>CM034155.1:522175960-522775960 GCA_019776745.2 Taxus chinensis
GAAGTACCTGCTAAAAATTACTCGTTTGTGGTTGCAACGGAATGTTCCCCCCCTTTACCGACCTCACACACGAAGGTTGGTTTCCTTTCCCAACTCCCTCGCCACGTTTCTGCTTTCTATAGCTAACCAATTACTGCTAAATTACAATGTTAACTTGGGCTTCACATGGTTAATGCCTCTGGACCTCAAATAATGTGCTTGGTTTATTATGCAAGGAAAATACATGTTTGAAAAGGTATTTAGGATGTGTCTCTCTCCTTGTTCTACTAACCAGTACACCCCCTATTATGGTGGTTGTCAGGTTCGGGAACTACAACATATTAATTAGAAAAATATACTTTAATAATGATATAATATAACTCGCTCAACATTTCAATAAAAGTTAAACTACCTTTTTAAACATGAATTTTTTTATTAAAGATTCCAATTCAATGAACATATGTATATATGTGTATATATTACTTAGCAAATTTTAATTTAATAATGTATTAATTATGATGAGAGTTGTATCTTATAATCATAGTTAAGGGAGTGGTGGTGGAATGCACTCAATCCTGGAATTTGGCGTGTACACTATATGTAAAATAGTTTTAAATAAAAATTAATTGTTGTAAGTACCTTTAAATTTACATGCTAGTATAAAATATAAAACATCAATTTCTTTGAGCAAAATTTGAAATCACTCGTTATATAGGCACCACTTATCTTCACTATGTTCATTAGGACCCAATTAATTTTACATTCCTCTACTACACGGCTTGAAATATTTGAATAATTCAGAATGGAAGGACTTTAGAATGATGTTTAATTTTTTCACAAATGTTACTAAGTTAGTAAAATGAAATGAGTGAAGATTCTTAGCAAGATCCCCTTTTCCATTTTATATATAAAAAAAAAGAAGTAACAAAACCAATACATAACTGATAGGAAACCACTTGGGGTGCAAGTGAACTATGAAGGAAGTGTTTGGAATCTATAATGTGAGAAGAAGTAGACTCTCCTTGTTGCACTTTATGTTTGTAAATTATGAACAAGGGTTTCAAGAGCTTGCGTGCTAGAAGAGGGTGCATGAAAACCATGAAGATTTGATGTGTGATGTGTAGTAATAATTGTTGCTGCAAGAAAAGACATAGAGATATTTGGGATTAATAGATGAGGTGCACCCAAAGGGGTATGCAACATAGATGTGGGAACCATAGATGTCGGTATATCAGAAGATGTGTGGGTTTCCCTACAAGGTACTCTTCATTACACTTTCAATAATGATCCATCTTAGTAACAAGAATAATATTAATGATATCCTCAATGTGGAGAGGATTCTAATGAGGTTGTTCACAAAAATTAAACACAAGTTGTACTTGATCAATATCCACATTGTTATTATAATCATGGTAAAATTCATCATAATAATCACTATGGGTTTTAAGATCATGTAATGGTACCTCATTATCTTAGTCAAGGAAGAATTTATATCAATATGCATTGGAGATGAGGCCATGGAATTACGACACTTGGGAATAGGAAGAAAAAAATCAACATTCTCAATGGGTTTAATAGAAATCTAAACACTTTGTAAGAATGGCATAAGAGTAAAACATATGCACTTTGAAATGATATAAGACAATGAGGAAGGCACAACAACATTTTCCCTAAGGTCTCTAGGGTTGGCATATCAATAGTCCTAATACACAAGGAATAGATCGTATCTTAGGTTAAGCATTTGATCAAAAGTGGGTTAACCAACATGATTAATCTTTAATTAATTTAGATCATTTTTAATTAGTTTTTAGATCATTTTAATTAGTTTTAGATTATATCATATTTAATTACATATCTTACAAAGATGTTATAACAGAAACAATAACTTAGATTTACAACTAATATCATATATAAATAATATATCCTATACCAATCAACCTAACATGCAAGTAAAAGCTATAGTGAAAAACAAAAAATATGTATAGAGGAACTTACCTAATCTTACATATGAGTTATGAATATATATGAGACTATACATTGCTATAAATGGGTGATCTGAACTTAAATGACCTTCAGAATTGAAACTATTACTATGAATTCAATTGGGGAAGGTACATACCATATGATCTTGACCAAATTATACAGTGTTTGACCTACTATAAACTAGATCTTATAAATGTTTATGGTGTTCACCTTCCTGAATTTATCTTTCAATGTCAAAACCTATGGAGTGAGGCTCTCTAAATGAAATTTTCGTCATCTCAAATCCAATTTATGAGCTAAAGACATGGACCTTTCATTTTCCTACGTGAAATGTTTTCCATGTAAAATTTCAAATTCGAGAATGGAAGGTATTATGGATTTCATATATAAATATATTTTAATCTCAACTATGATAAAGAGAAAAAATTCCTCTTTCTAATGATACACATTTTGTATTTTTTGACAACTTTAAGGATACTAATGTTAAATATTTGTAAATATGTCTTTTTATGCCAATATATTGAAATAACATATGTCTAACTTTATTATGTAATTTTCTATGGATGCATCCAAATTTGAAAACAATTATATTGTTACATACTAGACATCATTTTAAGTGCATTGAAAAAATATCATTTTCAATTAATTTTAAAGTAGTTATGTGGGGAGAACACTCAACTATCTATTTTTTAATCAAATTCGGGACCTATTTATTGATAAAAGTAATTAAAATATATTTATAATAAAATCTTAAAAATATATCTGTAACATACTAGATAACCTTATCCAACTTTCCACATAAGAATTTAAAAAAATACTAAAAAAAACTAAAAAAGTGAGGGGTGAACAATTAGTTATCAACTATGTTCTATCTAAAAATATAATTACTTCTTTTAATGTTAAAATTCTCTACCACCTATACTTCACCATTTTTAAAAACATAATGATTTGAAAACTAAACTTGAAATGTAACAATTCCTTTTTTATACCTTGTTCAAAATTTGAGTGTAAGTACCTTAAATAATCAACAAAAGCACACATTTCTTAAATTTTAAAGAAAACATATTCACTTAAGGCCCTCTTTTTGTAACTAGTCTTCATGTGCTTACCCTTTGAAAAAATACAATGTAAAAAGAGAGGGAAACAATATCTAGGCTTCATCATGGAAAAATTATGGAAGTAATTGAAATATATATATATATATGGAAGAATAAATTTTAATAAACAAGAAACATGGACACAAATAAAGTAGTTAAATTTGTATGCACCATGGAATATGATTGGTTGGTCATAGGTGATGAACTAGACCCAAATATCAATTATAAAACATTATGTTCTACACAAAAATTAGCACTTCATATAAAAATGACATGTTATCATTAAATTAAAAGTGATTTGTCATTATGAATGATGATTTAGGGAATAATATGAACCATAAAATCATACAAAATTAGTTTCATTCTTCAATCACTTCTGGATGTAACATCCCAAGTTCATTATCCTATTCTATTACTTGCATCAATAGGAGTTGCAACATTCAACATTGGTGCATCAATGATTCATTCACAACTATGAATCCCTATGTGCATAATTAGAAGGAAAAATGATTGTAACAAATATTTAAGAAGAGATATCTCACATTATATATATATATATATATATATATATATATGAAATTAAGTTCTTTGGAAAATTTTACTGGAAAACATAGACTCTCTACTTCGTCATGCATTTCGTGACAAGAAGATGTAAGTTTTGGAGGTATTTCAATCATTTGGGATGGATATTTTGTATAGTTTCCTCTTGTTAGCTATAAACCACTATATGATAGTAATAGATGTGAAATGCTATTGTGAGGATAACTCAAAATAGTTGTTACTTTGGACAATGTAGTTAGACAAGAAGGATAAATCTGAAACCAAATAAGCTTTTGAAAAATTCTCACAAATTTAATAAATAAAAATTTGAAAATTAGTGATTGGAAAATATTGATGATCAAAACAAGTGTTGGATAAAAAAATCTAGTGAAGAAGAATTAGAAAAATATTATTCTTCTTTTTTCATTAAGAATAATGTGAATAACCACAAAAGAATAAGATTTCATTCATTAAAATAAACTATTACACAAATCATTGCAACTAAATTAGGTCCATCACACCAACAAGAGGTCAAAATGATGAACTTGATGTTGATTTATTAACTATAAATGATGTTGATGTCATGTTAACTTCCTATCTTTGAATAGAATAAGGTCATGTAAATGGATTTTATGGTATAATGGAGGTATAATATAAAACAATTGGAGTGCCCCAACATAACCATTGGCATGTGTTATGGTTCAATTGATAGTTACTTTAAAATACCATTCAAAGACCAAAATTTGTATATAACTCTAACTATACTAATACAAATGCGAGACACAAGACAACTACCCTTATGGTTTCCTTGTGCATTGATGACACATAAATCACAAGGATTGAATCTTTCGAAAGCCACAAATTATATATAACAAAATGAAATAACACAATTACCATTTGTGGCTATCTCTCATATAAATTCATTAGAAGGACTAAAAATATTATCCCTATTTAAATATAAACAGTATGAAAATATGAAGAATGGAAAACTACTTTTTGAAATGGAAGGGTGATAAAGAGATACTGAAATGATTAGAAGATTAAAAAATGTCATCTACTTATTGCAAATTTCATTCAATGAATTTTTCATTTTATGTGATTTACATAGAATACATTGGTTAATATTAAATAATTTTTTGTTTTTCGTACTACCTTTTAAATATTGCACATTTGGATGATTTTCAAATGCTTCTCTTAATATCATTTAATGTCATATATTACACACTTAAATGAACTAATGAAAATTTTCATATTATATGTTTAAGTAAAATGTAGTATCCTCATATGTTAGTAGCACACCTATCTTAGGTAAATCTATGTAAAATATGTTAATAGGTATCATTTTCGAGGTGTTTATTCCACTTATGTAACAAATCCAATATATATGCCTCGACAATGATACCTCCTAGCATCTTTTGCGTATATTTATCTAAGATAAGTATGCTAGTATGTTCTCTTGAGGATTATGTGTTTACATTTTCTTTGAGAGATGGTGGAGGGATTTGAGCATTCTTCACTCATACAAAGAACGAAGAAAACAAAATCTCGAATTCACTAGCAAAGTTTCATTCCACTAAATAAGGGACATTATTTGATTCAATGCAACCCTTTTCTCCTTCAACTCCCTTCATCTCCTCCCCTCAATGTTCTCCTATTATTTTACTGGCACTTGCCCCTCCCTTCCGATAAGTTTTTCATGAATTTGTGAACTGTGATTCGATTCAACTCTTTCTTTATTAACATGTTCATTACACCTTATGAGTATAATTTCTAGTCTAGATCACTAAGACATTACATTGATGTTGAAGTCTATCCAACCTAGCCAACATTTCACATGGTTAACTCTTGATTCTAACTTTTCCTCATGTATTTATTATGCCGAGAGGCGTTTCTACAATGGCAAGAAAGGTTATAATGAAGTGTGTTGTTCAATTTTATTCTTGACATTAAATTTGACATTTATTTGACCATTATGTGACAATTCATTCATAAATGTGACTTTTATTAGACTATCACTTAAATAATTTTGTTTCCTTTTTCTTGGTGAAGTCAATTAAAAAATATTAATATCTTGGTCATGTAGTAATGTTTGGGTCTTTTTTCCTAAATAGCTATTTTTGAGACCGACACAATTGCATACATAAAAGATAAATCAATGGAAAATTGATAGATAATTTAATGAAGTTGTTTAAGGAGGTATGTAAAAAATCAAACTTAAAAACCTTAAAATTGATATCTATTGGTGTATTTCATATAAATACATTGATCATAAAATAATTATTAAATTTATTCTTAATTATTACTTTTTTGGTATACTTATATTATCCTTATATAGTGAGATAGGTGCATCATGATTAATATCTCTAAATATTTTAGATAGAAACTTATTTAAGATATCTATACTAATTACATGATAGTTGTGACACAAGGTTTAAAACTATCCAAAAAAATTCAATTATACAACATATTTTTTTAATGCTATTTACTAAAAAGGAACATGATAAGTAATGGTGCTTAAAAATATATTTAACGTGCAACTCATACTCCTAATAATTTATTGATTTTCATAAAATTTAAATATTATTATCATTCTAGAAAAAGGTGTTGAATAAGTCTTATATTTTGTAGATGGCTCAGATGAATAAAATGAGTCTATTTTAAAAGTGCCTTAAATTGATACAAGGCTTCTTACAAGTCTTATTTAGCCATATCAAGTAAGTGACGGGAACTCCATCTTAAAATAAAGCACCATTTTTTTACAAAGAAATACAATCATTTATGTAACTCCCATGGTTTTGGGAAGAGTTGTATTTGGACCAGGCCTACCAATTCCTCCATTATAAAATAATAGAAAATTTCCCCAAAAATTAAGAATAGAGAATTAAATATTTTTCCCTGAACAATTATACTCACTTCTACTTATAGATACACTAGTGACATTATAAAAATATATATTAACCTTTTTCTAGAACAAACTATACACCTACATAATCTGGAGTTACATCAGAGAATGGGTAACAATACCAACAAAATCATACATGTTTATAAATACGTGATATTTTTTTACTTGCAAAAATATTACAAAAAAATTTATGTGCATGCATGAAATTTATGTTACTATATAATAATATCTATAAATGGATTAATCAATATTAAATCTTCAGATAAATTTTTTTAAAGCTAAGTTCTAAAATTAATTGACAAAAACGAAATTTTTAGATTCAAGCATCCCCTAACTGTTAGCGCCTTAGGCAACTGCCTAATTTTCCTAAGGCTTGATCCCCCTCTGTATGCATCCATGGATGGCTTGGAAAATCATAACTCGCTTAATTAATTATATATAACCATTTCCATATTGAAATGACAAAATTTGAACTCATATTAAAAATCTAAAATTGTTAAAAAATGATGGGATGAAGACGGGGTGATCCATAAACAAGAAAAAAGTGTGTGACATTTATGCGGAGGAAGGTCTTTTTTAAAAGTGTTGGACATGTACGTTTGGCTATGTTTATTTAGCCAAATTTACAGAGAGGTGAATAATAATTAATTATTGTATGCAACAATAATCATATAATAATTAAAAATAAAAATTCAAAGAGAATTCTAAGAAAAAAACATAACTGTAATAGTAAAACCTATGCCAAAGATTTTCCAATCTGTATTTTGTATTTTGAAGTGAAATTATCCTAATTTAATTTTCTAAATATATCAGGGAAAGTAAACAACATAATAGTGGAATGTTTAGCACACTTTTATTGGTTATTTTCATGTATACAACAATGATGGTATTTTTTAATAGTACAAATAGCACTTTTAAGGGACACCCAAGTTTACTATGCATGTGCAACACCTCAATCTATATGTTCTTAATAGAGAATACCATTGCTCAAAAGTAATGTCTCATTTTATTCCGTGTTTGCAATAGTAATGTTTGGAAGTATTTGAAACCTATGTCTTAAGGTTCTCCAAATTTTATTGAAGAAGATTTAATTTTGTGAAACTTTATTCTCATTGAACAAGAGCGTGAACTTCATCGATTATTTTGCATGGGATATTTTTGACACGATTTTACTTTATTTTAAAAATGTGTGTATATACATATACCAACTAAAATTAGTGGAAAAAAATCTCTCTACACTTTGTCCCTCTGGCATATTTATGCGTTTTTCAATGAAAATGATAAAAAAAAAATGTTTGAACTTAAAGATGATTTTTTTCTTGAACTTTGTCCCTTGGTGAATGTGAACTCAATTGTATCCTTGTCAAACATCAACACTATGTTTTTAAATTGTATGCAACAACAAGATTCATGTAGCCATATATTGTGCTTCCAAGGAAGACTACTCAATTGAGTTCAAAATCAAGAAAAGTGAAAGACACTACAATGAGAAAACACAACCACAAAGTGTCTCACAAGATTTTTGTCACTTATTTAAGATTCACTTGTTTCTAATGGAGTACATAGAAGTCTACTAGATTTGTAGGAAAGAAAATGGCAAGAGAAGTTTAATAAGATTTATGTCACCTATTTCACATAAATGTATGTAAAATATGTTGAGAAGTATCATTATCGAGGTGCTTATTTCACATATGTCTTAAATTTAGTATAGGCAGGTCTTAAAAATGATACCTCTAGGCATCTATTATATATATTTATCTAAGATGGATATGCTAGTATATTCCCTTGAGCATTAAGTGTACATTTTCTAATTTTATAGATGGTGGAAGGATTTGAGCTTTCTTTCTCTTATATAAGGAATGAAGAAAAATAAATCTCAAATTCACAAGAGAAGTTTTTGCCACTTAACAAGGGACAATCTTTGATTCAATGCTACCATTTTCTCGTTCAACTCCCTACATCTCCCCTCTTAATATTCTCCTATTATCTTGTAGGCACTAGCCCCTCCCTTCCCATATGTAAATAGAGGCATGATAAATAAATGGTCCTTAGAAATCTAATTAACCTACAACAAATGCTCCTAATAATTTGTTGATTTCTTAAAATTTAAATATTATTATCATTCTAGAAAAAGGTGAAGAATAAGTCTATTTTGTAGATGGCTTATATTAATAAAATAAATCTACTTTAAAAATTCGTTAAATAGATACAATTTAACATTGCGTTGAACTAAATTCTAATCACTAGAGGGCAATAATTGGCAAGGCTTCTACATGTCTTAACTAATACGTCTATGAAAATTGTAGGTCGATAAATCGATGTTTTGATGATATCTTCTCCTATGTGGTGCAAAACGTTTGGGAATCTTTTCTCTTGATATCTTCTTCTCTACCTCCTCATTGTCTTCACACCATTGAGCCTTCACAATGACCACCACCATTGTGTCTCTACCATTGCTCATACTTTTTTTATGTGTTGTAGCTCATAATTCCAAGGCCGAGGCCAGCAATGATTCAATTAGGAGGCCTATATACATTGTTCACATAATGAAGTCCACACGAGCACTGGTATGCTTCCCTCATCAATGGGATTTCTTATTCCAATCAATCCCATTCTTTAATGTTATATACATATAATATAGTAGTGCATGGATTTGCGGCGAAGCTAACTTGGAGAAGTGTGCATTCTTTTAGACAGAGGTGTAGTATTTGGGTCATATAATTTCTGGGAAAGATATCGCCATCAATCCTTCCAAGATTAGAGCTATTATGGATTGGCCAGCACCCACTACTATGACTGAGGTGCACAGCTTCATGGGATTAGCAGGTTACTACAGGAGATTTGTTCAAGACTTCTCTCGGATTGCACACCCCATCACTTCCCTTCAAAGGAAAGGGAAGAAGTTTGTTTGGTCAAACAAGTGCTAGCATGCCTTCAGTACACTAAAGGAATCTCTTGCTACAACACCTATTCTTGCAATGCCAGATCCAAAGGGTGATTTTTTTCATTTACACGGATGCTTCTTTAGTAGGGCTTGGTGGTGTGTTGATGCAGGAGGGCATATTAGTGGCTTTTGAATCTCACAAACTCAAAGATTACGAGCTTAATTATTTGACTCATGATCTTGACCTTGCGGTAGTTGTGCACGCTTTGGTTTGATGGAGGCACTTTCTGCTTGGTTGGAGATTCACATTCAAGACAAATCACTTGAGTCTTCACCGCCTCTTCACATAACCCAATCTCAATGCTCATCAGCGGCGTTGGATGGAGTTGCTTTGTGAGTATGATATGGAGATAGAGCATGTGAAGGGAAAGAAGAATGTGGTGGCAGATGCTCTCAGTAGACGGAGACATGTGGCTATGGCCACCTCAGTGAGCACATATTTGCGAAGCAGGATTCTTTAGCAGCTTCATCTTGACAACTTCTACATTGTAGTTTGTGCAGAAATTGAGTCTCAGAGACCCCTCAAGGGGAAGTTTAATGATTTCTCACTAGAGGCAGATGGCCTTCTCAGGTATAAAGGCCATATTTATGTTCCCAGAGAGGGAGGCTTGAGGTAAGACATCTTGGCAGAGGCACATTGTGCACCCTATTCAGCCCACCTAAGGGTGAAGAAGATGCACGCCACCTTGAGACAGTTGTATCATTGGAGAGGACTTTGTAGAGATGTGGCCCAGTTCATGTCACAGTGTTTAGAGTGCCAGAAAGTTAAGTCCAAGCATCAGCATTCAGTTGGCCTTCTCTTTCCTCATGCTATACCAGAATGGAAGTGGGACACCATTTCCATGGACTTCATTATTGGGCTATCGATGTTGAGATATCACCACAACTTAATCATGGTCACGGTTGACAAATTGACAAAATTGGCTCACTTTTCTCCAGTAAAGACCACTTATACAACTAGTGCAGTGGCACGGGTATATCTTGATGAGATCATCAAGTTTCACAGGATTTTGCTGAAGATCATTAGTGACCACGATCCCTTTTACACTTCCCATTTTTGGACTACCATGCAGCATGCCCTCAAGATGAAGATCAATTTCAGCACATCATATCACCCTGAGATAGATCGACAGACTGAGTAGGTGAATAGCCTATATTTTTCCTTGCAAGCTACGTAATTGCTTAATGTTCTTAAGAGGAGGAATCTCAATAATAGTAGACACTTTAGCAGGGTCCACCTCAATTAGAGGACATGCTCAGGATGTATGTGATGGATCAGCAGTCTAGATGGGAGGAGTACCTGTACTTGGTGGAGTTTGCCTACAATAATAGTGTAGAGTTCTATAGGCATGGCTCCTTTTTAGGCTTTGTATGGAAGAGAGTGCAGGACACCTCTTAGTTAGGACAGGTTAGAGGATAGGGTTTCTCTTGGACCAACTTTGTTGTATGACATGGAGCAGCAGGTGGTTTTGATCAAACAGAGACTGCAGGAGGCACAGGACAGACAGAAGAAGTACGCAGATCATCATAGGACCGACCATAGTTTTGATGTGGGCATGAAGGTGTTCCTTCATGTCAGGAAACATAAGAGCCCTATCCATTATGGAAAAGGTTCTAAGTTAGCTCCTAGATTCATGGGTCCTTTTGAGATCCTGGAGCATATCGGCCCTTTGTCCTACCATCTAGCCTTGCCACCTAGCTTGTCCCACGTACATGACGTGTTTCATGTTTCAAGTCTTAGGAGATATGTTGCAGATCCTTCTCAACATCATTGCAGGTGCAGGATCAGAGGCAGGTGATGGTGGAGCCTTTTCACATCCTAGATCGCAAGAACCTGGGCCTTCGAGGTAGAGAGGTTGATCAAGTTTGGGTGTAGTGGGACAGATATGATGAGACTGC
Source organism: Taxus chinensis (assembly GCA_019776745.2). Classification (NCBI taxonomy): domain Eukaryota; kingdom Viridiplantae; phylum Streptophyta; class Pinopsida; order Cupressales; family Taxaceae; genus Taxus; species Taxus chinensis. The sequence continues at coordinate 522,187,305 of CM034155.1, forward strand.
AACTATATGGGAGGATGCTACTTTTCTACAGTTCAGTTCCCACACTTGTTCCAGTGACTTCTAGGAGGAAGTCGAGTCTAAGGGGAGGGGGATGTAGTGCCCACTTCCTTTTGACACCCTTTTGATACTAATCATGATACTGTTGATTATATTATGGACATGATTATGGACCTTATTATAGTATGATGTTAGATGTTAGATCATGGATTGTTGTTGACCTGATTTAGTTATGATGCATGATGATTATTAGAGACATTTTGGATATTGATGATGATATACTGTTGGACATGGTTATATGATCGATGTTGTTCAGACTTGTGATATTTGGATATTGTGAGTAGACCTAGAAATGGGAAATAATTGGATGATGATATAGTTGTTGATAAACTATAAATGATATTGTTAGATTGCTTTGATGTTGTTGTGATTCATATATCTATATGATTATGGAATTTTAAGTATATTTATATTATTTTGGATGTTCTAATATGGCCACAAGGCCAAAGGAGGTACTTGTGTTTTGTAGGTTAAAATATCATAACAAACATCGGGATATTAGAGACCAACCACATTAGAATTCTAGATGAATTCAACAAGGTCACCATGGCAATTGTATTTGTTTGTGCGTGTTTTTGTGTGTTAAGGATTCCCATGGGGGGATCACCTTTAATTGTGACCAAGGGGTTTTATGTTTTTCCTTTTATTTTAATCCCTTTGTTTATGTTTGCATGTGTTTATTTTGTGGTGCTTTTACCCCTTTCATTAATTATTAAATGGTGTGTAAATATTGTGAGTAATCCTATTGTTAAAATAAATCAAACATGTCATAAGAAAGTAATTAATAGAGTTGTTAGTCATGATTAAAGATGTGTAAGATGAATGGGGAATGGATGGATTAGTTCCTAAAATATATGTTTACTATTTTATCATACCACCATTTTGATACTGCAACTATTAAGAGGGACCTGGTACCTTTGCGCGCTTCGGGTGAGTGCTCAGCCTAGGCTGAGTGATGTGCCGACACGACTAGGTGTTAAATAACAATTCTAGGTTACATCATTGGTTCCGTTACCAGGACCTGTTTTTCAGTTGTTTCAGAATGGTTCGTGATGAAGACATACCGGCTAACCTTGGCAAGCATTGAATAATGGATTCAGGATTTGGAGGAAGAATACGCACAGAGGTTTGACACTAGATCCGGATTTAGCGCACGTACTTAGGTAGAGCGGAATCTGTATGACAGTTTATACGAAAGCTTCCTTGCTATCTTTCCAGTAGAATTGTATGAATGGTTGACTATGTATGCATCTAAGCGGAGTTAGAGGTATCACACGCTTGTTTGGACATAGGAGGAACTTCAAACACTATATGATACTAACCTAAGCTGGACTTGCATGACAGATCCCTTGTTTTGCGGTGTCCTAAACAACTATATTTTGGAGTATTCAATTTCGACTTATTCATGCTCTGAGGTAGTAGAGTTCTAGTTTCTATGGTATCCTAGAGGGACATATTTGCAAGGTATTCCACTAGTAATCAAAATACTAATGGTAACATTGAACTTGGAAGCTAAACCCAGGGAGAGCTAAAGAATCTCCACGCACAAGGGCAGGAACAAGATTGGCGAAAGATGGCAGACCTAGCGGAAACTCAGAAGAGGGAAGAAAGGTAGCTGAAGTATGATGAGGCGAGCGAGAGGGAATTATGCAAGGGGCAAGAAATTGCAGAATGGATGGTGTTGTGGAGAGAGATGGCTCGTGAAGGATTTAAGGCTCATGGGGAGGAAGAAGAGCAAGAGCATCAGGAACTCCCCCATCTAGGGAAGCATGACAGAGAACCCTCTTCGGCCTCACATGGAAGCGTGCCAATAGATATGACCTAGGCCACGGGCGTGCATCTAAGCCAACCTATTGACCTAGCCCTTGCACTTGGTTTTCCAGTATCTAGTATAGCAAGTAAAAGCAATTTTTCAGGAAGTGAAAGCACAGAAATAAGGCAGACAGTAAGTACACCAATGGCAGCACAGACAACTTTGTTATTCTTTGGGGGTTCACTATCAAGCTCATCATCTGCATAGAATGTAAGCACGCCGAATGTGGGAATCACCTCTGGAGCTAGGACCACTTCCCAGACTATAGGGGTCTAGTATAGTACCACTATTGGGGCACAATGGAGTGCATCCACGGGGCCTATTCCAAATTCTGGAGGAGGATCAGGTGGTATAGGCAGTTCTAGTTCCGGTGGTTCATGTGGTATTAGAGGAAGAGGAAACCAAGGAGGTTCTAGGTCGGATGGTCAAGGCCCGCAGCAACCCCAGAACATTTATATGGAGATGTCCCTTCATCTCCCAGAATACAGGGGTACAATGGATGTTGTTGAACATGTTCATATGTGTTAAATATTGTGGCGTGCAAAAGGTATTACGGCCCCTGAACGCAAGGCAAGTCAATTTTCTACTACATTGTAGGCGCGTGTGCACAGCTGGTATAGGAAGTTTGACCCCAATCAAACTTGTATTCACTATGCAGCATTGAAAGATGTGTTCTTAAAATAGTTCCACATCCCCGAGTTTGAGTAGAAGAGTATAAGCACACTCAAGGATATAAAGCAAGGCACTACTGAAAGTGTACATGAGTATGATGCGTGATTTAAAACACTTCTATCTAAACTCTCTTATGACATTCATGCAAGTCAGCATGCACAATGGTTTGTTGGGGGACTGATTAATCCATTTCGGAGAGCACTGTCACATAAAACTTATACTAATCCATGTGAAGCATTGGAAGCCGCTTTACGTGCTGAAGCAATTGGGAGTATTGACACTAGAGTTAGTCCATTTTTGGAAGCTCAGATAGTGGCTATGGCAAAACAGTTAGAGAAATTATCAGCAAACTCAGCTCATGTACAAATTGTGAAGTGGAAGGGTATACTAAGGATAGTTTCCCTCCTAGAATTATACGTTCGTTGTTATTAGACTGTGAGATTGGCCATTTAAACCATGATGATAATCATTGTCCCCTACTACAACGTGCGATCAGGAAGAATGTATCCTCCTTCTATAAAATTTGTAGGCCCACAACCCATGATACTGAGGGCTATAGATTGATTGGCTAGATCCATGATGCCATTGATATTGGGGTCAGACAGGTGAGTGTGGTTGATAATTCTAAAGGGAAGAATGAGCATCAGGATAGGGATTATAATAAAACCTGCTATGATAGGAATAACGGAAGGTTTGAAGGGGCTCATGAAAAGGGACGAGGATATAGAGGTGGATATGGAGGATGAGACCGAGGTGGAGGAAGGAATGAATTCCCTCGAGGAAATTTTAATACATGTGGCTCACCTGACCATTATAGACCTGTGAATGCCCGCAGAATATTTCTTGTTCATTTTATGGAAAGGGAGATAGTTATGAAGAGTGCCCAGACTTGTATGAGCATCTCAGTAAGTAGCACAAGCAAGAAAATAAGGCCGCATGGATGGTTAGAATCCAGTGCACGATAAAGAATCAGTGGACGCCAAAGTTAACACCAGAACCTGAGGTAGTAATAGTACCACACGAGCTGAGGCGGCACGCGTAAGAGAAATGTTGTAATAGAAGCCGACAATCACTAGGGAGGAAGTTTTGCATGCTAGATATCCAGATCCATCTCATCAGAAAGAATTCTATCATGACACAATGGAGGTCCTTAGGAGTCTTCAAGGTGAGATACAAGGTTTAAAAGAGTAGTCTTGGAATTTGGGGCACAAGGATACAGAACAAGCCCCGTCGGATATTGACGACATCAGAGAGGTATGTATAATGTTGTGCCAGGAGAATATTATTCCTTTATTAGGAAATTGGTTGAAAGGGAATACTCCACGCATAAGGACTAAAACTAGAATTCAAATACTCCATGCGAATCTCCCTCCTGATAGCATTGACTATGACAAGGAGATCACTTTGAATGTTGTTGTGGACGGGTGGCTGCTGAGCAATATTCTAATTGACACATTTTCGGAAGTAAATGTACTTACATTAGATGCGTGGGAACAAATGGGGAGACCCCCATTACAGCCATCATCTAATGTATTGTTTATGGTAAACAGAACAAAAGCTACTCACATAGGAGTTTTAAAGGATGCATTTATCACTATACAAGGGGCCAAGTTCACAGGAGACTTTGAAGTTCTAGCGCTTAAGGAAGCAGATAGTTTCCCAGCTTTGCTTGGGCACCCTTGGTGTTATGCAAACAATGCTAAATTGAGGTTTAACAAAGGATATATTAGCTTCGAGAACAAGGAAGAAAGGGTCATAATACCATTGACAGATGGGAAATCCATGCCATATGTGGAACCCTTAAACGAAGAGGACCTAAAAAAAATCTATTTACGCGTTATTCAGGACCCAGAGGTCAATGATCCATCTAAGGAAGGAATCCTTCATTGGGAATATTTTTAGTCAATCAACGATACAACTAGTATTGCTTGCGATAATTGGGCTCATGGCACTTATGAACTAGTGGGGCCCGAAGTTAAGCATGTGGTTATTGGCAAGATGGGTTCTCACTCTGTTCAATGTATAGGTTGCGCAATACCCCGCTATACCGGATCTGAAGATTTGGCTGGGTTCTTACAGGCCATAGAAACAAATTGGGCTGACAAACTTAAACGATGCACTATGTTGTCATATACTTTGGGCGGGATGGCTGCGCGCTGGTGGGTAGTCCACAGGGATAATCTCTTGGAATGGGAAACGATTGGGACTGCCTTATCAACTAGGTTTTCAAGGAGTAATGCACCTACAAACATACACCCTTATCATGGTGATCTACCTACTCAACATCATATCCAGCAATGTGAGAGACTCTGGATGGTAGGCTAGGAGGCATTACCACCCTCACTTTGGGTGCATCGGTTTTATTCTACTCTAAAAGGTTGTGCATGTGCTTGGTATGTCTATTTTGAATTACATTGTGACACTGGAAATTGGAAAACTTTGACTGCAGGGATGATCCAAACATTTGACTTCTTTTCATCTACACCACCAGTGAACATAGCTTTAAGCTTTATCAAGCGCTTAACCATAGGAGACAATGGGAAAGCGGAAGAACTTGTTCAGGAATTATTTGGTGAGACAGAGATAGGGGTGCGCTTTACGGATGAAGAAGATGATATCATATTACTTGAGCATGCTTCTTTGGAGAAAGATAAGGGGAAGATGGTATACATAATTGATGAGGAGGAAGTTGAGCACTTGGACGTGGATCATTCACATGGAACACGTGAAGTGTTATCCAGTGCGGATGTAGATGTGCATGCATATCGCGAACCTATAAAGACAACAAAGGTTAATATAGGCACAGAAGCTAAACCTAAGGAAGTGATAATTGGGGATTACTGGTCAAAATCAGAAAGTAGAAAAGATCATTGAGTTACTTCACGATTATGAGGACTTATTCCCAAGAGGATACCATGAACTTAAAGGCATGCATATATCACTCGGAGAAATGAAGATCAAGCTCAAGGAAGGTGTGCGCCATGTTAGGAAAAGGCTATATCAGATGAATCCCAATTTGCACGAGAAAGTAAAGGAGGAGATTGACAAGATGCTAAAATCTGGAATCATTCGACCACTGGATGAATTAGAATGGGTTAGTCCTATGGTGATAAGTATCAAAAAGTATGGTAGGATTTGAATTTGTGTTGATTATAGGGAGTTGAATGCAACATGTGTTACAGATCCCTTTCCTACGCCATTCATGGAGAAAATATTAGGAGTGGCTGGGTGTGAAATATATTCATTTACAGATGGGTTTCCAGGGTATCATCAGGGTAGGATTTCCCCAGAAGATCAAGAGTGGACAACCTTCACTACTAAATGGGGAAGCTTTTCTTATACTGTAGTGCCCTTTGGATTGAAGAATGCACTTGCTGTATTTTCAAGGATAGTGGTACAAGCCTTCAAGGATTTTATTCATAACTTTCTACAGATCTATCTTGATGATTAGACCGTTTATGGGCTGATTAAGGATCATTGTGACAATCTGTGCTTAATGATTGAAAGATGTCAACAGTTGAGTATCTCATTAAATATCAAGAATTGCATCTTTGCTACTCCATTTGGCACACTTTTAGGACATATCATTTGTAAGGAAGGGTTGTTAGTTGATCCAGATAAAGTTACCATCATCATTGGCTTGAAAATGTTGGCCAGTCAGCGCGAGGTGCACGGATTTTTGGGTCATACAGAGTATTACCGGAAGTTTATAAAAGGGTATGCAAAAGTTGTTGCTCCCTAGGAAGAATTGTTCCAAGGAAAAGGAACATTCTACTGAGGGGAGTCACAGTAGCGCGCGTTTGAGATATTGAAGCAGAGACTTACTACTGCACCTATCTTACGTTTTCCTTCATGGGATAAACCTTTTCATGTTCATGTGGATGCTTCTGGCACAGCCATTGGTGTTTTCCTAGCTCAACCAGGTGAAGGTATCATTGATCATCCCATTTTCTTTGCTAGTAGGAAGTTGACCCCTACAGAACAAAATTATACCACTACAAAGCGTGAGGCCTTGTCTATGATCTATGCCTTACACAAATTTCGTCAATATTTGTTGGCTACACCATTTGTGTTTTATATTGATCACATGGCATTAAAACATTTGGTGAACAAGCCCATTTTACAGGGGCACATATACCAGTGGGTACTCTTATTTCAAGAGTTTGACTTTACGGTTGTGGTAAAACCGGGCAAAAGTAATTCTGGACCAGATCACTTGTCTCGAATTCAATTAGGGGAAGAAGCACAAACAAAAGAAGAGACCATGCCTAATGAACAGCTATATAGGTTACAACATGCGCCATTGGAATTAGAGGACATTGTTGTCTTTCTGAGAACTGGTATGGCACCCGAAGGCATGAAAGCTTTAGAGAAGAAGTAACTTGTTATTCGTGTGGCACCATTCATGTTAATTAGTGGTGATTTGTACAAATTAGGTAGAGATGAGGTGTTACGCCATTGTTTCTTGGAGCATGAATGAAAGGACATAATGGAAGAAGAGCATGGTGGTATTGTAGGCGGCCATTATGCAGGTGATGCAACAGCGCGCAAGATCCTACTTACCAGGTTGTGGTGGGAAACATTGTACAAGGATTGTAAAGAGTATTGTAAGACATGTGACCATTATCAAGGTCTCGGTCGACCAGGATAAAGGGATGGGATGCCCCTACGACCAATAATGAGTGCAGAACCCTTTGAGAAATGGGAAATTGACTTTGTTGGGCCTATCTCCCCAGTCATGTACAGGATTGGGTCATGCTATATCATCACTTGTACAGATTATCTTACCCGATGGGCAGAAGCAACACCTACGAAGGACTGTACAGCGGCTACAGCAACACGGTTCTTATGGGAGAATGTCATCATAAGGTATGGCTATCATTTATGTTTAACAAGTGATAGGGGCACACATTTTTTAAATGAGACAATACGAATTCTTTTAGATGAGTTTATGGTTGCCCACCATAAAACTACACCCTATCACCCCCAGGAAAATGGAACTGCTGAGGCATTTAACAAGATTTTGAGCCACACATTGACCAAGATTTGTGATGTTGGGAGGAAAGATTGGGATGATAAAGTATCAATTGTTCTTTGGGCTTATAGAACAACATACAAAAGATTGAACAAAGCCACACCTTTCCAATTGGTATTTGGCACGGAAGTTGTTCTGCCTCTAAAATTTATGTTACTTTTTTTGTGCATAGCACGCACTGGAGGTCTAGCTAATGAGCAGGCGTTATAAGAACAGATTGCGAAGATGGTTCAGCTAGATGAGCACCGCACCATGGCGTGATGGAGTCAGAAATAGGAGAAAGCGTGACAAAAGGCATGGCATGATCGGCACATCAGGGATAAGAAACTTGTGGTGGGACAACTGGTACTTCTATATGACTCCAAGTTTTTGCGCCATCTAGGAAAGGTCAAGGTGCATTGGTTGGGGCCATATGTTATCACTCATATACTTGAGTCAGGTGCTTTCCAGTTGGAAACAATTGATGGCATGCGGTTGCCTGGTTACATTAACGGGAGTAGGCTAAAGCCCTACTATAAATAAGTCTTCTTGGTGTTTGTAATAAGGTAGTATTGTTAGATACATTAGGCTTCCCTTTATGTATTTCTTTCATCGTCACTATGCTTTGTCAATTTTAGCTCTTGTTTGTGTAATAAGCACGCTTGCGCATGTGAAACTAACTACAATATGAAGCATGTTGATGCGTAGAGGACTGCACATCCTTTTCATATGGGGTGGATTGTTGGTGACTCTCAGGGATATGCTGTGAAGATATCATGTTGTGGGTGTTGAAAGAAGGTTGCTAAGGGTAACTGACAAAAGATTGCTTGTGAAGAATAAATATGGATAAGGGAAATTATAACGCAAGGTAAGTAACGGCCATGGTAATTACCAGGAGATCATGTAGTAACGAGGTACTCGGGTGTGAAGGTGCGTGCTAAAGAGAAGTCCATGACAAAGGGTAAAGAGGCGCGCTAGAAGGTTATAGCTTTGGCGTGAAAATATACCACGTGGAAATGATAAAAATGGGTCATAAATAAGGAGAATTTGGTAGGTGGAGGAGTAATTAATGCAAAAAAAGGTAGAAATCTATATAAGGACGGGATGCAATTTCATTTTTTACCCTCGTGACTACAATAATTCGATAGAGAGCCTATACGCAAAGAGCATAAAGCTAACTGATTCAAGGTACGAAGTAAGCGAACCAGGCGCGAAGAAGAGAGTTATGTATTAGAAGGGCTTGGATCCCCTAGAAGAAGGGTTTGACAAAGTCAAATAACACAACAGAGTTAGGGTGCGCAAGTTTGTAATTACAAATTAGGGCATAGAGGAATCGGGTTAGGGTTTGAAGCAAATCACTCAAAACACACAGCAGCTGACCTACAAAACAAAACCCTATAAGAAAATGGCACCAAAGAAGAAAGCAGCACCGATAAAAGAAAAGAAGAAGGTGGTGGTGGAAGAAGAGGAGGAGATGGCCCCGGAGAGCAATTTCTCTGAAATGCAGTACCCTGAAGAAGTTATTATGGGGCAGGAATGGAATACCCACATAAGATAGAGCAAGATAAGTGAATACAATCACCGAACTAGTGAAAACCAGAAGAAGCTAGACGACCTGCTCACTACTCGAATAAACAAGTGCACTGAAGATGGCATGCCGATATATGATGATGCCGGGGAAAAAATACTCAAGGGAAATGGTGTTTAGCAGCTTTATGAGCTCCCATACTTTGGAAAGTGTGCACCCTTGTACAGATGGCTGACGAGCCGAGTCCATGAGGACTTCTTCTAATTCACAGGATGGCGGGTAAGACTAACACCCATCCTCATTACCACAATTACTAGATTACAGGTCACAGACGAAGACATTAAGACCGACTTATCTGACAAACGCACCATTTTGAACACACAGAAGGCGTTGGGCTATCAGAAAGGACCACGTGGAATAAACATTGACAAGTTGAAAAATTGTCCAGTAGTATAGGCAGCAGCACATCTAACTAAAAAGTTGAATGACCAAGAGCGTTGGTCACAAGTCAATTATATGTGGTTGCATGTGGCCAAGCGCATGTCAGAGGCAACCACTTAGAACATCGCCGGATTCATTGCAGAGCGGATAGTCGAGGAATCACGTGAAGGGAGTAAGATAAGTTTTGGTTGTATCTTACTGAGTTTAGTCTTCATGGAGATCGGGGTACCTGATGGCCCAAAAGAGAACATATGGGAATACCCCATGAATCATAAGTCTCCAGCTGAGCGATTCAGCAAATATCTTTGCAAAGGGTTGATGACAGAGGAAGTTAAGGAGTGCACTGAGACGTGGTATGAAAGGCTCCGCGCAGCATTTGGGGAAGAATGGCGCATACCCAAGGATTTGCCCTTGGTCTTGGGAAAATAGATACAATTTGCAGTCTACCAACATTTTTGTATTGCATGTTTTCCAATGGTAGAAGGGTCGTGAAGCCCCTGGTGTAAACTGCCATATGCATTCCTTGCATAGTACTTCCAGGTTGTAGTTCATCGATTCACCAACACAAGGAGGTTGGTATTTAATGCAGACAAGGTAGACTGTGAGTATCACACCCTGAGAAAGACTTATGGATATCCAAGGAGGAATGCATACAACGAGAATAACATCTCATAAATTTTAAGCATTAAGCCAGAGATAGTGGCCATCGCGGATATCGGGGTCTAATATACCTCCAATTGAAGCCTAAAATGGAGAACAACAAGTACGTGGAGAATGAATTCTCACTTCCAAGGCCACCGAAGGGAAAGCATACTATGGAGAACATTCCGGCACCTAGGCATTCTTTGCCCAGGCAAGATGAGGAGGAAGAGGATGAAGAACCCAAAGATAGTGGCAGCCTGGTGTGGAGAAGGAAGCAGCCATCTAGCCAAGAGGGGGAGCGCGCGATAACTCCCCAGGGAGAAGGAGCTACGGGGGATGAGCAGGGTGCATAGATATTTAAGAAGGTGTTTAAGCGCACAAGGGTGCAAGGAGGAACCCAGCAGGTGAAGGAGCCAGAGGAGAAGAAACGAAGAAAACTCAGGCTGAGCAAGGAAATAGAGGAATCTAAGGAGAAGGTGCCTTCATCTCTAACTAGGGAGGAGCCTCAACATGAGGAGGAGAAGATGGAAGGAGAAGAAGGAGGTCAATCAAAGGCTACACAGGACAAGGGTGGGGATACATCTAGTATTCCCAACCTTGATGCAGCCATTCCAAGAGGACCACGATCCCGTCGAACAGGGGAGGACACCAAGGCACATGCCATGGGGTGTGCAAAAGACCCAAAGCTTATCATTCATGCTCGGTTCCAAAGTACCATCGAGTAGAAGGATTTATTTGGATGGGCACTCATAGACGAGGACAAGGTGACGCTGCGCACAAGGAAGCAGCTCTCATGGTCTATGCACACACACACATGGATGAGCCCGACTTTGATGTCGGTGAAGAATCGTGCACATCACGGTGGTTGAAGAAGGCACCTAAAATGTGCCACATGAAAATCAAACCAACAATGATGTCAGATGAGCAGGTGAGCAATGCTCTAGTAAAATTATCCTCCTAAGTAGCAAGAAGAAACATAGATAAATCTGCTACCATCAAGGCGCTGATAGAGAGATTAAAGGCCAAGGATGTGGAGATAGTGCACCTAGTCCAGGAAAAGGACTTGATCAAAAAAAATTATGACACTTTTTTTACTATGGCAGAGGAAATTGGAGATGATGTTCTAAAGGTACGCCCAAATCTGGAATCCCGGGTACCAAAATAATTTCCTTCTGCAATGCACTATGTGAAAACAATGATAACATTAGTGTTGGAAGATGAAAAGGCGTGCGTCTCCCCACATCCCAAGGACTATGATATCCACAAAGTGATGAGGGATGCTTCCTTAGGCTGCGCTGAACGCTTAGCCCTTGTAAAACAGAAGCGTGAGGCACTAGCTGCAGCGCAGGCACCACATAAGGAGAGGTTGGAGGAGCTAGGAAAGCTCATTGCTCAGAGAATGGATGTACTGGAAGGGGTGCAAACCTCTATGTCAAGTGTAATTCTTGTAATACAAAATGAGCAAGGGAAACTCTCCATGGAAGATCTGCAATCCATCATTGTATACATTCCTGAAATAACAGGAGCAGCGCTAACAACATGGGAGAACCTGGAAGCAGATATCAAAGAAGAATATCTAGAGTTAATGCTTCAGGATGAGACGGAGGGGCCTGAGGCCTAAACAATTTTGTTAGCTATGTATATCTTCTTCAAAATTCTTATTCAAAATTCTTTAATCTTTATTTATCCATTCTATGTATAAGTTTTGAGCATCGCCATTGTCGAGGCAAAAATGAGATTAGTGTGGGGTAATGTTGATCAGAGAAAACACTTAGTTGAACTTGCACTTAGAGCCCGCGTGGAAGAATGGCACAAGAGTAAAAGCACGGAGTAATAGGAAGGCGTCACGTGCGGAGATGTAGGGTAAGACTCTCAAGGACTTAGCCAATTTTGGAGATCAGGTCTATTCTTAGAGATTGGCGTGCGGAGTACACAAAGTGATGCCGAGATTTGTGTGCCACTCTTTGTGGGGATTTTGGAAGGACATGTCAACTCACTCTTGCATAGACATAAGTTAAGCATAGATCCATCACTTCAGTTAACTCTCAGTAATCTATAGATAGCATACTTGCATGTATGGCTATAATTGTAAAAAGACGTGTGGTTGTTATTTATATATATATATATATATATACATATATATATGTAATGAACTACTTAAAAGATATATAGAGACATACATAGAGAATGGATGGAACCACATGTGACTGGATAATTGTAACAGATACATGCGTGTATACCTGGTATTGTATGAAGTTACTGTATTGTTGGTTTAATGAATAGATAAAGGAAATTGACCGAACAAAGTGTGTGATGTGTTTTATCAACGCATGTTATTACTTTTATGATGATTTACCTTTAGCGCTTATAGATCTGGTGGGAGATGAATGGGGAATGGATGGATTAGTTCCTAAAATATATGTTTACTACTTTATGATACCACCATTCTGCTACTGCAACTATTAAGAGGGACCTGGTACCTTTGCGCACTTCGGGTGAGCGCTCAGCGTAGGCTGAGTAATGTGCTAGCGCGACTAGGTGTTAACTAACAATTATAGGTTGCATCAAATATAACCGTATCCATATTGAAATGACAAAATTTGAACCCATATTATTAATATAAAATTGTTAAAAAATGATGGGATGAAGACGGGGTGATCCATAAACAAGAAAAAAGTGTGTAACATTTATGCGGAGGAAGGACTTTTTTAAAAGTGTTGGACATGTACGTTTGGCTATGTTTATTTAGCCAAATTTACAGAGAGGTGAATAATAATTAATTATTGTAAGCAACAATAATCATATAGTAATTTAAAAATAAAAATTCTAAGAAAAAAACATAACTGTAATAGTAAAACCTATGCCAAAGATTTTCCAATCTGTATTTTGTATTTTGAAGTGAAATTATCCTAATTTAATTTTCTAAATATATCAGGGAAAGTAAACAACATAATAGTGGAATGTTTAGCACACTTTTATTGGTTATTTTCATGTATACAACAATGATGGTATTTTTTAATAGTACAAATAGCACTTTTAAGGGACACCCAAGTTTACTATGCATGTGCAACACCTCAATCTATATGTTCTTAATAGAGAATACCATTGCTCAAAAGTAATGTCTCATTTTATTCCGTGTTTGCAATAGTAATGTTTGGAAGTATTTGAAACCTATGTCTTAAGGTTCTCCAAATTTTATTGAAGAAGATTTAATTTTGTGAAACTTTATTCTCATTGAACATGAGCGTGAACTTCATCGATTATTTTGCATGGGATATTTTTGACACGATTTTACTTTATTTTAAAAATGTGTGTATATACATATACCAACTAAAATTAGTGGAAAAAATTCTCTCTGTACTTTGTCCCTCTGGCATATTTATGCATTTTTTCAATGAAAATGATAAAAAAAATGTTTGAACTTAAAGATTTTTTTTTCTTGAACTTTGTCCCTTGGCGAATGTGAACTCAATTGTATCCTTGTCAAACATAAATGCTATGTTTTTAAATTGTATGCAACGACAAGATTCATGTAGCCATATATTGTGCTTCCAAGGAAGACTACTCAATTGAGTTCAAAATCAAGAAAAGTGAAAGACACTACAATGAGAAAACACAACCACAAAGTGTCTCACAAGATTTTTGTCACTTATTTGAGATTCAATTGTTTCTAATGGAGTACATAGAAGTCTACTAGATTTGCAGGAAAGAAAATGGCAAGAGAAGTTTAATAAGATTTATGTCACCTATTTTACATAAATGTATGTAAAATATGTCGAGAAGTATTATTATCGAGGTGCTTATTCCACATATGTCATAAATTTAGTATAGGCACCTTAAGAATGATACCTCTAGGCATCTATTATATATATTTATCTAAGATAGATATGCTAGTATATTCCCTTAAGGATTAAGTGTACATTTTCTAATTTTATAGATGGTGGAAGGATTTGAGTTTTCTCTCACTTATATAAAGAATGAAGAAAACTAAATCTCAAATTCACGAGAGAAGTTTTTTCCACTTAACAAGGGACATTCTTTGATTCAATGCGACCATTTTCTCGTTCAACTCCCTACATCCCCCCTTCCTTCCCATATGTAAATAGAGGCATGATAAATAAATGGTGCTTAGAAATCTAATCAACCTACGACAAATGCTCCTAATAATTTGTTGATTTCTTAAAATTTAAATATTATTATCATCTAGAAAAAGGTGTAGAATAAGTCTATTTTGTAGATGGCTTATATTAATAAAATAAATCTATTTTAAAAATTCGTTAAATAGATACAATTTAACATTGCGTTGAACTAAATTCTAATCAGTAGAGGGCAATAATTGGCTAGGCTTCCGCGTGTTCTTAACTAATACGTCTATGAAAATTATAAGTCGATTAATCTATGTTTTGATGATATTTTCTCCTCTGTGGTGCAGAACGTTGGGGAATCTTTTTCTCGATATCTTCTTCTCTGCCTCCTCATTGTCTTCACACCATCGAGCCTTCACAATGACCACCGCCACTGTGTCTCTACCATTGCTCATACTCTTGTTATGCGCTGCAGCACGTAATTCCAAGGCCGAGGGCAATGATTCAATTAGGAGGCCATACATTGTTCACATGATGAAGTCCATGAAACCCCAGCCTTTCAGTTTGCACGAGCACTGGTATGCTTCCCTCATCAATGGGGTTTCTTCTTCTGATCAATCCCATTCTTTAATGTTGTATACATATAATATAGTACTGCATGGCTTTGCAGCGAAGCTAACCAGTGCAGAGGCTCAAGCATTGGAGTGTACGGATGGCTGTTTGGCTGTAATTCCGTCCTCCGTCAAAAAAATCCATACTACACACACGCCACAGTTTCTGGGTCTCGCCGGCGGCAGCAACGGTGGTGAGGGACTATGGTCGCAGTATGCGGATTACGGAGAAGATGTGATAGTGGGCGTGGTGGACACGGGAATATGGCCTGAAAGTGCAAGTTTCCATGATGGAGGGTTGGGGCCTGTTCCTTCGAGATGGAAGGGCGAATGTGAAAGCGGTGAGGGCTTCGATTCCTCCATCTGCAATAGAAAACTCATCGGAGCTCGGTTTAATTTCTCTGCGGGCTACAAGTCGCATGATATCGGTGACGATTTCACATCGCCAAGAGACGTGGACGGGCATGGGTCACACACTGCTTCTATTGCGGCCGGATCTGCTGTAAGTGGAGCGAGTTTCAATGGATTTGCGAATGGAACGGCTACAGGCATGGCCCCTGGGGCCCGATTGGCCGTGTACAAGGCCTGCTCGGGATTCAGATGCGATACTAGCGACATAGTTGCTGCCATGGAAAGCGCCGTCGAAGACGGCGTTGATATTATTTCTGTGTCACTTGGCGGACCTGAACAAGATTTGTTTTCTGATCAGTTAGCCTTGGCAGCATTTGGGGCCATGGAAAAGGGTGTATTTGTTTCTGCGTCTGCTGGTAACGAGGGGCCTTTAACATCGTCTGTTTCAAACACCGCGCCCTGGATAACTACCGTTGGTGCGAGCAGTATCGACAGAGAATTCCCGTCTCCAGTCAAGCTGGGCAATGGCGTTTTCTTCAAAGGCTCCTCTTTCTACAGAGGAGTGGGGATTGAAAATCTGCCATTGGTGTATGATTACTGCAGCAGCCAAGGTCTCGACCCGCACTTATTTAAGGGCAAAATTGTGTTGTGTCCTCCCCGCGCCAATTTGTCAGAAACAGCGAGGCTGGTGAAGGAAGCCGGAGGAGCAGGAATGATTGTTGCTAACGATGAATTTGACGGCGAACAAGATCGGCCAATCGAGCAATATTATTTGCCGGCGACACGCGTTAGTTTTTCTGCAGGAGAAAAGATAAAAGCATACGTTAACAGCAGCGCGACGCCGACGGCAAGCATCAACCCCACAGGGATGACAGTGGTTGGCAAAGCCACGGCTCCGATCGTAGCCGCCTTTTCTTCCCGGGGTCCGAGTGAGGCATTTCCACATGTTCTAAAGCCCGATATTATCGCTCCAGGTGTCAACATATTGGCCGCGTGGACGAATGGGAGCTACAAGATAATCTCCGGGACATCCATGTCGTGCCCCCACGTCAGCGGCATTGCAGCACTGATACGATCAGCGCATCCGACGTGGAGCCCTGCAGCAATCAAATCGGCCCTGATGACGTCGTCGTCCACCATGGACAACAGAAACCGGCCGATCGAAGATGCGCTCACACTGCAGGCTGCGGAACCTTTTGCAATGGGTGCGGGGCACGTAAATCCAACGGCTGCCATGAATCCGGGGCTGATCTACGACATGGGCTCTCAAGACTACATCAACTTTCTGTGTGCTCTGAAAGTATACACAGAAAAACAAATGGCCATGCTGAGCCACAAGCGGCCTCCCTGCCCCAAATCCGAGGCCGCTGCAGATCTCAACTATCCGTCCATCTCTGTAGTGTTGTCTGAAAATGGCGAATATAGTGAAGTGAGGAGGAGGAGTGTGACGAATGTGGGCGGAGAGAATAGTGTGTACAGAGCGCTTGTGAAGAGCAGTCCGAATGTGAAAGTTAGTGTGGCCCCAAATACGTTGGAGTTGAGAAAACAGTATGACAAGGCGAGCTTCAATGTGACATTCCAAGGGAAAGTCGATGCGAATGCGAGTGTTATCGGGGAATTCGGAGACATAACATGGGAATGCATCCAAGGTGGAACCCACCTCGTTCATACTCCATTCGTCGTACAATATTTCACGATGTGAAGTTTAGTGCGACTAAGTGTCAATTATTGGTACTGAATAACGTCAATGGTGCTGATGTCTTTCTACCCAGAAAATGTGATGATGCCCAGAATCAATATGAAGGATCTGGATCTAAATATAAATTATTTCAAAAATTTAAGTGGTCGGTTCTAATTTGATGTGTGTGTTATGCCCTTAATCTTAGGCATAGTTGACATGTGGTCAATATAATTGGTTAACATGTCATATTACATATGCTTAAGTTTTCATATGTTTAGTAGGTTGTCTTTATTGGTTTACATAGGATATATAGGAGTTAGTCATTCATAGATTATTATCATATTATTGTAAGGTTTGGGGGTTACCCCTTCAAAGTGGTTAAGTCATTTCTATTTGTATATTATGATGTTCTTTGATATTCTATTATTGTTGATATTCAATCTCTTAATATCTCAACTCTTAAATTTCAAGCTAATCATAAATAATGCATGTGAAATATCTGACAAGGATTTAAGGTTTTTCAAGGACATGCTATACCTATATGTTATCTCATCGAATGTCACAATTATTAAATATGTATAATTGAAAACTTAATATAAAGCAATAATTAATAACATAAAATCTAAATCAATAATTAGTAAGCACACAAATACACTAGAATACTCAAACAACTAACTAATTTTGTAAAAAAATTAAGTGTTTAGAGCATTATGCTTCTGATTGTAATTACTTTCTCGTAAAAAACTTGAACATAACATATTACTTAGAAAAAATACTTCAACAATTATATATCATATCTCATTGATACTCTTAGCTCAACAATTCAATATAAAAAAATTACCTTTTGGAATGTGACAAATCTTTTTGAAGATTCCAATTCGATAATTAAATATATGTGTTATAAAAAAAATTAATAATGTATTAATTATTTTGATAGGTGTATTTGATAATCCCGGTTAAGGGAGTGGTGGTGGAATGCAATTAGGCCAAAAAACTTGGCAAGTAAACCATTTGTCAACAAGATTTTTGTTGAACACAGATAACTAGTTTGACTTCTTTTCATTTACAAGATGATATAAAATATTATGTTGAAATTAGATGACAACGTATTCCTTTTCTGTTAGATTGAGATCATATTATTCAGCTTGTTGTTGTAACAAGACATCCTTAGTTAGAATATGGATAGGAACGTATTTAATGAATTCAGTTCTGTATCAAATATTATAAATCCATGTATGCCCATAGAGGCTATATGACAGAGAGTTGAAAGAGGAACAATTGTGCTGATTGTAATTTCCTGACTTGAACAATAAGAGAACCGATACCATTGCTCTGTGGATGTTTCCCTCTTGAGGGTTTTACCATGTAAATATGTGTGTTTATGTTTTTGTCTATTTTACCATTGAATTTCGTTTACTTGCATTTATAATTTCCGTTGTGCATAATCTTTTCGTGGCTGCAAGTTTCAATAAGTGGTATCAGAGCTCGTTGGAGGGAGGCCATGGAGGCTGAGTGTAAAGGGGCGATTTTCCTACAGGCCGCGTTACGAAGCAGGGGTGAGTTTGAAGGGTGAATTCATTCGCTGCGTTGAAGGGCCGCATTCACATTGTTGCACTGGAGGTTGCATTCGAGGCCGCATCCACAGGCCCTCGAATCCCACAGCAAGGTCACGCCCAGCAAAGGAAGACGCGCGTTGCAGTTAGAGGTCACCCTTAACTCATTCTGGGAGGCCGCTTCCGGTGTTTTCTGGACCCGCGGTAGAGCAATCACAGTGTGGAAGCGTGATGGCAAAGACACAGGGTGCTAAATTAAAGATCAAGAAATTTGACGGGAGCAATAACTTCAAGTTATGGAAGGTCAAGATGCGGGATATACTGTGTGTGTAGGGAGTTGTGAAGGCACTCGCAGGAAAAGTGAAGAAACCCGTGAGTATGGATGATGATGACTGGGACGAGATGGAAACTCGTGCTCTCAATGTTATTCACCTATGCTTGGCTTGAAGATGTATTATTCAACATCGTGTCTGAAACAACAGCAGCAGGACTCTAAACAAAAACTGGAAAGCTTGTACATGACTAAATCCTTGACGAACATAATCCTCCTGAAGCGTCAACTGTATACCTTGCGTATGAAGAGGAAGGTATGAAAATTTCAGAACATTTAAATACTTTTAATACTCTTATTTGTAAATTGGATAGCACAGGTGACAAAATTTCGAATGAGGATAAGATGGTAACATTATTAAGTTCTCTTCCTAAATCTTGGGATCATTTCATAACCTCTATTAGTTTTAGTTCTAACGAGGTTATTAGCTTTGATGTTGTTGTTGGAGCTATGATATCTAAGGAAACTTGAAAAGAGATCTTCTTTGGAAACTTCGACATCATAAGTTATGATGGCCAGAGGCAGAACTACTGAGAGGGGATAGCATTAGAAGGGCCCAGCTAGATCCAAGTCAAAGGGCAAAAAGAGCAAGTTGAAGTGTTAGTTTTGTAACAAATCAAGACACCTCAATAAAAATTGTTGGAAACGTAAAGAGGCATCTAAGGAGGAGGACTCTACAAATGATGCTAACATAGCTAAGAAGGATTCAGGTATGGTTGATGAGGTATTATCTATGTCTATTGTCTCACAGTACCATTATGACTGGTTAATTGATTCTGGGGCATCCCATCACATGTGTCTACATAGGAATTGGTATTCTACATATCAATCTATTGATGACGGGGTAGTTTACATGGGTAATGATGTTACATGTAAAACTGTTGGGATAGGGAGTATCAGAATTAAAATGTATGATGGGATTGTTAGAACACTAACAAATGTGAGACATGTGCCTAACCTGAGAAAGAATCTAACATCATTGGGAGTTCTGGATTCTAGTGGATATAAGGGGTTCTGTTCAAGGTGGAGTTTTGAAGATATCAAAAGGTATCTTGATTGTTATGAAAGCTAACAGAGTCTGGAACTTGTATAAACTTGAAGGAAGGACAGAAAATCGATCAAGCGGGAGTCACATCAAAGGATGCAGGTGAATCCACTCACACCAACGATTGGGTCATATCCGCGAGAAAGGAATTATGGCACCAACGATTGGGTCATATCAGCGACAAAGGAATAAAGGTACTTGTTGATCGTAAACTACTTCCTAGTTTAAAAATTTTAGATTTGAAGTTCTGTGAGCATTGTATTTATGGGGAAACAAGCTAGAGAGGAAGAAGCATGCTCAGTAATGCAAAGTTGACAGAAGTTTAAACCTGGAAAAACATACAAATAAAGATATCCTTGACTATATTCCTTCAAACCTTTGGGTCCATCTCCGAAACTCTCATATGGAGGATCATCATAATTTTGTAAGTTTAAGGAGGGAGAAATTTTATAGATGATTACTCGCGGAAAAGTATGGATCCATTTGTTAAAGAGAAAAGCTGATGTATTTAACACTTTTAAACAGTTTAGAGCTTTGGTTTGAAAAAAACACAGGAAAATCCATTAAATGTCTTAGAACAAATAATGGAGGAGAATTTACTTCTATAATGGCCACCTGCCAAAGAAATTAAAACCCTCTCCAGGAATTTGATAACTATTACAAGAATGAAGGGGATCGAAAGGCATAGAACCACTGTTTACACTCCACAGCAGAATGGTGTTGTTGAACACATGAACAGGACTCTTCTCGAGAGAGGGAGGTCTCGAGAGAGGAAGAAGCATGCTCAGTAATTCAAAGTTGCAGTAGGAATTGTGGGGAGAAGCTTTGCTTACAGCTTGTTACCTAGTTAATCGATCGCCATCGACAGCAATTGACTACAAGATTCCAGAAAAGGTATATACATTGGCAGCGGACAGGCCAACCATGTAATTATTCTAGTCTTAGAGTTTTTGGTTGTGATGCCTATGCACTTATTCCAAAGAGTCAACGTTCAAAGTTAGATCCTAAGTCATAGAAATTAGTCTTTGTTGGATATGGTGATGGTGTATTCCCTTTATTAATTTGCAAGGGGTAATAGGTTATGGAATCCTATTGCCCATAAGATCATCATAAATAGAGATGTCATATTTGATGAAATTTCACTCATGAAATCAGATGATAAGAAAGCCATGAAACAGATTAATGTACCATAGTTACAGTAAGGTGTTCTTCATCCATGCTCCAATTCAATTTGATATAAATTCATCCATGGGTGAAGATCATGAAGATGTCTGTGAGGCAGGATATTCATGAGGAAATTATTCAGGGAGGATGAGTTAGATTAAAACACCTCTCAAACTCCCTCCACAAAACACCTCAGGAAATTGAGGAAATACCACAACAAGCTCTACGAAGGTCTACACGGATCATATCAGTTCCAAGCAAGTATGATGATTTTGTCACTTCTATTGCTTTAATTTCATCTCTTTCCACATCTAATGACGGAGAACCAAGTTGTTATAAAGAAGAAATAGAGTTTTCAAATAGTGACAAATGGAAACTTGTCATGAAAGAGGAAATTGATGCTTTGATTAAAAACAAAACAAGGGATCTGGTGGAACTTCCTAAGAACAGGAAACTTCCTAAGAACAGGAAATTGGTTGGTTGTAAGTGGGTATTACAACTTGAAGAAAGGTGCTCATGATACTATTTCGAAGTATAAGGCAAGGCTGGTTGCAAAAGGGTTTTTCTTAGGAAGCAATCAACGTAAGGTATTTACTTTCATGAGATTTTTTCACACAGTTGTAAAAATTGTTTCTATTTGTATGGTGTTAGCACTAGTTGCATTGCTTAATATGGAATTGGAGCAGCTAAATGTTAAAACTACATTTCTACATGGAGATTTAGATGAGGAAATTTACATGGAACAACCAGAAGGGTTCGTTCAAAATCGTAACAAGAGGTTTGTCTACAAAACTCAAGAAATCATTGTATGGCTTGAAGCAGTCTTTAAGAGAATGGTACAAGAAGTTTGATTCCTTCATGGTGAGCCAGAATTTTACCAGAAGTGAATATGATCATTGTGTTTACTTTAAAAAGTTGGATAATCGTATGTTCATTATATTAGTGTTATATGTTGATGATATGCTTATAGAAAGAAAAAGCATGGTTGAAATCAGTAGATTAAAGGCTCAGTTGGCTAGGACATTCGATATGAAGGATCTAGGAGCAGCAAGACAGATCTTGGGCATGGAGATACAAAGAGACAAGATGAAAGGCAAGCTGTGGTTATCACAAGAGAAGTATGTGGAGAAAATACTTCAGAGATTAGATATGGATAAGGTGAAACCAATGAATATCCCTTTAGCTTCGAATTTTAAAATTTTCTTCAGGTTTTTATCCTAGTTAATAATGAAGAAAAGGAGTATATGTCTCATGTACCATATGCTATTGCAATAGGAAGTTTTGATGTATGTGATGGTTAGTACTAGACCATATATTTCACATGCAGTTGGTGTTGTTGTAGTAGATACATGGCAAATCCATGTAAAGAACATTGGGCAGCAGTGAAATGGGTGCTTCGGTATCTTAGAGGCACAAGCAGTTATTGTATCACTTTTGATGGTTGTAGTGATAAGGTTTGCGGTTGCGTTGATTCAAATTTTGCAAGTGATTTGGATAAAAGAAGATCTACTTCAAGTTATGTCTTTACTCTTGCAGGTGGTCCTATTAGTTGGATGTCAAAGCTTCAAAGCATTGTTGATTTATCCACTACTGAGACAGAGTATGTATCTACTTCACATGCTTGCAAAGAGGCAATATGGTTTAAAAAATTTATTGGGTGAGTTAGGACAGTTTTAGAAAAGTGTAAAAAAAAATTGTGATAGTCAAAGTGTAATTTATTTGGCTAAGAATCCAGCTTACCATAATAAGTTGAAACATATTCCAGTTAAATACCATTATGTAAAACATGTTGTTGATGAAGGATAGGTGATTCTTGATAAGGTCCACACTCAAAACAATTGTGTAGACATGTTCACGAAACCGGGTTCTATTGGAGAAGTTGTGGTGGTGCTTTGGCTTCTCTTGGCTTGCAGAAAAGGTGATATAGCAATGAGCAAGGTATCGGGTTAATTTGTTGTCAAGGTGGAGATTTTTGAAATTAGATGACAACGTATTCCTTTTCTGTTAGATTGAGATCATATTATTCAGCTTGTTGTTGTAACAAGACAGCCTTAGTTAGAATATGGATAGGAACGTATTTAATGAATTCAGTTCTGTATCAAATACTATAAATCCATGTATGCCCATAGAGGCTATATGACAGAGAGTTGAAAGAGGAACGATTGTGCTGATTGTAATTTCCTGACTTGAACAATAAGAGAACCGATACCATTGCTCTGTGAATGTTTCCCTCTTGAGGGTTTTCCATGTAAATCTGTGTGTTTATGTTTTTGTCTATTTTGCCATTGAATTTCATTTACTTGCATTTATAATTTCGGTTGTGCATAATATTTTCGTGGCTTTAAGTTTCGACATATTAACCATCAATTTCTTTGTGTAAAATTTGAAATCATCCACTATATAAGCAACACCCCTCTTTAATCCGTTCATTAGAACCCAACTAATATTACCTTCCTCTGCTATACGACTTAAAAGAGTTGAAAAAAATAGAATGGAACCAAGATAAACATCAATGGAGGGTGTAACACTGATAATAAATCAAAATATTAAAAGAAGGTTTTATCACTTTATTATTTTTTAAAATTTATTATTGCTTGTTATGTGAGTTGCTATGATGCCACTTAAACAAAAAGAAACGAGATTCAAATGATGTTTATTACTTTACAAATATTACTAATTCGTTTATTAACTTTAAAATTTGAAAGAGATATGAATGTGTTGCATAGAAAATTCTTCAAACGATTCTTTCACATAAAAATATCAATATTAAATATTATTTAAACAAAAAACAGTT
This sequence comes from Taxus chinensis, assembly GCA_019776745.2. Classification (NCBI taxonomy): domain Eukaryota; kingdom Viridiplantae; phylum Streptophyta; class Pinopsida; order Cupressales; family Taxaceae; genus Taxus; species Taxus chinensis. Next base: position 522,211,087 of record CM034155.1, read on the forward strand.
CAGACACCTGTTATAAATCTTTATGGTTTAGATAAAAGAATGTATGTGAAATTTTTGGTCTTGAAAATATAATTATTGTATATTTGTAGTTTATTTTTAATTTGATATGAGTTTACATCTAAAATGTGCAAATACATTGTCAATTTCTAAGTCTGGATGTAATAGTGTGAGATTCTAATAGAAAAGATGATCTTAAATTAAACATCAACTGCATATAACAATTATTAAACTTAGAAAAGACAAGTAAAATATTGTGATATTTTAATATACATTATTAATTTTGAGGCCCTTTTTGTTTCATAAAATTTTTTGAAATTGAGATTATTTATCACTAATTAATAAAATATTTATAAAAAATGTATGATAAATTTGTCAATCAAAGTTGATCCCTTCAATAAATAAAATTATACGACAAATGTAAAATAAACACATTAAAATTTAAAGTTTGTCTCAATAAAAATTCCTTCTCACTTAACAAATATTGTTGTTAAAATCTTAATCAGAAACCCACTAAATTTTTAAATTTATACTCGTATCTATGTGACAATTATTGATTCACTTTTTTAATTGCTATATTGTTTTTCGTCCTTTACTTCAACAACACATCTTTGAAATTTCTAATTCAATAATATAAGAAATAAGGGAGGAAAGATAAAAACCCATGGGAGAGAGTTCTTCTGTAATGACCCAAAAATCCACACATACGAACAACACTGTGAAATACAGGATAACTTTTTTTTTTGACTTGCTTGACACATAACATGACGCAACATGTCATCACCAAGGATACAACTAACACTGTGAAAAACTTGATACAAGGACGGCCATAAAGGCATCATATAAACGTTCACACCTATCAGGGACAATTTACTTTTATTTTTGACAAGACGACATAGAATTCTAATCACAGAACACACTTACAGTTAGGGCCATCCACAATGAGATATTCTTGAGAGTTATTTATTTTTAAAAGGACATATTACAATTCTTAGCTTACGTTTTCAAGGAGGCTCAAGATAAGATTCGTACAATTCATCTTACCAAGCTAAGTTTATTCTTTTTGACACTAGAGTAATTATCTTTAAATATTCTCTATTATGACATTTATTTGATTAATTTGTTTATCAAGAAAAAGGAGTAATTAAAATTCCATGAGGCCATCTGCTCACCACTAACGCTACTAAGATCCGTTCTTTCCCAAAAGACAGCATGGTTTTAAGTTTAACACACTTAAGAGAAGAGATATAAGGTTCCTTGAAAAATGGATAGAGGGAGAAGGTCGAGATGAAACATTTTTTGGAACTCATTAGTTATTGCCAGTATTAAATTAAAGCTAAAGATCTTAACCAGAATTAACAACAACTTTACTTAGGCTTTGCTAAAATTATTATCAAGGAGTAGGTAGAATTTACTTTCCAAATGGCTAAGAGATAGATTGTGTGGTTTCAAAATTGTTTTCTCCTCTTTATTAAATCTTATTACCTTCAAACAGATCTAACCAGTTCATTTCACCTTAGGGTCATTTTACAGAATTTTACCATGAAAGGCATAATGTTCACTAGGGAAGCTAGGGTTATCACATTATATAAGTGTTACTTGCAATGATAGTCTTGCCCTTGTTTACTTAGAGAATTTCTTTCTCTCAAATAGGTGACCCCCACGTTACCTTATTTGAATATAAATTTTAATTTAAATTCCAGAAGTATTTAACAATCCCATGTTAGTTTACTTATGACACTTTATTACTAAGTCATCGCAAGGTTTAACTCAGAATTTATTCTCAAGGCCAATTTGAAGCAACACTCATTTACGAGAACAAAACAAGATTACATCATTTCTTAAAATACTGATACTCCACAAGTCACTCAACAACAATAACCAAATTTTCTTATAATTTCAAAGATGGTCAAACAATACAAGGTTTCCAAAGTTCAGATGTCAAGGTCCACAATACTTTATACAAAGACATTAATCCTCTTTTAAACTTTCCACTGGACGTTAACAAAAGTTGAACAACATAAAAAGGTTTCGAGAAAATGATCTTCTCAACTGAGTTTGATGACAAAAGTCTAAAAATCTATCCCTCATCTACACGCAAAATCCATCTCCAAAAAATTTTCTACAAGAGTCAGTTCATGAGAACTAAGCAAGATAAGGCTACAAAAAACCACCATAACTATTAACTAATAATATCACGAAAAGGAAGCACTTTATTACAAGAATTGGTTCAAGCCTCTAAACACTATTAACACATCAAGTTATAATAAAGTCTTCATCATGCCAATCAAAGAAGGAGAAGACCTTGTACTTCAGTTAGGAGTAAAAGCAAGGAAAGTAATAATCGTATGAGAATGGCCCTTGGCCCTATAAGGAGATATAAACAATCTAGCAAAGAACAAAATTCACATCAAGTGAGTAAATTACAATAATTAAAAGATTGAGATTTGATATATAAATAGACCAACCAACTAGAATTTTATCAAAGGTACCAACGCATAGACTAAAATAATACATTTATAAAAGAACAAAAGTTGATCGGACCAAGAAAGGGGAAACACGGGTTTCAGGAATTTAACACAAAAAGTCATGTATAAAAGAGCTTCAAACCGGAAATCAAATAGAGTATACACACAACATAAGTTTCGAAGTGAAGGTAAGGTATACTAGTTTTGACCATTAACTACAAAGAGATTTTCCAATCATCCAAGAAGGGTCAAAGTCTTACAGGCTAGTAGCTAGCACACAAGAGGAGAAGGGGGCTCCATCACAACAAGACTATATAATAATGTCATCAATAAGTTTTTAATAACCCTAAAGATTTGTAAACTTCCACAAAAATTCTAATGTTTGATTAATTTAAAATTAATTATCCATTTCCCAGAACAACCATATTTTAAGGAAACCCTTGGTAAGACAGTCAACCGTCATACAAATATACAAACCTAACTTCTAAGTGACATTATCAAAAAAAAAACCTTCCGCTATGAATCCATAAGACTATCAAATGAAAGCTGAGTTTTTTTTTCCCAAAGGTTAATCACATTTAAGGAAATTTCCATCACAAAATATTACGGTAATTACGTGCATAAAAAAACCGACCAATATTAATTAATAGCGTTAACATTACAAGGGAGTAAATAATGTAAGTTAGGAAAAAAAATAGAAGAGTGCCATCAGAAATAATTCTGAGTGGGGATTAGACCAACTATTCTAGTGTCAACAAAGTACAGGATTCGCACAATGAAACCTCTATCTTAGTTGATCCAAAAAGCTAGTTATGGTTCAAGTTCATAGGGATGGTCAAGGAACTTCTTGAGGATGGCCTTAAAATCCTAGAAATAAGATGAAAGATAGTATAAGAGCCTAAACGAGTCTAAACACGCGAGACGGCAAAACACATTGCAAACAAACCTTTTCATTCTACCAGTTTTAATACCAAAACTCTAAGCTGGCTAGCCCACGCATTGCTCACACAATCCTACAACCTTTCTTTCTCGATGCCAAAAGGTTATCAAAGGTACGTGCGGAGGAGCTAACAAAAAACGTCAAAAGAAAACCTTGTGTGCTAGGGAGGAGCTTCATAGTTATCGTAACTTGCTTCCATAATATCAAAAATACTAGTTGATCAACATAATAACTTGCAACTCAATCGCAGAGAAGGGCTAATGCATATACATACAGACAAAGGTCTATCATTTGAGTAAGAGAAAGATAACATTCAGAGGAGAAGGCACATGCCTCCTTTCAACCCACATACTATCATCGATAAAAGCTTAAACAACAAGAAACAAACAAAGAGGGAAATCTCCCATCATGACATCCAACTGACAAATCAATGCAACGAAAGAGTGGTTCAATTTCGCAATAATTGTAAAAATAATAGTAGTAGAAATGTGTAGAAGTATCTTTCCTGTTTCTCTAGCTTCAACAGGTCGAAATGGAACTCTGAATTTTCTCAAAATTACAACAGGAGCAAGTGTCTTAGTTGATAAGGCCTTCACATCATTCTTGGTAGGTGCATCAGAACCAGAATGAAGAATCTCTTCCTTATTTGCACTAATCCCATGGAATTCGACCTCCAAATCTATAAGCGTTGTAGAAAGATTTCCATTTCCACTAGACTAGAACTGAGCTATAGTTATTTCCACTGTTTCGACCACTTTCAACCCTATGGCTAAAGCTTTTCAATGATGGAGACAAGAATGTTACAACACTCTCCCACTGAAGAGATCAAATTTTAGGACAAATCTGAAGACAGTTAATAAAAAATAAACGTCAAGGAGTGAAAAAACCAGAAGCTCGCATGGTAGCCTCCACCCATGTAGAACCAATTGGAACTTCAATAAATCTTCGCTCAATGTGACCTGCTAAAAAGGAAAACCTTGAAAAAGTAGTTGCTAGAGGATTCATTTTTAATGATATAGGTTTTATTATTGTCACAGGTACTCTAAATAGAGGACCATCGCAATGGGGCCTTGCAATCTATACTGTAGACTTCAAAGTAATGTACTCCTTCACAAAGGGAAGTTGGATCTACAAGAACATTGAAGTTGTTTCCACTGTGCATGAGAAAAATTTATTTAGGGACCTCCTAACCTTGGACCTCCCATATTAGGAGCAGTCCCTAGTCTAAGACGAAGCAAAAGAAGATGGCTTTAAAACCAAAACAAAAGATCTCTTGGTACAGACTCCATATCCATAAAACAGTCCCTAGACTCGGCATCCTCAATTAAGGCTGACCAGAGGCTACAACACCAACAATAACAGACGTCCCCCGACCCTTATGATAGCACTCTAGAGCAGCTCGCATCATATTAACATTTCCAATACACTCAAAGCTGCAGTCAACACCTCCATCGGTCATATCAACAAGCACTTGTTGAATGGGTTTATCATGATCTTTAGGATTAACAAACTTCATGACTCCAAAATCCTTAGTAGTTTCAAATTTCTTAGAATCAATGTCAATGACAATAACACTTGAAGCACCCGCTGTTTTGGCACCCTCTGTAACCGTGAGTTTGACTGTACCAAGACCAAATATTGCAACTATTGATCCAGATTCTACTTTTTCTGTATTCCAAACTGCACCAAGACCTCATGTACAATAGTGTACTGGTTGAATATTGATGTACCCATGAAGTGAAAGATCAGTTTCCCATTCACTGAAAACTGGCTTTGCTTGTCACTCAGCACATGTTTTGATTCTGAAAAATATCCTGTTACCTTCATCTCCCAAGAAATTTTCTCCAACATTGCATAGATCTCTTGTGCCTATGGGTGTGATCTGTCACCAACAAAAAAAGCATGCACCATTATTACAGCAAAGCAAACGTGCTTCATGAATATTCTGATCTGAAACAGATTCACCTCCAAGATACCCTCTTCCATGAGCTACATCGTAAAACAATAAGGCCTCAGTACAGAATATTGTAGTTAAATTTCATCAGGTCTGCTGGTAACATCTCTCTCTGTCACATAGTTGATTTTGATAGAAATATCTTGAAGGAGAATCCCAAATCTGAGGATGCATTAACACTGAACAGATAACAACAAAGTTGGACAACCTGCTTGGTGGAGGCACTTACAAATGCTTCGAATAAACTGCAACACACCTGCTGCCTAGCTAATTACTATCACAGGTTGTTGCTATAGATCTCCAGCAAGAACACACATCACAGCACCCATTGAAAGTGGGGAAAAACACACCTACTTCACCAGCCTGGAGCTTCATCTATAACTGCCATACCAAACCCATTTCTGCGCCCAAACTCCATTCAGCCTGCAAAGTTTGAGAGAGACAAAGTCGGTAAGGTAAGAGTATTACAGGAGCAGGTTCATTTGCTAAAAGGATTTACCAGGTGAGCGGCCACTAAAAGAAAGACTACCAGAGTAGAAGAAGGAAGCGGCCAAAACAAAAAAAACAAAAAAAAACGTGGTCTACTTTTCCCTAGCCGCACAACCCAAGAATGAGCTCAGGCGCCTCCCAACCATATGCATTGAATAACTGAATCCAAAAGGATATCCTGGTGAAGAAAAACAGGCCTCCACCTACTCCCCACTGTCTCACGCCAAGCAGGTAATTATAAGTTCATTTAAGAAGTGACATGAAATGTCACCCATCCTCCAGCTCAGAAATGTGCATTGCAATGAGGCACTACATCTTCTTCTAAACATGGAAAACCAAGGTTGTCAAATAATAACCATGGAGTAAAAAGGTGGAAAATGAAGAACATTGTGTGTCTACAAGAACGTAAATTGAACTAATAATCAACAAACACGTAAAGACACTAACGAAAGAGTAATTAACTAGTACATATATCTTAAATACATATGTCTAAATAGCATTGAGAGATACCACTCTTGAGCTGTTAATCTTGGAATTTTCATTTAATTTTGCCTATGAATAGGGTTCCACATTGATTAATGGATCCATCATTTTATCAATAAATTTCCTCCTTTATCGGGATAGATGGGTTGATCTAACTAGATAGATGTGTCTAGGTTAAAAAATAATTTCCAAAAACAAATAGATTCCAAACTCCATCAAAAAATTAAGATATTAGGATTTTTTAATTGTAAAAAACTACCATGTGATAATCAAATTAACATCAAATTAATGTCAGCCATTAATTGTTTGGACCTAGAAACTAAATCCCACCATCCCTTACCACCATTGTAATGCTCTTCCAGGCATAACTAGTGATCTTGTACCAAAATTAAATGTCTACAATATGTTTGTAAGGTAAATATTATTTCTACTTCTTTCTCTCCATGTTTGACTTCAAATGCCATGTTAAATTTTCTCCATTAAAGTTCTAATGGTTGTGAGTACCCATTTATCAATAAATTTCTTTGTGGTTTAATGTATTATTCCCTTTAAGAACCCTTTGAGAAACTTAACATCACCTTCTTTATGAAAATTATGCTTTGAAAATCTATAAAAGATCGATTACCACATCCAAAATTTCCTATATTTATGTCACACTCCTTGATGTTAAAGAGACATACATATTTTTTATCCAAAAAATATTAATTTGTGTATTTACACATGAATTTTCTTAACCACTTACCTAAGGGTCATATCAAACTGATTTCCCACAAATATTTGGTGAAATTTTATAAAAGAAAACTCATACTAGAAAATTAGAATAATCTTTTCATCATGGTTGACTGGTGGGGACTAAGACATATGTGCACATGAGTGTAATTTTATTTAATATTTGATCCCAATCTTCTTTAATAAAAAATTATCAGAAATAATCCCTTAGAAATATAATATTTGGTTTAATATGTCCTCTCCACTTTTCTCATATATATTCCTTGAAATCTACAACCCCAAGCAAAGGTCCAACTAATTTACTTACTAGTAATCGCACGTGGAAAGTGTGATGGAAACATCGAGGGAATGCGGCAAGGGAAAATAAGTGGAAGGTGTAAGGGGACGACAGTTGAGAAATGGAGGATATCATCATGCTAGGTGGAGGGGTGGACAATTTCGGGGAGCAACAGAGGAGGGATGATAATAGAAAGTGGAAACTACTTAAAGCATAGATATATATTGTATGTTGGAGAAGAGGATGAAACAAACTTGGATGTGTGCTTAATCCACGTTTCAGTATAAATAGTAGAGGTTAAAAGAAAAGAATGGGTTGGTTAATTATGATGGAGGAAGTGAATGTTTTATACTTGTATATATTGTTTAGGGAAACATATATGCTTTTGATGTGATGGAATGTCAATGCACATGCCATTTTAAATGGTGTTTTTTTGTGGTTGGCTCTAGAGATAGGAAGAATGGGAACATGGTAAGGGTTAATAGCATCCCAAATAGGACCTTTGTACTTTATTCATGTCTATTGAACCATTGACAATGCCATCTTCAACCCACAAATTGGCTATAAGAATTGTTTCGTGTATTTTTCAAAGAAAAATTTGGTATCTCAATTGTTTTTCATCAAGATGACAAGATTTGGATAGCCTAATGAGTTGTGCAAGTCAATGGGGCCACTATGCAGTTGAAATATTTCATCATGTTCATGTTTTAGTGGTCAACAAGTTTGTTCTTATGGAACAAATGAATAACAGAATGGAAAGATGCAACATCTTGTGTGGACATCCTTACATCAGTGCAGTACACATGTGTTTCACAATCTAATTTAATGTGTGGATATGTTATGAATAAATTTAGGTTGATTCATCATTTATTAAGTTGTCATGTTAAATTAATTAAAGTGTATTACTTTAACTTAGTTAGTTGTTAGTTAGTTATTATCTAGTTATCACATCCCTATAATAGTGAGGGCTATAGTATTGTTAGTTTACTGCTTTGGAATGTTCTCAGATGTTCCCAGATTTGATTAGTTAGGGGCAATATGCTATTTTTGCATATTTTTCATAGTTAGTAGATTGGATCCACTTTCCGTGGATGTTGTTATAGTTTTTCAATGTTTATAAACATTGCAGCTTCTTCATTTGATAATATGAAGGGTTTCTAGAATATTGCATTCTCAATATTTGGTATAAGAGTTAGTTGATCCCAGTCTCTATGAGGATCCCTTATCCTCTAAGGAGAGTGTGTTGCATAATATTAAGGGTTAATTGTTCCAAGTTTGAGGTTGGTGGAACCATAGATGTCCTTGGCCTCTTGGAAGCACCTACCCTGCTTCATCATCCCTAGAGTTTTGCACATAGTGTTGCAGACTCTGCAGATTCATTTGCAGTAGCATAAAATCTGTAGTTTTTAAAATAAATGAAAAAGTGACAGTGCAACATAGCAAACTATTGCAAGAGTGTGCATTACTCTACATCAAGCTACAAGCATCAAGTTGGGGTTGTAGAGCTACATTGACAACTGAGTTGGGAGATCCAAGCTCATAATGAACTCTCCATAGAGTCCTAAACAAGCCCATATTGGCGAGTTGCAGTGTTTTGCATTAGAGTTGAAGGTATATCATCTAATCTTGTTGTAGTTGAAGTACAAGGACCATCAAATCCCATATCGAGCCAGGATAGTGCCAAACTACATCACCAAGTTTCATATTTATGTAGAGAGTTGGGGTATAGACCTCCCCACATAATGGTTTGCAAAGTAGGTTGGGTTTTAACCCTATATGGATGTCGAGCTGGGAAAAATAAGGAAAGTGAGATGAGTCATAGACTCTAACCGAGTTGTCTGTATCGTTTAGATCATTCAAACCCTACAGATTTGTTCATGAGTTGGGTGATTTTTTTGCGGATCGGCTGAGTTGTTTGCATTCAAACTGAGCTTTTTGGTTCCATTAGTGAGTTGGGAGTATTGGTGAGTTATTGTTGAAAGTGTTGGTGCATTGGTGACCTCAACTCAACCAATCGAGCCAAAGGAGAGTAGATTGACCCCTGTTTCAAGCCTTAGGCGAGTTTTGACCCCTCAATCAAAACCAGAGGCGTCAAAACACTCCACCAATGACCTGTATAGCACTCAAATGTGGATGACCCAGTACCTTGTCTACTAAAGATCTCCATACCCTGCAAGCACAAACAGAAGAAAATAAAAATATTTCAGAGGCAAATCAAAATGGTGGAATGGGGGAGGAAAATAGAACAAGAGGCGGGCATAGAAAAAAAATCCAAGAACAAAACAGCGAAGAGAAAATTAAAATAAGGAGCTACGATGGAGGTGGATATCTAAAAGTGAAAGAGAAACTAAGGCCACGTGCATACGAGCCAGGTAAGCGCTAATCGGGTTGGGTTTAAAAAATCCATTTTTGGATTTTGTGAAAAAAATTAAGACAAAAAAAATCCATTTTTGGAAAGGGGCCTGGAAAGATATTGAAATCGAAATTTAAACAAGTCATAAATTTCAACTGGTACCTCGGATTGAGGTGTCGTTTTTTTTAAAGTGTATGGTTTTTTAATCTCTACATCTTGATATAAATTTTAATAAGCTTTTTCATGTAAAAAATTCAAAGGCTGAAATAAGCTGTAAAAAAAAGTATAAAATTCATAATTTTGTACTCACAATGTATCCCAAAAGGGAATTTTTCCACAGAAGAAGAGACAAAATTGTAATCGCACTATCATTATACAGTGCCAAAAAAAATCATTCTCATGGAGCTAGTTGTCTTCGCTTTTCACTCAGAATTTAGGGGGAAAAGATGAAAGACTTGCAAATTCTTCATTGATCACTCAACAGTGGTATTCCTTGCAGATTAGAGCAAAGTGAATAGATGGTTATTTTTCATGCTAGTGTCAATTTCGAGCTATGAGCCAACCTAGCAGAGGTTTTATTGAGCCAAGATCTAACCCAGCAAAGGTTTTCAAAACGTTCAGAGCTACTCATTTGTTTTTCAAGCACATGTGTCAACCCAAAAGAGGTTCCAGACATCCAGAGATAGTTCCTGAGCTTATTCCATCTCTTGCACACCATTCGGAGGAAGTACCTTCATCATGCTACTCCTGTTCAAATGAGATCCAGAGATACCATAATGAATTAAGGGGGGGATGATAAATTCATTTGATTCAACATAGAATAGGTTTCTTTTAGCATGTGTGTGCTAATAAATGTTTACCTCATGTAAACATATTTTTTTAGAGATTTTTCTCTCCTATTCACTTCAGACCATGATGAATTAAGGGGGGAATGTTAGGAATAAACTTAGGTTAACTCATCATTTACTAAGTTGTAATGTTAAATTAATTAAATTTTATCATTGTAACTTAGTTAGCTATTATCTAGTTGTCACATCCCTAGATTATTAGGGGTTATACTATTATTAGTTTACTTCTTTGGAATGTTCTTGGATGTTCCTATATGTGATTAGTTAGGGGCAATATACTATTTTTGCATATTTTCCATAGTTAGTAGATTGGATCCACTTTCTGTGGATGTTGTTATAGTTGTTCAATGTCTATAAACATTGCAGCTTCTTCATTTGATAATATGAAGGGTTTCCATAATATTGCATTCTCAAGAGGATATGCATCTCGAATTTTGAATAAGATCCTAGGAAAATAAATTTGACTTTTATCAGTTCGTTATTGTTAGAAAACCATTTTTAGTGCTATTATAACGTGGAAGCTAAACCAAAGGGTTGTTCCAGATGAGTTTCCTAAATAGAGGGGAACATCATTAACATGAGACAATTGGCCAAGGTCTCCAAAAATAATAACGAATTTGAGATAGAAAACTAATGTTTTAAAGTGGGGGAAATCTTCACACATCCAAGAGTCGACCTTGGAAAGTAGTTTGGGCCCAATGAAACTCATTTCATCTATGCAAATATACTAAACATGATTGATGTTATCTTGAAAGATGAAAGTGTTTGGAATTTAAGTGGTTTGATATCCTTGATTGGCAACCGCAGAAAAATCATGTATAGTAGAGGAAAAAATGTTGAAGGAAACAACTCCATTTGGCGTAAGTAATAAGATAGGAGACTTATTTGAATGGTCAACATTTGAGATTGTTGTTATGTTAGTGGTTATGAGATATGACTTACCTATGCTTGTATTACCTTGAATTATCAATTTGAGTGGTGGCAATCAACGTCTTTGCATGAAGTGATAAAGAACAATATCAGAAGCATTTTTTTGTTCAAACGAAAATGGAAGGGAGCTTGAGGTGGAGACAGATTGGTTGAAACCATGATATACTTACCAGAAAACATGAATGAGAAAAAAGGATAAAAGTGTGAAATAATCATATAGCAACTAAAAAGAATCAATCCACTTGTTTTTTACATAAGTACCAGAGTCGACTGATGCAGACGATGATACAGCTGTATAAAAACTTATGGATTCCATTCCCTATAACTTACAGTATGCCCTCAACATAAAAATACAATTTTGAGCGATAATTGATTTGACTACAGAAATTATTTAGAGAGTATAAGAGGCTGACAAATATATAGCTTGGACTATAGATCAATATAAATAAAAATTAACGATGATATTTTTATTTTAATATACAGATCATATGCTACGTTTATTCCGAAAAAATGTAAATAGTTTAGGTCTAGAAACACTGAAAAATGTATAAATGGATATCAATATTAAAAATAATTTTGATTGACAACCTAGCTTGACAGATACATTTCCCAAGTTTAAACAATGGGATTCAAACATCAGTCGAATGGTCATTAAAGCATTTACTACCATCGCATTATGCACTTTCTGCGGGAAATGCCTTCACTTTTGTAGTCGCAAGTGTGTACTCCACATGTAAAATGTTTAAAGGTAATCTACAAAGTCATGTGTTCTGCATCCTTTTTATGGTTTTTTTATAGAATTTTATTTTGGTGAGATGAAAAAAAGGTGAGAAGCTCCAAATTCATCATATTTGATAACTTTACATGTATCATATTGATTACTTATTGACTCGATTGCCTTCTCTCCAAAAAAATTAGTTCTTTTTCATAAAATTTCTTTAATTAATTTTAAATGACTTTACTCGCATTAAACCACTTTGTGTACCCAAAAAAATTATACCTAAATTATTAAAAAAAATAAGTCTAAAATTTTGGAACTATTCTATAATAATGAAATAGGTGTGAAAATTAAAATCATTATTATCATCTTACACAAAATAGATGCGTCACTTTACAATTGTTAGAAATTCATGATCTAAAAAAATATTGAAATGTGATTTTAATATGCAGATCGGACGCTACGTTTATTCATAAAAAGGTAAATATTTTAGGTCTAGAAACGTGGAAAACGTATAAATGGATATCAATATTAAAAATAATTTTGATTAACAACCTGGTTTGACAGATACATTTCCCAAGTTCAAACAACGGGATTCAAAAATTGGTCGAATGGTCATTAAAGGGTTTACTACCATTGCACTATGCACTTTCTGTAGGAAATGCCTTCACTTTCATAGTCACAAGTGTGTACTCCACATGTAAAACATTAAAAGGTAATATACAAAGTCATGTGTTATGCATTGTTTTTTATGGTTTTTTTATACTATTTTATTTTATGTTAATTTTATTTTGGTGAGATGACAAAAAGTGAAAAAAAAAAGGTGAGAAGCTCCAAATTCGTCATATTTGATAACTTTACTCGTATCATATTGATTACTTATTGACTTGATCACCTTCTCTCCAAAAATTTTAAATTTTTTTTATAAAATTTCTTTAGTTAATTGTAAATGACTTTACTCGCATTAAACCACTTTATGTACCAAAAAAAATTATACCTAAACTATTAAAAACAAAGCAAGTCTAAAATTGTTGGACTGTTCTATAATAATGTAACAGGTATGAAAATTAAAATCATTATTATCGTATTACTCCAAATAGATGCATCACTATACAATTGTTAGAAATTCATGATCTAAAAAAAATATTGAAATGTGATTTCTAGACATTTGTGCGATGCGGCAGAAGGGAAGGAATATATGGAATACATCAGCACCACGGGGATCATTGTACATTTCAACGAGGTGCTAGTCCACAACGGCCTCGACCTCTATTAGCATGCATCAATATTCTATGGACTTAGGCTTAGCTGGTGTATGTCATCGTCAATAACTGATAAAGAACGTGCATATCAAAGCGTCAACCCAACTACAGTATCCACTTTTCCGATTTATACATATACGTTGAGGGAGTCAATGACAACGACGTGGAGCAATTACCCGAGCTGGAGGTAATCAAAATAATATTAGTGTCATTGACGTCGGATGTCGGAGCAAGTTGGAACATTTCTATCACAGAGTTCACGTGTAGCAGCGTGGATGTGGAGCATTACACATCGTTAAGATTTTAACGCATGCATGATCGAGGGATCCGTGCCATTAATTTTTTTACGGGTTTCAAAGACAAGAGGTTGAGTTTCAATATAGTAATGCCTTCGGCGTAATTAGGGTATTCTCCTCTAATAAACTTTAACACCTATGAATTTATTGATTCTTCCGAGATAATTATTAGATTAATACTTAATAAGTATCTTACTAGATTTTGCTGAATCTATGTAATCTTTCTACCAAAAGGCATTTTCTAAACTCGATTGTGGGGGATAACGCTAACATGCCACATAGGATTGATTTCATTTATTCGTTGATGCACAAATCATCACTATCATCCATGTGGCATTTATTTAGCAATGAGACGTGTGTGAGAATATTCCTCTATTTTTTATTGGCCATGACATTCTGCAACACAATCATAGTGAATTATGTGTCAATTTTTTTCCTTATATGGATACACAATCAGAGCCATATGTGGTGTCAATGTGATGTTGGTAATACATATTAAAACAATCAACATCAAGTCTCTTATAGCACTACTACAAGGGGGTGATTTGAGACATTAATTAGAGACAATTATATTTTTGTCTCTAAATACCCTCCCCATCAAATTGTACCCTTTACCTATAACATTTTTTATTTTAAAAAATGCTTTTATCCCCATACTATATTGCAAGTGGGAAGCGTATTGAATGTAGTAGTTGTAGGGTTGGTGTAGGTCGCCTCTATAGAAAACCACATACATTTTATGGCAAATGGGGATGCAGGCTAGATTATTATTACTCATGTGATCTAGGCCATGGGCAACTGCAAGCAAAGGTGAGAAACAAGAGGTCAAAAAGCTATTAAATCCTTCTCTTTTTCCCTATTTTGTTTTCATGGATTTGTGTTATGTCTCCTTTGGGACTTATAACTGGGTTTTGAATGTGTTTGTGGAGATATCATGGTATAAGTACTCTACTACATATGTATGTAAAATGTGGAAGCATGCAACTGGCATGCGAACTATTTGAAAAAACACCTAGAAAATGCAACATCATGGAAACCAATGATTGCAGAATATGGATTGAATGTTTGAGCTTGTTGGTTTTGTTCTAACTTCTTATTTGTAAGACTCTATATTTCAGTTCATTCCAATATCTCCCCCTTATCAATGAGTTGTGTAGCTAGAAAAGGGAAAACACATTCATTTAACTCTGTATTTCAAGCCATTCTAATATCTCGCTACACGAGTGACTGTACATTAAATCTTAACCTCATTTTCTACAAATTGATATTTCTTATTTTTCCAAAAGAGAATCAAACCCTAGTAAAAAGGAACACGTTCTCTTTTTTCTTGACCCCTGCAAAACACTTCCACACAATTATCACAAGTTTAACCTCTTTCACGACTATTACAAGAATACTCTTTTGTTTTTCATGGGTACCCATTTTCTTAATGTTAGGTTTCCATTTTCATTATGTTAGGTGTCCATTTATTTTATGGATACCCATTTTCATTATGTTAGGTGTCCATTTATTTTATGGATACCCATTTTCATTATGGATGCTAAACAAGGAGCCTAAAAAAATATGTATATTAGTGTTGATAGCAAGAAAGGTACTTGGAAAATTGTATGATGTATTGATGTGTTGATTTGTTATATTTAATAGCATAGATTATGTAACGCCAGTTAAAACAACCCACTTGATACCCAAGAACAACCTAAGATTAGTTAGGAAAATTATGGAATAATTTTTTTTTGTTTAGAAGAGTCTACAACCAGGTTACAAGCCAACAGATGTCACTAACAAGTTCCAGATCAATTCTAATCCACAAGAGTATATTTTTCCTTCATTCACGATTATTAGAGATCACAAGGTCCAAAATTGAGGGTCTAGAGGGTTCAATTAGGGTCAGAGGGTAATTCCTCACCAATACCCACCCTCTAACAGGCTTAAAGATTACAACTTGGTTTTTTTTTCTCAAAATTAACTGCATTAAAAAAAATTCTGTAAGTCATTCCCATTGGATAGGAAATTTCTTTACCTTTCCATTTATATAAGGAAGTCCACCTAACTCCTCATATTTTCTCAAGTTATGGGCCGGCGGACCTTGGGGTGAAAATTTTGCCTAAGAGTGGGCCTGCGGGCCTAGGGGAGGAAATTTTGCGCTAAAGGCGGGTCTACAGGCCATGGGGAGGAAAATTTACCCATGGGCAGGTTTGTGGGCCATAGGGAGGAAAATTTCCCAACGGGCGGAAAGCCACCTTTAGACCCGATGCTCCCACGAGGGACACGTGGCATCTCCTAAGCCACGCGGAAAAGAGAACGGGGCGGCGGCAAATCTTTTGGAAAAATTTCCCGTGCATGGGCGGAGAAGCCAACTTTGCGTTTGTGCTCCTGCGAGTAAGCAAGGGACACGTGGCGCCTCCTAAGCCAATGCATGGGGAACGCAGGGTGGCGGGAAGAAAATCTGTTTTAATGCACCCCGAAGGGCAAAGAGGGCATACATTCACCCGCATGCCTCCGCCGGCATGCCTCGTGATACCATGTGGACAGCTCCCGATTAGTTATGGGGTGGTAGGGAAAATTTGAGAAAATTTTCCCCAAAATTTTCCTGAAACGCTAAAAGTCAAAAAGGGACCCACTCCTCTGACCCATTTCCTCATGATGCACACATGTGACAGCTCCTGATTGGCTACAGAGCTAGCAAGTTAGCGGCGGGGAAAAATGTAGAAATTTTTCCCAAAACTTTTCCGGAAGCGCTAAGTTAAAAAGTGATCCACCCCTTCACCAACACCCTCGTGGTGCCATGTGGTAGCCTTTGATTAGATGCGAATTGGCAGGGTAGCGGGAAAAACTTGGAAAAATTTTCCTCAAAAATTTTTTTGAAGCTCTAAGGGAAAAATTTGGGCCCACGGGCCCCACCAAGGAAAAACTTTCCCCCAAAATTTTCTTTTTTTGACGCCAAGTGAAGAAAAACTTCAGAATGCCATAACTTTTGATAGAGAGCTCAGTTTTGCGAAAACAAGGAACTTTCTGGAGATATAGCTCTTGACATCCTCTTTGCACAGGATTCATTAAATTTAGTTTTTGATAAAATTTAATGGGTTATTTTTATGAAAATAATCTGTAAGGTGTTTACAATGCGAACTAGTAAATTTTAACTTGTGAGATTTGTTCAATTTGATCTTCTCCCTCTCTCAACATGTCAAATAGACATGGAGAATTGTTCTTAGGTGGATTTAGGATAAGTTTGTGAGGTAGATCTATGTGATTGAATTCCAATTCAAAATTTTACAATTTTGACAGCAAAATGACTGTGAAAGCTTTGAACTCGGTTTTTCCAGGTTTTGAAAGATTTCCTTTAAGTATTTTTGTCTAATTGGATTCGTTTAGGGAAAAATACTTCAATTTAATCATTTAGTTTGTTATTTCATTTTTACAAGTTCGGTCTGTGCATTTTGGATTAAATAATTGCCAGTTTGAAAATACAAGACATGGATCAAATTTTTAAAGGGTTTATTTGCCATTTTCTTCTTCCAAGTATTATAATATGTTCCAATTATAATCTAATACATTTAGTTGATTCAATTCAACTATTCAAAAAAACTAAAATACATCTCTGATTTCCAATTTTCACATATTTCAAAAGACTGAGTATTACACTTCCTTTATATGCATTTCTTCCTTTCAAATAGAGATTACAACTCACATCTAGATGATTAAATTCAACACAATGATACAATTTGAGGAAGGTTGTGCAATCCTTTATTTATTCCAAAAGACAACTTTACAACTTCCTTCTTTTATTCTTTCCAAAATCATATATTATATACAAGGCAAAATAATACATTTTCTTCTCACGTGTTTCACTTTTCCACTTTCCAAACAGGGATTTCATAGTTTATGCTAAACACAGATTTCCAATGGAATAATATCATATGGAAAAGACAAAACCACTTCCATTAATTCAAATGAAACTCTTACAACTTCCTTTCCATTTGATTTCAAAATACAACATAAAAAATATGTATCATTCTTTCACATTCCAATTTACACTTCCATAACTACTACAACATATTTCCATTACAAACATATACAAGTTCATCCACTTCAAGTGGGAAAGGTTACAATAAGATTTCATTTCACAAGGGACTGTCAAACTGTCTTTATCTCAGCTCCAGAATAGCAATATGTAGATTTCTCATTCTTCCAAATTGTGATCACAACAAGATTAGGGGAAAGGCAATGCTCTCCACCAAACCAAGACATCTAATAAAGAGGAGAATCCATCCTTATTCATTGGCCCCCGAGCCCCAACCACAAAGAAATAAAAGATGTGATCCAACTCATGGCAACAACAGGATTCCAAAACACACAAGCAGCATTTTCACAATAAAACACAGTCCCAAAATAGAATGTAGTTTACAACTACATTAAAACATGACAAACAATAATAAGGCTTTATCAAGAAATCCAAAGGAGAAATAAACTATGGGGGATGCTTCTTATACCTCCCAAAAGGGGAAATGGGTATCACCACATGAATTACTAACTGCCAAAATATAGTATATCACATCCCTGACATTCCTTATGCCTCCCCAAAGTACCCCTTATTCCTCACATTTCCTTATGCCTCCCCAATCTCTTATGGCACCCCATAACGAGTAAAGAAATGATAGCTATTTCTTTGTAAGGTGGAACCCAAATCCCAACTCCCTCCACCCTTATGCCTCCCTAAAACACACTTGTGTCTCCCACAAAATAAACCCCATAGTCTTCTCCTACACCATTCCTAGGCCATCTACCCAATAGCCCAAAAACATGCGAAAACATTCACACATTAACATTTTCATAAACAAAATAAATAAGCATTTCAAGAGCCAAGCTCCTACCTCTCCATGATGGAGTTGTTCCAAGTTCCAAAACAGCAAGCTTTATCCCAATGCAAGCAATCTAAATCATCCAAGCACAAGCATGCAACAACCTTCCAAAAACTTCTTCAAAGCAAGAGCTCCAAGACATCAAAAGAATTCGCCCCCAATAATGAAGTCTCCAAGGTGAAGCAACCCAAAACAAGGCAAGGAATTGAAATTTTATAGAAGAGGATGAGGTGGATCCATGTAGGATGCCACATCACACATCCTCAACCCTAACCCCCAAATTCAACTTCATTCTCCAATGCATAATAAATAGGTGGGTGAATAATATGACAATTTACTTACACACCCAAATCCAACCCACACCCTAAAGGACTGAAATTAAATCATGTAAGAAAAGTGCAATTAAAACCTATAATTTTCCTTCTCAAAAAACATTATAAAAGTCTAATCTCAACTCTCCAACTGTAGGTATGGTTGGTAATTAAATTTAAGAGGTATGGGACAAGTTTAACTTGTCCCACAAGCCTCCAAAATAGGCCTCCAAGGACAATTTTGAATTTCCAAGAAGGTGGAGTGTTTCAAACTCAAAAGGTAGCTTACACATCACATACACATCTCTTACAACACTTTAATGCAAGGCCAACAACTCTATTAATTACTTCCTTATGACATATTTGATTTATTTATTTTAACAATATGATTACTCACAATATTTCACATCATTTAATGAATAATGAAAGGTTCAATGCACCACAAAAATAAACACATGCAAACACAACAAAGGATCCAAATAAATAAAAACACATAATCCCTTGGTCACATTTAAAGGTGATCCCCCCATGGGAATCTCTAACATAGCAAACACACACAAATAAATACAAGTTGTCATGGTGACCTTGTTGAATTCATCTAGAATTCCAATGTGGTTGGTCTCCAATCCCCCGATGTTTGTTGTGATATTTTAAACCTGCAAAATACAAATACCTCCTTCGGCCTCATGGCCATATCAGAACATCCAAAATAATATAAATAAAATTCCAAATCATCTAGATATATGGATCACAACAACATCCAAGCAACCAACAAGATCATTTGCAATTTTACTCAACAACTATATCATCATCAAATAATTTCCATTTCTAGATCTACTCACAATATCCAAATATCACATGTCCGAACACATCCATAGTATTACCATGTTAAACAGTATATCAACATCAATATCCAAAATGTCTCTAATAATCATCATGCATCATAACTGAATCAAGTCAACAATAATCCATGACCTAACATCATACTATAATAAAGTCCATAATCATGTCCATAATATAATCAACAGTATCATGATTAGTATCAAAAGGTGTCAAAGGAAAGTTGGCACTACATAGTAATTACAGGACATGATGAATAGCTCAGTTAGCATATCATAAACTACCAGAAAGATTGATAATACAATATCTCCTAGGGCATGTTATACTCCATCAAGAATAGGGGATTTATCATCCCAACCTACTACAACTAATTTAAAAGGAACTTTATCGATACTCATTTAATTATCACAGATACCCAAAAACTACAGTAAATATTTGAAAAAGAAAATCTCAATTAGCAAGCTATTCTTCAGTAACAACAAGGGATTTATCATCTCTACCTATTACAAAATCTCATGCAGTACACTATGCTTCAACAACAATAGGTGATTTATCATTTCCACCTATTACCGCTCATCTCGTGGGTATTTTATGAATAATCTTTTATTTTTCATGGATACCCATTTTTATTATCGTGTTTTCAAAATATGGCTAGGGTTCAAAAATTTTGGTAAAAGGTAATTTTTTAGTAAAATATAAATATCATGAAGAATGGTTGTAGAAATATTTTGTGCTTTGTTATGTGTTTTCTAGCAAATATAGGTGTCGTTTATACTAGGTTTCTTTAGGACATTTTTATGTTTTAGTCTTTATTTTTTAACTTGGTGGCTTCTAAAATAACCAATATATATTTATTTATTTTAAAAGATGCAATATATTTTTTCTCCGATAGTGGAGATGACCCATTTTTTTGTGGAGCAAAGGGTACGAGGGAACTCTTTTTTAGCTAAAATATTTTATCGTAGTTATAATTTTTGTATACCATATTTTGTTTCAAATCTATTTAAATTACAAAGGTGTATTTTTGTTGCCTTTATTATGTTGAAATACTTTTATATTTTGAAATTTCACATTGTTGAAAGAATGATCGATATTTGTTTTTTGGTTAATGGAACATAAATATTGACAAGAGTTTCTTAATATGTATAATATAAGAGAAAAAAACCCTTGCATTAATTAAATAATTTATTAGGAAGAAAATCAAATTAGATGTAATGGTAATTTTAAATAGCATTCATTAATTAGATAGTTGCCTAAGGATTGATATCTCTCAACATATTTTAGATAGATGTATTTAAGATATCTACACTAGTTGTAATACAACAAAAATAACATGCATATTTTTGGTAAACATCATTCATTCACATGGTTTCATCATATCAATAGCCTCTTTGTTTTTTAAACTATTTTATTGAGTGATTTTTGCATATACATATTCAGAGTATGATGTCAATATGGGAACCTAATTAATTACTATTAGAATTAGTTTTACTTGTATTTTTCATTTTTAGTATATTTATTTGAGTTATTTTTGTGAGAAAGATTTTGGTTAAGTGAAAAAAAAATATCATTAGACATCTTCTATTTTTTAGTTGGAAATGCCAGTTAGAGTGTAGTTCATCCTATGTGCACTTAACTAAGTTCAAATAATTATTTGTTCATCCCAAAGAGGTGGGAAACCATTTCTATGTATATTTTATTTAATTTCGTCTTATTTTAAGTAATTTATATTTTTAAGAGAGTTTGGGACACCTAGTTTGACTAATGTGCGTGATGGTTGTGGATGTCTCACTTAAACTAATAATGACTTTTTACATGTTGATTGTATATTATTGGTGGATTATACTTGTCTTCTTGAGTCTAATTTTAGTAATATTTAGCTGAATGTTTTAACTTAGTATTTTTAGATGTTATTATTAGTCTTTAACATGTCATGCAAAAATAAAAGTTCATGTCTTGTTGTAATGGTTATATTAGCCTTATTTGTTAAATAATTGAATATGTAATAGTGGGGCGAGTTTTTCCAAGTGGAGACACTTTTTGGAATTGATTTTATCTATGATTTTATTTTTAAATATTTACAAATAATGCCAAAAATCTTTGGATTTATTATTACAAGTTATTAAGTGCATATTTTGTCATCAATCTCACTTACAACAATACTAGTTTAATGGCTAGTTATTTTGGGTAAGATTAGACGATCACTAGCTTTATTTAAAAAGGATATTATATATCTAATTTTCACTCTATACATATCGAAAACATTAATTTTGTGCCATATCCTCATTCAAAAAAGGTTCAAAATGGGTTTTAGCCATTATCAGAAGAATCGTGGCTTCACTGAATTTTACTTCCATGAATATCCCCGTCTTCAAAGGATAACTCTTTGAATATTGGAGAGATTGATTGAAGATGATTCATTGTTTATAAGCGAGTTTGGGATAATATTTTCCATGGATGCACCACCTAATATTATAATATTTTATCTCAAGATCAAAAGAGAGCAAAAGAAGAAGAAGAAAAGGAAAATGCACAAGCATTCTTTTATCTCCAGAGTGTCATAGATACTAACATCTATCTAAGAATTGTTGGAAGAAAAAAAAACTATGAGACATGGAATACCTTAATAGTTATTATCAATTCTTTGATAATGTAAGATAAGTAAAATTCCAAACTCTTAAAATGAATTTTAAAAAATTTGAATTTCAGACAATGAAGGAGTTGGAGAATAGTACATAAATAAAAATGACATGGTGCATAGAATGGGGGTTTATAGAGAAACCATAAAATCTAAGTTCATATTAAGGAAAATTTTAACATATTGGACACCAAGATGGCTACATATTTTGATCACTCTTGAGGAGTGTAAGGACATGGACACTATAAGTGTTGATGAATTAATGGGTTCTCTTTTTGTCCCATGAGGATAACATGAGACTATATGAAGGAGATTCATAACAAAAACTTGCAACCAAGATAAGTATTTAAAAGGGGAAAGATCAAGATAATTTTACAATTAAAGGAAATATAAACCTTACTTGTCATTATTGTAAAAAACGAGGACAATTCATAAAAGATTGCAGGATACTGACAGCTAAAAATCAAGCTAATCAAGAGGGTGAAAATAAGGCATTTAAAGTTGAACAAAGTGAGGGTCAAGATGACTCAAATTGTATTATTTTATCTCATGCAATATAGAACTAGATGATGGAAATAATGTAGAGTTTCTTGATTTGGGTTTCTCAAATCACATGACAAGTCATAAAGATGGTCTCAACTAATTCCATGATTCCTTCAAAAGTCAAGTGTAATTGGGAGATGGAAAGTCAATCTAATTTGAAGGAAATAGAAGCATACAACTCACTTAAATTCAAGTTAAAGGTGAAATAAAGAGAATAAAATTATATCCTAAGAGTGTGTCTCACATTTTCACAAGATATAGTGATGAAAATAAATTATATATAGGTTTTATAGTCCTACTCATAAATCCATAATTGTTTCTAGGGATTGTAAATTTATTGAAAATTAGATGTATGATGATCATGATAAAATTTCTAAAAATGTCATGATTGAATGGGGAAGCCTCCTTAATAATAATTTTAGGGCTACAAAGTCCTACATAGGTTTCTAGTTTAACATAAAACAATATTAGCTCTTCCCAAGAGACTAGTCATCCATCTACATCAACACCAAGTAAGCATAAATGTTTGTTGAATCCACATCCAAAAAATAAAATGTTGGATCATAATAATTATAGGAAGATCACAAGGATTCAATATCAATAAGGTAATGTGTTTTAGATGTTTATGATGAAAATTTTATGTTTACATTGTCATCTATGGTTGGTGAACCTAGAAGTTATGCAGAATCTAGTCAAAGGAAAGAGTGGGTTGATGCTATGAAATTTGAGATGGATTAAATGATAAGAAAGATAAATACACTATTATTCAGCCTCCACATGATAATAAATTAATTAGAACCAAGTGGGTCTACAAGGTCAAAATTTAGAATTATTGGGTTTCACTAGTTTCTAGATTTATGGGCAACCATCACTGAAGCATTTGCAAGCGGGTGAAAAGAGTTTTCAGATATGTAAGAGGTACTTATAAATGATATTCATTTAAAAATAGAAATTTCATTATATATAATTGGATACATAGATTCATATTAGGGATGCTCTCTTGATGGCATGAATTCTACTTAAGGTTGTTATTTCACATTGTGAAGTGGGTTGGTTTCATGGTCATCAAATAAGTAACCTACTATTGTTTTATCATCTGTTGAAGTTGAATATGAATATATTACATATATTTTCACACACTTTATGATATTGAGAATAATCTCAATTGATTTCAGAGAGGCTCAACTTGAGCCTACACAAATTATATCAATAGGGAAATACAATTGTCTAAGAATCCATTTTTCCATGCTAGAACTAAACATATTGAACTCAATCAAAATAATTGGTTAATGATAATAATTTATTCATTGATTAAGTAATAATTAAAAATCAATTTTTTGATATTTTTACCAAGTTATTTCTGAAGAATATTCATGGAAGACATAAAGAGATGATATGCATTTTTGCTTTTTGCATCAAAGTGGAGAATGTTGAGTATGATGTCAGTACGAGCACCTAATTAATTACTGTTATAATTATTTTTAGTTGTGTTTTTAATTTTTAAGATATTTATTTGAGTTATTTTTGTGATATATTTTTTTATTAAGTGAGAAAAAATCTATTTTTTAGACATCTCGTATTTTATAGCTGGAAGTGTCAGTTAAAGTGCAATTCATTGGATGTGCACTCAACTGAGTTCAACTCCTTATCCATTGATCCCTAAGATGTGGGGAACCATTTTTATGTATAGATGACTAAATTTAGTCTTATTTTAGGCCATTAATATTTTTAGGATATTTTAGGGCATCTAGTTTGACTAGTGTGCATGATGGTTGTGCATGTGTCACTTAAACTAATATTGGCTTCTTGAATGTTGACCATATATTATTAGTGGGTGATACTTTTCATATTGAGTTTATTTTTAGTCATATTTAGTTCATTTTTGTTAACTTAGTAGTTTAAGATATTATTACTATTTAACTTGTCATACAAAAATAGATTAAGTCTTGTTCTAATAATTATATTAGTCTTATTTGTTAATTAATTGAAAAAACAATAGTGGGGCATTTTTTTCCAAGTGGATTTTATTTTTTACATTGATTTTATATTGGATTTTATTTTCATGTATTTAAAAATAATACCGAAAATCTTGGTATTTATCATTACAAATTATTCAATACATTATTTTTTTTTGTCAATCTCACTTACTTGAAAAGTATTGTGTACCCTAAAACTACCTTAAAATGGTTAATTGACATGTGATTTTACTTTTTTGAAAAACATGGGTTCATGTGGGTATCATGTAATTTTACCATCTAGAAGAACCACATAATTCCCACTAAAATCACATTATTCGCACCCACGAATAATATGTTGACAGAAAATTTTGGCACTCTTTTTACGCCGAAGGCATTCTTGTAGTGAACTCAGACCTGGGAATTCTAACAAAAGTCAGAAATCAGATGCATTGTATTCCTCCTCCCGGATGCATTGAAATCTAACGGATAACAATATTTTAGGCATTTTAATGGATTTTTTTTTCCTACTGCACGATGGAAACAGGTGGCTGGCTGTATGTGATTTCTTCTCCAGGCTTCTGCAGTGGTGAGAATAGGGTTTTTCTTGCCTAAATTGCATTCCAATATCCATTCTAGGGTTTGAAGAGACCTCATGCCCGCAGGAACAAATGACGGATCCCACAGTCAAAGGAACGACCAATGTTTTGGACACCTACCCAGAATGTGAAGTGCCTGGTTTTGACCTCTTCTATGGCTTTGGTTTACATGGATTCAAACAGAGATCCACGCCTTGTCATCGATGAAGACTATTGGAGTGATTTGCATTAATGCATTAAAACCAAAGTATGATTTTGCCCTGTAAATACTATGCCTAAATAAATTCAAACAAATTGTTGCATCCTTTTTTAACAAAAAAGAGTATTGGTGAAGGTTACGAACTTTGCAATAATTGGGTTTTTTTGTCGATGAAGATTTTTGGAGGCCATTGCTTGCATGTTGATTCTGTGTTTTTGTTCAGTCATTTTCTCATTTTACATGTGTATTGAATGGATATTTTTGGGATTGTGTTCTGGATGGATATTTTACATGCGTTCTAAATGGATATTTTATGTCTTTTAAAAAAAATGGCGAGGAGGGGCAGAGCAGAGTAGATCCAATGTAATGGTAATGGTAATGGGGGACATGACCCAAGTTTGAATCACACCACAATAACTAAGTCAAACATATGGGGATTTTGTGGTGCCACAGTAATGGAGTGCATTCAGCGGTGACTCAAGTTTACAAATTTTAAGAACGTGGACCAAGCTTACCCCAGACCACAAGTTAAAGGAAGCTTATGGCTCAAAATTTACTAGAAGTAGCTTCCCATAAGTACTGGTAGTAGAATTTCGCTAGCAAGGAAACAATTTATTTGAATCAAAGTCACAGACCTAGTGTGGTGATTTTGTAGCATATTGTGAAATTTCTGTAGAGAGAGAAGTCTCACTTCTTTTTTAGTCAAATAAAGTAGAGACATGAATAGACTAAAATAAGGACTTGTAACAATAACAAAAAAAAATTGAATCTTCCTTTTGTTTTGAAGCTTTACTAAGTCAGTGTAAGTGTTTGCATCAAGTTTTAGGGTGAAGTCATTTAATAATATCATTTTAATTTTGTCACTTGTTTTGAAGTTCTAGGGTGATTAAGGGATGCTAAGTACTGGTTTCATGTCTAATATCGATTAACCTTTATAATTATCCATTTCTGCCACAAAGCTTTATAATTTGATCTTAGCAATACCACATAATAGTGAATACAATTTCTATCTAGAAGATGGGCCATCTTGTTTATTTGTATGCAGAATTTGAAACTCTGAGATTACGACATCGTTTGCATTCACTGGTTGGAAGGCAATAGATTTTTATTTATTTTTTCTAGATAATTGAGGGTTTTATTGGACCCCATAATCCAGACTGGAAGATGTTGCTTACTATCACTTTCTTGTCTGTGTTTTTTGGTGCTTGGCATAGATAAATATTAAATATTATAGGGATTAGTCAAGCATTCAAGATAGCTGGCAATTTTTTTATCAAAATCCATAATCAGGGTGTGTTATTATCCATGTTTTAAAATAAAATGACAGCAAAAAGAATAGAAAAGTTAGAGAGGAAGATCTAGCAACTCCTTTCAACCAAAAGTAGAAAACATTGTCATGTATATTTGCAGAGGTGTTGCTAACTTACAGATCATGAAAAGGTATGATGTATATCTAATTTTCTTCTCTCCCCATTTTCAAGGTTGCATACCCTTTTTTCACTAGAAAATTTAAATCACATACCTATAAACTTTATGTCTTTCACTATATTGAATGATCTTAAGAAAATGTTGCATTACCCTTCACTGTATTTCCTTTGTTTAGCTTGCTTGGTTATGTTGCTAGATTTATTTAGCTTATGGAATTATCAGTTCCTATCTGATCTTTAAGGTATTGATATATAGGTAATCATGTTGTATGTAATAATTAATTCATCCAGCTAGACTGACTAGACATGAGTATAGTATTGTTTTGTCTTGCATTAGTATTATAGTTACTGTATACTTGATACTATAGTGTGACAATATCATATGTCATGATAATCTAGATAATGGAGTATCATTTTGAGGAAACAATGGAATCATTTGATAGCTAGAGTGTGTGGTAGTCTTTGATCAGAAGCTTTATTTGAGATAGTGTGACAGTGCACCTCCCGAGTGGGTGAATACTCAGGATTTTGTTTCTACTCTTTAGAGAGCAGAGTTAACTCTTTTGAAGTTATTCCTGAGTTTTCTTTCAAGTGCCAAGTTTGTGGATGAGTAAGACGACTTTCTTCATAGCATGTGATCCTCTTCAAATTATCGTTTCCTTACCCTCTTGGCTTGCAAATGAAACAATTAAACATTCTTGATGGTGATGATCTCCATCTTATCTCTTGTTTCTTTTACTATTGTTGATTATTCATTCCTAAATATTAGCCCTATGGATTACGTAGTGGGTTTAGGGTTTTTATGTTAAATTCTGTAATGTCGTGTATCTTATTTTTGTGAAATCATTGTAGGGTTCACTTGTTAGTGGAAATTCATTCTTGGCATGTAACATTTGGGCAAAAAGAGAATCTAAGGCTTTCACACATGTTAGAGGTTATTTGTGGGTTTTTCAATGTATGTAATAGGGCTTGGTAGAGGAAAGTTCAAAGTTTAGAGAGAGGCTAGCCCTTTGTATTTTTTGTTTAGCCTTTAAAAATATGAAGGATATCTCCTATGGTTATGGCTATAGATTTGTGACTGTGTTAGATTATGGTGAATTTTTCCTTTGTTAGCAAATAAATATAAAACATGTGGCAGGGATGTAGCTAATCACATTTGCTAACATTTAAGCCTCCTTATGAACACTAAAGACCCAAAAATATGGATATTAGGACTCTTCATAGGTTCACAATGCCTCTTTTCCTAGGATTCTTAGCCTCTGTTGCCACATTTTTTCTTGTATTTTGCTCTGGGTAGGTTTCTAATTCTTCTCTATAGAGTATGTATGTACATCTAGCCATAACATTATTAAAGGTTTATGCTGATAGAGAAGCCAAACCTCTCCTGATGTAAACATTTTGAATAAAAGAAGTAGATAAAGAACTATTGTGTTTTCAAAAAGAACATGCTGGAAAATTTGACCCTTCTCAAGTGCAGAATTTGGGAGATCGGTTCATGTCTGATTAGAAATGAATGTAGCTTTACTTTATATTTACTGAATTTTTAGTTTTTCCATGTTTAAGCATATATCTAATGTTATCTCGTCCTTGTACAGTTATCTATTGCTTGTGTTGTGTATAGTTCATTTGTCACACTTATTCTGCAAAGCATAGATCGCTACAGAGCACATCCTTTACATGGCATGAATTTTCCCTGCATTTTGTTGATATCAGTCACCCTACTCTCAAGCTATATAATTAACAGCCCATGTCTACATTTTGTGTCATATGCATATTATGAGGTCAAATTTGTGAAGTATTTTAAGAAAAATGATAAGTGAAGAACTACATTAAATTCCAACATGATGATAGTATGCAACTCCTTTATTTCTTTGTGGTGGAAATGTTAGGAATCAATAATATCTAATGCAAAATAATTCCTCAAAATCATAATAATAAGAAGTATGAATAGAACTACAGAAATGAAATATGCATAACACAAAGACAATATTTAACATGGTTCACCCAATGTGGGCTACATCCACCAAGAACACTTGCTCAGATTTTATTACAAGCCAACAGTCTTCACAGTTACAATAATCAGATCTTATTTGGAGCTGCGCTCAACAAACCCTCTCGAATTCACACTTGAATTCACACACACTATTCACCTTCACAAAACACACTCTTGTAAATCCTATTGTATGTCCATCTATTTATAAGTACATCAATAGGTAGCCAAAGAGGTGGTTTTACAAAACAATGGGTACCGAAAAACCATGGGCCCAAAAACAGCCCATAACGGTTACCCATTACCCATGGGTTAATAAACCACCCATGAAAATTTGTTTCAGGGGCTTTGCCCCCGAACCCCCTTGACCCGCTCACCGGCGAGCAGGACCGCCGTAAAAATATCCGAGTGTAACACATGGAAGGTGTACCAAACCCTAACATGAAAACAGGCTCCACAAACATAACAATCTCCCACTTGGAGACTAATTTCCACTGAGCAAGCTTCTCAACCCTTCATTGTCATTCGCGAAGGCCAACCAAAGCTGAACATAGCTTTATTTTATCCCTTGTGACCACCTTGGTCATCATGTCTGTAGGATTCTGACTGGTATGAATCTTCTCCAACTTCAATTTATCTTCCTCCAAAGTTGTCCTGATGAAGTGATATCTCAACTGTATATGCTTCGTCTTGGAGTGGAAAGCAGAGTTCTTAGCTAGGTGTATAGCACTCTTACTATCACTATGCAGCTTACATTCCTCCTGCTTATGCCCCAACTCCTCAAGCAATTGTTGTAACCAAATCATCTCTTTGCTTGCCTCTATGGCAGCAACATACTCAACCTCCGTGGTTGACAAAGCCACCAGCTTTTGTAGTCATGAAATCTAGCTCGCTGTTGTCCCACCTATAGTGTAAATATAACCTATCATGCTCCTCCTATTGTCAACATCTCCAGCCATGTTTGAATCTACATAACCATGTAAAGTGGTGTCTGATCCACTGTAGCACAAAACTGTCCCCATGGTCCCTCTCAAATACCGAAGGATCCACTTTACTACTTGTCAATGCTCTTTACTTGGATCACTCATAAATCTACTCATAGCTCCCACTGCATGGGAAATATCAGGCCTAGTGCACACCATAGCATACATCAAACTACCAACCACTGATAAGTAAGGTACCTTGGACATCTGGTTTCTTTCCTGCTTTGTCTTGGGAACTTAAAATGGCCTACCAAAGGAGTCCCAACCAGTTTAGCATCCTGCATGTTAAACCTATCCACTACCTTCTTAATGTACTCTTCCTGAGATAAAGTCAACTTCCGTTCCTTCCTATCCCGAGTTATCCTCATACCAAGGATTTGTCTGGCTACCCCTAAAGGATTCACTAAGATGTTTCTTGAGTACTTTTATTTCCTGCATGTTTTTACTTGCAACCAACATGTCATCAACATACAAACATAGGATAATATAACTTCCATCCTTAAATTTCTTTGTATACACGCAATGGTCAGAATGACATCTAATATAGCCTTGCTCCATCATGAATCTATCAAACTTCTTATACCATTGACGTGGAGCTTTTTTCAGGCCATACAAGCTCTTCTTCAGTTTGCACACCATATCCTCTTTACCTTTGACTTCATATCCTTCTGGTTGTTGCATATATAGCTCCTCCTCCAAATCACCATGGAGAAATGTAGTCTTTACATCTAACTGTTCTAAGTGCAAGTCTTCTGTTGCCACTATTCCAAGAATAGTTCTGATAGAAGTCATTTTTACTACAAGAAAAAAAATCTCATCAAAGTCTATACCTTGTTTCTGTGTAAACCTCTTGACCACCAACCAGGCCTTATATCTTTTATTTCCTCCTTCTTCATCTTTAACTCTGTACACCCACTTGTTTTTCAATGCTCTTTTTCCTTCCGGTAGCTTCACCAAATCCCAAGTCTGGTTCTCCATGAGAGACTTATGCTCCTCATCCATGGCTTGCTCCCACTTCTTACTAGCATCTACCTACATTGCTTCA
The DNA here is from genome assembly GCA_019776745.2 of Taxus chinensis. Classification (NCBI taxonomy): domain Eukaryota; kingdom Viridiplantae; phylum Streptophyta; class Pinopsida; order Cupressales; family Taxaceae; genus Taxus; species Taxus chinensis. The sequence continues at coordinate 522,242,220 of CM034155.1, forward strand.
TCAAAGCTCTTTGGCTCTCCACTAGATCAGTGAGTAATAAATAATAAAGAGAATGAGAAAAATGTTCAGGTTCTTTTCTTACCCTAGAAGACCTCCTCACTATAGGATTTTTGGGTTCCTATTGATTAGGTTCCTGAACTGATTCATGGGTCACTGTCCCATCTAGAAGATCCTCTACCACTGCATATTCTTTCTTGGATTCTTCCCTGTTTTCTTGCAACTATTTCTTATACATGAATTTCTCATTAAAGACCACATCCCTAGACCGAATGATTTTCTTGTCTTTAATACTCCAACATTTAAACCCAAATTCATCACCACCATAACCAATGAAAGTACATTTTTCTAATTTATCCTCTAGTTTGGTCCTATCATCCTTGTCTATATGAATAAACACTTCACATCCAAAGACTCTAAGAAATGAATAATCAAATTTCTTACCATACCATGCCTCCTCAGGTATGCCTCCATCTAAGGAACTTGAGGGTCCTCTGTTTATCAAGTACACAGCTGTGCTCACTGCTTCTACCCAAAAAGAAAGAGGCAGTCATGCATGTAACCTCATGCTCCTAGCACGTTCCATTATTGTTCTATTCATCCTTTCTGATACCCCATTCTGTTGTGGAGTTCCTAGAACCATCTTTTGCCTACGGATTCCATTCTTGGAACAGTAATCATTAAATTCATTGCTGCAATACTCCCCTCCATTATCTGACCTAAGACATTTTAGCTTAAGACCTATTTCATTCTCTACCAAGGCTTTCTATTTAACAAAAGTATCAAATACATCAAATTTGTTTCTAATACAATAAACTCAAACTTTCCTTGTTACATCATCAATAAAAGTAACATAATAACTTGAGCCCCCAAGAGATGATACCTGAGCCAGGCCCCACACACATCAAAATGTACCAGCTCTAACTTACTCTCTTTCTTTGTAGGTCCAACCTTGAGAAACCTTACTCGCTTCTATTTCCCATATATGTAGTTCTCACAGAAATCCAAACATGTTTCTATATATCCAGGAAAATTCTTCTTTATGATGTCCATACCCTTATGGTTCATATGACCGAGCCTATAGTGCCATAATGTTGTATCTGCATCTGAAACCACAAGATTACAATCATTAGTACTATCAGTGGTTAAATACAAGGTTCCAACCTTCTTACCTCTTGCCACCACAAGAGCACCCTTGGTAACCTTCCAAGAGTTAGATGTAAATATCACAGTACAACCATCACTTCCCAATTGCCCCACCGATATCAAATTTCTTCTTAATGTAGGCACATGTCTGACATCCTTCAATAGCCATGTATTCCCATTCTGTATCTTAACCTAAATAGAACCTTTTCCAACTATATTGCAAGGCTCATCATCACCAAGAAAAACCTGCCCAAAATCCCCTTGAACATAATCAACAAAATAATTCCTATGTGGAGTAGCATGAAAAGAAGCCCCTAAATCTAAAACCCAAGATTCAGTAATATTATGCAAAGAAAGAATCAAAGCATCCTGGCATACATTACCTGATGCCACATTTGCCTCCTTGTTTTCTTCCTGTTGTTTCTTCTTGTCTCAAAGCTCCCAACAGTCCTTCTTTGCATGCCCAAACTTTCCACAGTGCCAGCATACTATCTTGCTTTTGGGTTTTGACCTTGCCTGATCCTTTGATTTTCCACAATTTCCTCTATTCTTTTGTCTCCCTCTAGTTTCCACTATCAAAGCATTCCCTAAAGTAGAAGATTCACCAGAGATTTTTCTTTGCATTTCCTCACTTAGAATCACCCCTACATCATCCTCAAACTTCAACTTTGAGTTAGCAGGAACTGAGTTGCTTACCACCATTACCAGGCTATTCCAACTCTCAGGTAAAGAGCACAAAACTAATAAAGCCCTAACTTCTTCATCAAATTCTACTGTAACCGAAGCTAGCATTTTTACAACTGTATTAAAATCATTTAGATGATCTGCTACTGAACCATTCTCAGACATCTTCGTATTAAACAACTTTTTCATTAAAAATATCTTATTAGAGGCAGAGGGTTTTTCATACAACTTCCCTAATGCATCCATCAGTTCTTTTGTAGTCTTTTCCTTTGAAACATTAAATAATACCAAAGATGAAGACATAGCCGAATCCTTCCAAGTTCCTTCCGATCCAACAAATCCCATTCCGCATCTATCATACTCGAGGGTTTGTTCACCTTCTCAGACAACGGAGTATAAAGATCCTTTTGATAAAGGTAATCTTCCATATGCATCTTCCAAAGATTGAAATTCTACCCGTTAAATTTATCAACCCTAGATCTTCCATCATCTGCCATAGCTCCCACTCAAGCTAAAAAATTTCCCTATGATTCAACACTTCAGCAAACCAAACCAAGCTCTGATACCAATTGTTAGGAATCAATAATATCTAATGTAGAATAATTCCTCAGAATCACAATAATAAGAAGTATGAATAGAATTACAGAAATGAAATATGCATAACACGAAGACAATATTTAACGTGGTTCATCCAATGTGGGCTACATCCATCAAGAACACTTGCTCAAATTTTGTTACAAGCCAACAGTCTTCATAGTTACAATAATCAGATGTTGTTTGGACCTACGCTCAACAAACCCTCCTGAATTCACATTTGAATTCACACACACTATTCACCTTCACAAAACACACTCTTGTAAATCCTATTGTATGTCCATCTATTTTATAAGTACATCAATAGGTAGCCGAAGAGGAGGTTTTACAAAAAAAATGGGGTACCGAAAAAACCATGGGCCCAAAAATAGACCATAACAGTTACCCATTACCCATGGGTTAATAAACCACCCCTGAAAATTTGCTTCGGGGGCTTCACCCCCTTGACCCGCTCACCGGCGAGTAGGACCGCTGTAAAAATATCTGAGTGTAACACATGGAAGGTGTAACAAACTCTAACATGAAAATAGGCTCCACAAACATAACAGGAAATCTCTTTCTTTATTTACCGTGGGGGCAGAATTTACACCTTAACTTTTTCTCACTTATTTGCTCTGGGAGCCTTGATTGTCTACACTTTTGATGAACCAGATCTTACCATAGTTAAATTTGATTTGTTTGTGTATGAATTTTTGAACCTTCTACATTTTTTAACATAGAAGCATATTCCATTATTGGACTTGTCTATTATCATTGATTGGGATCTTAAACACCATGTATTCCATATCCCCATATTGTCATCCCTTTGAGAAAAACAATATCAAAAGAAAAAATGATCATATTACATAATAAAGAGATGTTAACAAAGCTCAAACTTCCATGCCCATTTTAGTCTTTAAGAGTTATTTTTATGGTATGAAAGAAATATCATGTAGTCCTCCTCTACCTTTAGCTCTTGCAATAAATTTGTGTTATTCTAACTTATAAGGAAATAGTATGTGTGGTTTTCTTGCTTATTTTAAATATTTAATGCTTTATATTTACCAAGAGGATTCTTGAAATTTCTCTTGGTAGGTACATATTTCTTTGGCCGAAGCTAACCATATGAGGGTATCATGGATTACAAATGGTGCTAATGCACCTTCAGTGGTTGAATACAGAACTACCCTAGGGTAAGACACTTCATTATCAGAAGGGGATAGTGATTCATATTCGTACATGTTATATGGATCTGGTAAAATACACCATGTTGTTATTGGACCACTGGAGACTAATAAAACCTATTTCTATCGGTGTGGAGGATATGGAGTAGAGCAAAATTTCAAGACTCCACCATCACAGTTTCCTATCACTTTTTTTTGTTGTTGGTAAGACTTCATGCTTATGTCCCTTATTCACATGTGAAAATTATTAAAATGCATAAAAAGGAAGTAATAAAAGAAAATAATTTCCGTATCTTTGTATCCCTTTCTATTTCAATAGTTTTGTTTTTTGTTCAAAAGCTCTTTTACTGTCATGTTTTCTATGTTTTCTTCTTATTATTAGTAGTTTCCATTCTGGTTATGCTCACACATATCAAATTGGAAATAATTACATTAAACTCGAATCAATTGACTTGTAAATGTAAATCCACACCAAAAGACTAAAATAGTGTGCTTGGCAAGGCACTTATAATTATTTCATTTATTATACCCTCCCTCAAGAAGAGGTTTTTTGAAGCTTTCTTGGCACAGAACATGCCATTTTCTCATTTGTGGGATTAAGAATTCCCAAGTACCTACACAATTTTTTTATCTTGTTATTCTGCACATTCTCATTAAATAATCTATTTTTCACTGAATGAATTTATTATGTATGCTAAAGGAGACCTTGGTCAAACAGGATGGACGTCTTCAACATTAGAACACATTCAACAATGCAATTATGATGTCCACCTTTTTCTAGGGATCTATCATATGCTGATTTGGTAAGGATTTAATAATGGTTTTTACTATTTTTTGTCATGGTTTTTAATGGTTTCTATCATACTTTTAAGTTTCTCTATAGTAAAATGTTCATATTTTTAATTGGTTTTTGTAGAAATATAAGGTGGTCATATAAGAATCAGGGCCCAGATAACTATGTCAATTGTTTTGAAACAGATTTTAATGGTGATTTGTTAATTTTGCAGTCTAGCTACTTTGTGCTACTACTGTATGTTGGATGAGTGCTGTTGCGACCCCTATATTATACTCGTCTCCTAAACAGAACTGCATCCTCTTTGTTTTTTGTTTGTAAGACACTCCTTTTGCAAGGTGGAAATAAATCCATTGTATCTTGTGGCTAATGGTAGGATAGTCGTGACATGTATGAATCTAATTTAGGTTTTTGTAAAAGTTTGATGATTGTTACCAATTTTAGGGTTAAATAATTTCCATGAATTGGGATCCACATGACTTTATTCTAAGATTATTTCATGAATTGTGGTCCATATAAGATATCATGTCATATTACATTCAATACGGTAGAGTTGGCCTGCAAAAATAATCAAAACAGTTTTTATATCACTGGAAAACTCATGCCCTACACATATAAAGGTAAGAGTGGGATGAGGCAAAGAACACTTTCCAAATCCTGACTGAGTGAATTTTAGATGTTAACGTACATGTAATAAAACCTATCCCACTACCCATGTCACAACACAATTGTAACTGGCATTTTTTATAGCTTAAAAATATATATTTAAATATTTAAATGAGCTACCTTCTATAGTCATGGGTGGGCGGTTGAGAGATGGGCAAGAGGATAAACATTAGTCAGGCCAAATACTGCCTGAATGCAGTTGTGAATATAATCATCAAATTTGGTGAATTCTACGGTGCCAATTGCAATCTAGGTGTTGAAAATCGTAGGGGTTTATAACCCTAAGCATTTGATGGGCATCACAACTTTAGATGTCATCAGATCAAATATTTTTGTGGTATGTATATTGTTTTGTATGCTTTGTATTTTATCCCTTTTACCTTGAATTTAATGTCGTTGCTTAGCTTATTAGTGTTACATTCTTAACACAAATTGGCTTTTTTTTGTATCAAAAATTGCTTCGTCTTTGGGAATGTAAATTATTTTCAAAAATATATACAGACTTAAGACCCAATCCTAGAAATTTATAAGACCAAATTCTAGAAACTTTTAAACCCAATATAAGAACTTCATAAGACCCAATTTGAGAAATTCACTAGACACAATAGGATAAACCATTTTGTTTTGACTTCGGTGGATTGTTGGAAAGTCTAATGGCTATAGGGATTGATTCACCATTTTTCTTTTGAATTGAACTAGCTGAAGTAGTTGGTGTTGATCCCAAGGAGGTTGATGTTCCAGTAGTAGGTGGGCACAAAGACATAACTATTCTTCCCCTTCTGTCTCATGTCTAGAACAAGGTACTCTTTAGACAAACTCCTATATATTATTTTCCCCAAAAATAGAATTGCCAATTAATAAAATCTTAGAACACATCGTTCAAGTTTTTATATTAGATGTAAATTAAATTATTCACAATTACAAATTTCAAGAGTCAATTTTGTATCCTTTCTCAAATATTATCCTATAATATATGTTTTGTGATTTTTGAAATGGACATATTCACCGACTAGTAAAATATTTTCCATCCTCCCTTAACTTAATGAATGGTTGTTTTCTTCCATGTCATGCATGTTGTATTCTATTCTGCTAATTTGAAATGGTATCCTCACATATGAGCGGGGGTTTCTGTTTGCTTGGCTTTCACTGCTACCTTATCTGACTAAAATATTCATATAATTTATGCTTACATAGTTGTCATTGCTATGTTACTTGACTAAAATGTTTATATAATTGAATTAAGTTGCTAAACTCTAATATTTGCATAGAGGTTGATCCAAAATTTTCATTTACCAAATAAGAGATGGAATACTTGACAAATCGCATCCAAAATGGAGGCACAAAAGTTTTGAATGGAGCCCTATTGCTATTTGTTGATATCAATTTGCCAAAGATAGTGATTTATGTTTGTCATTCTCACATCTATTATTGAGCGTAATTTAGTTGTTTTGAGTTTAATATGGGACATTGGTGTCATAAGCATTTCATATTCTATAACAAATAGTATTACTAACTTTATCCTCATGTTGGTAGCTACAAACTCGAAACAAGCATACTTTCACAATTCATATAATAATCATTTTTTGTAGGCAATTATTTTTACAAGGGTTACTTATACCTTGCACACTTGATGCAACGACAAGAAAGGAAATTTATATGAGGCAATTTTTAAGCCCATTGGCATAGTGATCGCAGCTATGGCACCGATTTTTTTTTCGACGACAAACTTCACATTGGAAGGTCTAATTTCTAGCATTCTTCAAATTCAACTAACCTTTACGCTTTGACAAGAAGAGAGAGAGAGAGAGAGAGAGAGAGAGAGAGAGAGAGAGAGAGAGAGTATTATAAGGAAATGTCCCATAACATGAATTTTCTCCTTTTTGAACTATACACGTTATTGTCAAGTCACTATTTGAGGGTACACTTTCCCATTTATCCACAAAGTCACTTTCCTCTTCCTTGGTCTTCTCCCAAACCCTTCATCTTCCTCTCTTCCTCTCCCATTGTTATCTCCCTCCAATTTGAACATAATGGGAACAAATATTCCAAGTAGAGTTTGGCATAGTTCAATTAAGAATAAATTGACATCCGTTTTGGAGGTGTCATTATCAATTCAAACAATAAACGATAAAAATAAAACAAATAGTAAATATTATAGGGTCTACTGTTCCATAGGCTTCTTTTGGCCTCATGGACGTTACAAGATAGCTATCTATCATAAAAATGAATAATAAATTCCTCGTAAATGATATGGCTTGCTTGGTCTGCGAAGCATTGTGCTGGAACTCAATGCCCTTCCCTTCCATTGAACCCTTTCTTGATCACCCCCCATTCTTTTCCTATATTTCACTTCTTCATTTTTCGTTCTTCACTCTATCCCCTTCGGTGTTTACATCATACACCACATACGATTTCTAGTCTCATAATAAAGACAGCCTCTCTCACGTTACATATGAAAGAAGGTGATTGTGATCTTCAACTGTAGAATACCCTCATGGGATTTTGGATAGGTGTTCAAATGAAGGTGTATGGCATAGACATTTTGGTCATTGACGTAGGGTCTTATCATACCCATCCATGTGGCACTTTATCTATGGGTAATTGACATATTTGCTTAGGTGAAACGAGGTGGATAGGTCAAGAAAAAAGATCGTTGATTTTCCATATGCATATATTATAGTATCATGTGGCACCTTAATTATTTATTTACAGCATATATAATCAAACATATAATAAACATAAAATATAACACTATACTCAAGTTACCATCTCCAATAATGAGAGGAATAAATTAAATTCTTTTGTCCATATCTTTGTATTATAATGCTTAATTTATTTCTTATTTATAGTGTGAAATGGAATGAAATTAATGTCGGTCAATCTTATTCATCTACATAGTAGGCTATAAGATGTGGAAGTGATACTAAAATTGATGGTTGTGGTTGATTCTCAAAGAAATGTAAAGGAAAGATACTCTAGTTTTGATGGTTTCCATGCTTCTATTATACATTAAATTGTATGAAAACTCTATGAATGCCTACACTTTGTCCCCTCCTATTGCAGACTCACTATGGACAACAATGTGGGTGATGTAATTTTTTTTGTTTTGGTGGGAACCACCACCATGGTCAACACATGTAAAAAAATTGGTAACCCTTATAATATGTGTACAAATTTATTATTATGTTTTTCATATTTCATAAAAAAAAATTATTACATTAACAAATTATAGTTTAACACTTATGTTTTTAAAACACATAATAATGTAACTGTAGTAATCCCAAAACATTAAAAAGTAAGGATTCTAAGGTTGGAATTTATTAAGACATATTTCATACTCAAAAAACATTTAATCTCATGCATTACTCTTGTCATGTTTATGTTCATCACATGATCAATTTTTTCATGTCATAATCACAGTGTTCCTTATCTCCGAAGAGATTAAACCCGCATTATTGAACATAATGTTTGTTTTTCCATGATTTTTGACAACCAAACCCATGGCTACATGTACATATTCCTCTTTTCTCATATTGAGTGGATGAATGTTCCCGACATACTAATAGATTCACTTGGGTTTAGACCAGCTTCGTCTATAATTATGGCTTGGATTCGTGATTTGTGAACTACTAAATTGTCGGCCTCTGATTTTTCACTACACCAATACGTGTTTCCTAATAAAAATCATGGTGCTCCCAAAAATAAGTGGTAATTATATTGATATTGTTGTATAGCAAAAATTTTGTACATCGAATGGGGGATGTCGTCATATTATTTTTCCATAAGTATATTCTGAGAGGACGGAGAAATTCCTCAACCACTAGGTTTGAGATATATAAGGTTATATAACACCCCACCATTTCAATAATCTACGTTTTTTTGTCCACCCCATAGAAGGATTCTCTCCATTTTGAGATAGATTCATACAATGGGCATATAGGAGCATAGGAGAATAAACATCATCCTCTGAAGTTTGATGTGACTTGTTGGAAGAAAAAAGAGGATTACTTATATTCCCTCCACAATATATTCCCCGGCCCAAAAATTATCCTCTTTAGATCCCCTTCTTCATCACGACTAATTTCAATAAGTATATAGAATAGAAACCATGATGATAACAACACCAAATTCATATTAAGCATGATATTTTGAAAAGCATAATCCATTACCTTGCAATTTTTTTATCATATCACCCTCTTCCTCTTTCTAGCAGTTCATACATCTAACACTTGTTCCGTATGTGACTTACCAAAAGAAAGCAAATGATCATATAAATTCCCTCTAGCAGTTTCCCTTGCCTTGGAATTATCCTCCCTCTATACTCTTTGTCATCACCCCTCTTCCTCCTACAGTATTTAACCTTTGTTCCTTTCATTTTAAATTCTTCATTACCTCTTTATCAATATATCTATTACACCGCTCAAGTGCAATTACACTGCAGTGCACACACTTGTATGCACTACATGCATGAGGTTGGTATAGGAATGTTATGCCTTGAAATTACAAGGCCTCCTCCTACACATCTTATATGCATAATGATGTGTGAATGGAGGTTGATATTGGTAGCTGATGGATTTGGATGGTGTTAACATTACATGCTATGATTGATATGTTGGAAATTTTCATAGTTATTGAATCTATTTATAATACACTATAAAGTTAAGGCCATGCCTCTTTCTGACATCCACCCAACTCGAGATAGCAAAATTTCCTCCCACTTCAAAATCAATAGTATTGAACATTTTTTAAATATAAAATATGCATAAATACCAAGCCAAAAAAGGAAAATTTTCCTTGAAAATGAAGTGAATCCAATGCCTCCTATGATGTTGTTGTCAAAATAATTAAAACACAAATAACTTCAACATATTTTAAATATTTAAGTATCAAATATCCAATTTTCTAAGATGAATTCAATGTCATTTCCATTATTCGGCATGCTTGTATATTATTTTTTAAATTTTACTTCTACTTTTTTAGGTTTCCTATTTAATTTTTTGTTGCAATCTTGTGTGAGTAAAATCATTCCCAATGAGTGGATGCTAGGTAATATGGCATTGACATGTCTTATGTTGAAACACGTCACATCATCTTCAAGTGCTTCCTATGGCTTATTTTATTCCAATCATGTCTCTTCCTATTATAATAACCTCTTAGCCTATGTGATGCTTTTTGGGTGGAACCTACTAAGCCATATGTTGATAGTCAAACATTGGTAGTTTACGTGATCCTCTTTTTTATTCTAGATTATGTTTATAGACTCACGTAGATTATCCAGTCGCCTTATACTATGATTTTTAAAATAGAATATTTCTCTTATTTGATCAAATTCCAATATTTATTAATTTGGTTTGTTGTTTATTGAAGGGCCTTCATCTCTCCTCTATGAAATAATTATTCACCAACCTCGTTATGCATTATTATACATAAAATTTGAGATTAAGATTGGAAATGAAACATTTTTTAGTGTTACCTGATGGCCATATAAAAACCCATTTCTACATGTCTTTTCAATACCCTTACACAAGAGTGTTGCTATTTTACATTTCATTGTTTCTTATTGTTGTCCATTTTTTAATTTTGACATGTGGGCCTAAAGTCATATTTGAAGAGCATTTGAATGAAAAAAAATAGTGAAATTTGTAGGTCATCAAGGTAAGGGATGTTGGAGATTGGTGTGAAATTAATTTCTTATTGTTCAGTACCTACAATATGGTCTTTAAGAGATGGTGGCCAAGAAGGGAATTGAGTTATTGGGGGCTTGATTTATTATCTTCTACAGATTTTCCTATTGGATACCCTTTGAATCCACTTGTTTTGTATTTACCTCATGTCATACATGAGAGTTTCATTAGAAATATAATCCAAGGTAAAATTTCTCAAGCCTTTTTGTGTCGAATTTGTCATCATATGCTTCCAAATTTCTTGATAAAGAATCACTTTTTTTTTTCTAGATTTGATGAAATAATGCAAGGTGAAAGATGCGTTCTAGATGCTCCAATGATCTCATGTGAAAAAATAAAGTAAAGAAACATGATTACCAACCAAATTCTAAACAAATTGTATTTGTTTTTAAAAATACGTACAATCAAAGGCCCTACAATAGAATGACGAATCTATGAAATTTCAATTCTAATTTTGAAAATATCTCCATGTGATTTCAATTCCCATATGGAATGACAATTGGTATCATGAATAGGCACAATAATAATGAAAGGATATTTTTCTCATTTTTTGTTGGAAGGTAGAATGGTGGTGTAGTGGATACAAATCGTTGATCTTAAAGGCACCAATTTTTTTCGTATGCCCTTGATTTTAGATGTAGTATGCACATTTTCCATTTTACATTTTCCATTTTCCATTCCAACTATACTCTAATTTTCTATCAAGTTATATGCCAAATTTAGAAAATTGGAAGAGTTCCCTATTTCTCTCCAACATAGATCAATGTGCCCTAAACTTCTACACATGAGGTAGGGTTGTATTTGTCTCTCCCATAGCACTGATATCCTTTCCACATAATCTTAATCTCTCTTCCATTAGTATCTTCCCCTTTTGGCATATCCATTACACAACCCACGGGTGATTCCTAATTATGGTAGAGAAAAGATAAAATCCTACATTTATAGTGCCCCAACAGTAATAACCACTATTAACCCCACTGGTATGACACTAGTGGGTAAATCAACTACTCCTATTATAATTCCATAACTTTCCTTCTATTTATGTTTTATATTTTTAATTTTATATGTATTTTTCTCCAAGCACAAAGCTCCCTTTCAGGTTAAGAGTTTAAATCTCACTAGGTCAAACAAAGGAAAATCCAAAGCACAAAATAAAATTCAAATAAACATAGGGAGCTTAGATGTTATTGGTTTATTGAATAGTTTATTATTCATCTTCTATTCAATTTCCCATTGATCTCCACTCTATGAAGGGATTATCTAAAGGACTTGTAACTTTTATACATCTTTTTTTATAGAAATTTTGCATTGACATGAAGAAATGGTCAAATCATATTGCATTGATATGAATTGTGATGGAATTGGATATTCTAGTGGCTATATGCACCTTTTTAGCATTGGTCCCCATAAGATCCAAATATATGCATCCATTGGCACATATGCCCATCTAGAACCACCTTGTAAAGTTGGAGATGGTGTGGCAAGCAATTATGTTGACCTTAGTCTTGAGCTAGATTTGATGATTGAAATTCCAACATGAGGTTGAGCTGAAGTTGGCAATATAATTTGATGAGAATTAGTGGTGATATCTAATGATATCAACAAATAAATATAACAAACAATTCTACAAGAAGAGATGAATCTTGGCTTGGACGTTATTGCTGTGACTGAAATTGGTGGTAAATGGAATAATAATTTTTCATGTAGCATCCCATGTTTCTTTGTTTCACAATCACTGGATGTGGAGCTTGGATAATTCAAAAATAAAGGGCAATGACTATAAAAAAAACAAAGAGAATGGGGTGTTTTTTTTGCAGTTGTACAGTTAAGAGGCCCCAAAAAAAGCTCCACAACTAAGCTACCAAGAAAATAATGATTATGAAACAAAAGAGAATACAATGGGTTCCCATGCAACCTTTTTTGTTTTTCTTATTCAATGCATGTTGCTAATTATATGGTCCTTAGACTGTTAATTCACTTATTTTATTTTAAACACATAGTTTTGATAAATTACTAACTTGCTTGTTTTATAATTGACACATAGTGTAATTATTAAATACATTTTATGTAATTATTATTATTATTATTATTATTATTATTATTATTATAAACACATTGTGTGCTAAGGGTTATCTTTCATGTAAAATATACATTGTGTATTTTCAACATCTACATTTTTTCTTGATTCTAGATATTTCATGCAAAAATAAGTTCTAGAAATTGTCATGTAATTTATTAAGTCATTAGCCATTCACTTGTAATTAAGGAGAAAACAAAATACCTCTAACATGTAATTTTTGAGATATTTTCTATATAATTTTTTCAAATGTATTTATTAGCATGGGAGGTTTAATTATTTCTTCACATTTTGTATGAAACTAATTAGGGTAATTCCTTATAATGATAATCAAAATTTTATACCTTTTTCTCTCTTTGTTAAAGGGAGTAGAGCTTTAAGTGTTTTCGTTTCCTTTGTGTTGAAGAATATGCCACGCCCTTAATCTTAAGTCATATATTAGGATATGGATGGCCAAACTATGGCTAAGAATAGATATATTCTCTTATCATGTCATGTTACATTCATTTATACTTCCATATGCTTGTGTAGTCATAAAATCATACACTTTAGATACTATTTAATCTTGGTTTCATACTACTGCTTAGAAGATTCTTGAGTGAAGAAAGTACTAATTAACCTTTGTCTTTTGGCTATCTTATTTTATTTTATTTAGTCATTCCCATCCTTTTACACCCACATGCCTAGTCATCTTTCGTCACTTGGCATCATTTTATCCTCGACTGGGGGCACCCATGGGTGCCCTATTCCCACCATGGGTGCCTCGATCCTTGTTGCACTTTCCCACCACTTTTTGGGCTCTTTCTATCCATTTGAGATCTTTATCTTTTTAGTGGTCAGCCATTTCAAGGTCAATTACAAAATTAGATCAAGAGAACCCTATAAATATAAATTTTTAAGACCATAATGAGGGACCAAGCACTAGTCACTATTATCATCCATATAGATTTGCATCCATCTGTTACATTGAAGATCACTTACATCCACATAGCTCCATCACATAGGAAAAGGTTGGTTCATCTGCATCACACTTCATAAGGGGAGGGATTCTATTATATTGCATGTACACATTCTATTACATTTTGTACATCTAGTTATTGCTCGCTACTTTACAAAGTGCCACTGGCACAAGAGCATCTAGGGCACATTATACACACACTCATCAGAATTACATTTGGGTCTAAAATGTACTGTAGCACTCAGTTAGTAAGCACATTGTTGTGGAAATTGAGGTTAGTCTGACCCATTCATTTGCATTCTTCCTTTTTTAGGGTTTTAATACTTCTTTTGGTCACCTTGTAGGTCTTCTTATTCATCTGGGAATATCAACGACATCTGAATCAGTATAATGAATATGATGTGACACACAACAAGGGCTTCGTACCATCTGCCAAACATTTAAAGATCAATTCCATAGCTTTTACATAGACCAAGGTACCCATTTGGCATACCAGAGTGCCCGTAGGCACCCAAGTCCCTATCCAAATGCTCCAGTATAGATAGATACTCCAGATCCATCCTTTTCAGGACTTCTACACAGTTGTTCCTAATTCTAGGTTCTCCAGTCACCTCCCAATGACACTGTCCTGTGAGCATATTCTATTCAGTTGATTTCTTTCCTCTTCCCTCTTTCACATTAAGGTTAGCATTTCATTTTGCATATTTTCTTAGGTCATTTTACATATTGATTCACTACATTTTATTTATTACATTTACAATTATTCATAGTTTAGATTAACTATAAGATATCCCCACATATCACATATTTTAGTTAATCAACTTAGGAGGTCTTCATTAGTGTTTTGTATAGCATATTAGGGTATATATAGGAGCTAGTAGATAGTAGATTACCATCACATTGAGCATTGAATTCTTACCATATGGGTTATAGATTTCCCCTTGAAGTTGGTAAGTTATTGTACTTGCATATTACGATCATTTTAATATACTTTAGTGTTCTTTGGTGTTATATTTCTACTGATATTCAAATCTATCTAAGTAATTTCCTTATAAGTGATATCAGAGCTTTAAATTAGGTAAAATCCTAATTTTGAAGATTTATCTATATATTCCAAAAGGTTCTAAAAAATTACAATTTTTTACTGAACTAGTGAAAGCATTCAAATAAGGTTCTCTCTGAACTGAAATATATTTTGACCTAATTTCACAAGCTATATCCATTTTAGTTTTTTTCGTGAATTTTCTCCATAGGCTAGATTTTTTGGAAAATTTCTAAGATTATTATATTTTTGGAAATATTTCCAAAAATTGGATAGGGTTTTTTCTTTTTGTTTCTCTTTATTCAATCAATAACCATATGAACCCGTAAACCCTAATTCATGTACCCAAGACCCAAACCCTACATCATGATAGGGATATCAACTATAACCCAAGGGAAGGGTTAGGCCACTCCAAGAATTACTCCAAATAAGGAAGTTATGGATTTTGAATCTTCAACTTCTTAGGCATCTGAGGTAGTTACCCAACTACAGGAAAAGGTTAATAATATGGTCAATAAGGATGACCTCACACATAAGATTCGTTCACTTATTGATAACTTCAACCACAATATTCACACAATGAAGAGTGAAATGAAGGCAGAGTTTGAATAGATGAGGAGGGAGTTAATGTTCACTATTTCAAGCATGAATACTAGCATGAATTCTCATTCAATTCACACAAGTTCCTCAAGTAATGCACACTCATATTCAAATTATACCAACCAATGAGGATCCTCTACAAAAATCATTGACCTTCTAGCTAGTGGAAAAACATGATTCCAAAATTAGATATGTGTAAGTTCAATGGGAATGATATGGTCTCATAGATGAAAAAATGGAGAAATTTCTTATCTACATCTTAAGTCCCAAGTGGAAAAAATGTGGTAATGACATACTTGTATCTAATTAGAATATTTCATTTTTTATAGATGGATGTGTGAGAAAAATAAAAAAGAAGGTTTTTTCTATTACGTAATATATGCTCACTAATGGGATCCAGAGACACTACATTAATAGTTTTATAGAGAACTATTTTATCCAAATAGCAAAATTACAACAGACAAGGATAGTCAAGAATTATATCCAGGATAGCATTCAACTTGATGTTTGACTCCTTAATTTGGGTTCGATAATAGAATACTTTATAGTTGTTTGTCACATGGAGGAAAAAGATATGGTAAAATGAAGGGGTCTCACTATTCACAAGGAAGACATGATTCAAACACCATAATTTCCATAACCAACATAATTGAATCCTTAACAAATTATATAGAACAAGTAAAATTTATATGATACAGTTGTGATAGTAAGTGAAGCAAGGTACATAAATGTCCCAAGAATAAATTATTCTACATTGAGGATCCTAGTGAGGAAAAAAATGAGGAGGAAGTAGTTGGTGAAGAAGAAGAGGTTCTTAAATTTGAGGTTGAGTAATCTCAACCAACTATCTCTTGCCATGTCATATCAAGAATCAGTGCCACACAAACCCTTAATATTCAATAAATAAACAAAGGGTGATAATACTAATTGAATTTTTAAGTACTCACAACTTCCTTAATCATAAGTTATCCTTACATTTAAATTTTCTTCATTTATCCACCCCAGAGTTTTAGGTCATGGTTTTAAATGAAGGTAATTTTTTTTGTTTAGGAAATTGTCATAAGATTAAGTCATCCATAGGAGCTTACTTTCTAGAGGACCCCATGTATGTCATTTCAATGGGGGCATAGACATTGTGTTAGGGTCCAATGGCTTACTACCTTGGGAATTATTGAGATGCAATTCCAGGATTTTTTCATGAGGTTTCATTTTAAAGGGAGGAATTTTTAGCTACATGGGATGAAGGCAAAATCCATAGTTGGTAAGTTCTCATCAAATGTAGAAAATGCTTAAGAAGGGTATAGATGGGTTTTTGGAATAACTATTTCCACTAAAATATCAATCATAAAAAGATAATATACCATCAAATCTATAAGAAATTATTAATGAGAAATCGGTTGTTTTTTAGGAAATTTCAAAAGGGTTACCTCTAAAAATGATATCACAATCATGTCATTCATCTAATTCTGGGAATCCAACCACCAAAAAATTAACCTTATTGGTACCCTTATCTACAGAATAGTGAGATTTAAAATATGATACAGGAGTCTTAAAACCCAGTATTATTCAACATAGTCAGATTGCTTACTCTTCTCGAGTGGTGATGGTATGAAAGAAGGATGAAGGTTAACATATGTGTCTAGAGTACATAGAGCTCAATAAATACACAGTGAAAAATAAGTTTCATAATATTTTCATTGATTATTTGTTATATGAGTTACATGGTGTTGTTTATTTTACAAAATTAGATATTTGATCGAGATATCATCAAATTAGACTTCGTGATGAAGATATTCAAACAACAACATTTAGGACACTATGAATTTCTAGTAATTTCCTTTGTCTTTACAAATGCACCCTCTGCTTTCCAAAGTTTGATGGATTCAATCTTTTGGCCATTGCTATGAAATTTTATCTTGGTATTCTTTGATGGTCTATTAATCTGTAACAAGACCTAGGAGGAACACTTACATCACTCAATAAGGTTTTGGATACTCCTAAAAACAACACCTTTATGTTAATTCCTTCAAGTTTGATTTTGGAGTCATTTTGGTAGACTAATTTGGTCATGCCATTTCTCATTAGGGTGTAAAAGTAGATCCTCACGATATCTAGGCCATGGTAGACTGGAATATTTTCAAAACCCTAAAAAATCTTACGATATTCTTAGGGATTACATGTTACTATCTTATATATTTGTGAAGAATTATTATATAATTATAGCAGAACTTGCGTCATTATTGAAGAAATATTATTTTCATTAGAATGAGGAAGCTACCTAGGCATTTGAGACACTAATTAAGGCCATGTGTACCACTCTAGCTCTAGCTATCCTAGATTTCTCCAAAGCCTTCATTATTAAATGTGGCACTTGTGGGTGTGGCATGTGTGTGGTACTCATGTAAGAGGGCCACCTCATTGCATTTGAGATTCATTAACTCAAAGGTAAGAACCTATCAAAACCAACTTATGAGAAGTAAAGGATGGCTATTCTTCATGTAGTCAAATAATGGAGACCATATCTCATGAGTCATCACTTCAAGGTGAATACAAATCATAATAACTTGAAATACTTCTTAGAGAAATGAATATCATTTGAAGAAAAAAAATGGTCATAAAGATATTGGGATATGACTTTGAGAACATTTACAAGAAATGAAAGGAAAATGTGGTAGCTTATGAAGTATCCAAGAGAGATGAGTTCACATAAGCATTATTATATGTCATGCCCATATTGCAGTGAAACTGGCTAGATTAGGAAATATCGTAATGGAAGAATGACATAAAGACCCACACTCTCATTAATAATCTACAATAGGATCTAAGAATTTCATTAAAAATGTATGGAAGGGGGATACATTGGGGTAAAAGGATTAGTCAAAATTATGTAAGCAATATACCCTTAAAATTCAATTTCTCTCATAGCTCCATGCTTCTCCAATGTGTGGTGACTCTAGGTTCCTAAAAAACTTATCACAAAATTAAGCAAGATTTCTTATCAGAAGGTTTGAAAGGGGATGTCTAGAAATTTGTAATAGAATGTTTGGTGTGTTATTGTAACAATGGAGAAATTATTAAGATGTCAGGACTTTTGCAACCTCTATCTATTCATAGTGAGCGATGGGAAAAGGTTTACATGGATTTCATCACATGATTTCCAAAATTTGAAGGAAAAAGTGTATTTGTGTTGGTTATGGATAGAATCACCAAATATGTTCATTTTTGTGTCTTTTCACATCCCTTTAGAGCGATTATATTTGTCATATATTTTATGGATACAATTTAGAAGCTACATAGATTGCCAAAGATTATAGTAAGTGATTGTGATCCGATATTTATTAGCAATTTTTTGAATGATTTATCCTCATGTTTGGGTACTCAATTGGAACATATTTCATTATATCATCCTCGAATTGATGGATGAACTGAGGTAGTAAAAAAAATTTGGAGAGATATCTATGATTATTTTCTTTAGATAAGTAATAGAGATGGGTTAAATAGCTACCACTTGTAGAATGTTGGTACAATACTTCATTCAATGCCACATCCAAAATGTCTCCATTATTAGCATTGTATGGTTACCATCCACCATCCCTCGCCTCCAACTTAAGGGTCAAGCCTCAATTAAGAGAATTTAAAGATAATATTTAGCACCAACAAGAGGTTCTCTCTAACCTTAAAGAGAATTTACAAATGGCAAAAAACTGTATGAAGCAACAAATTGATCAACATTATACTGATCTAATCTTTGAATTTGGATATTTTATTTTTGTAGGGTTACATACATGTAAGAAACTATATTTTAAACTATATATATATATAACCTAAATATTATATCCTCATTCAAATGTTGCAGAGAATTGGTAGTGTGGCATATAAATTTGAACATCTTCAATCAACTACAATACATCTAGTTTTCTATGTTTCTTTCTTAAATAAGGTCATTAGACAGAAGGTTTTTTCTAAATCATTGTTACCAGATATTGATGAGGAGGACATGTCATTTTTTATCCTAAATGAATCCTAAAGACACACACTAATAATTTGATGACAAGACTCATCAACAAGTATCTGATCAAGTAGAAGAACTTAAACAATGAAGATGTAGTTCATGAGAAGATAAATTAGTCTGGTAGTAACATCTAGAGATTAACAACACTAGGGATAATTTCAATTTTAATGGGAGGGGGATGGCATGCCCATATTACTAGTTCATATATCAAGATATAGATGGTTGACATGTGGCTAATATAATCTATTATCATTTTATATCGCATTCATTTTTGCTTGCATATTCTTAGTAGGTTGGCCTTGGTACTTAGCATAGCATAATAAGGTATATGTAAGAATTAGTAACTAGTAGATGATAATCATATTGAGAACTTTAGTCTTATTATATTCAAGGTGGAGGTTTCCCCTCAAAGTGGTTAATTCATTCTACTTGTATATTGAGATCATTTCTCTATATTCTGTTCTTTGGTGTTATAGTACTACTAATATTCAAATTTATCTAAGTAATTTCATTACAAAATAAATTTTGTTACACAAGCTTCACATAACTATCACTATGTTGGTAGTTTGAATTTAATACCATCGAAATAGGTCATTTTCTCCTTTAATGTAAAATGCATTATTGAAGTAGACAACACATTTCTATTTCAGAATATTGTCTCAGGGTTTAGAAACAAAAATCATAAGAGAATATGATGGGTGATAAAGGAGAATATCAGTTCATAATAAATATTATGTCACCCAAAACCACTTAAATTTATCAAATAAATATTTTCACAATGTTATTACATTCTTAAGAAAGCCAGACAAATACCCATTGCCTTAGTCATTTTATAGAATCCACAAAATCATGTTTAAATCTATGTAAGCTTACACATGACACACAAAACTATGACTGTTGAGAAAGCTTAACCATAGCAAGCAATACTGGAAATACCGCATAAGTCACACAACACTACAGATGTCATGCAAACTTGCTTAATGTTGTGATACACTACAGAATTTATCAAACACTAAGAATTTTGTGGAACACCACAATCCTACAAGACCACTCCCATAATCTTAAATGATGATTTTTTATCTCTAATAGAATCACTTGTCAACATTAATATAATTACTAGAAAGCACATGTGGTCCCTGGTCCATTTATTTCATCTAATGACCAATATAATGATTCATTTAAGATCAATCCAAAGAAGGGTAACTTATAGGAGATGATCAATGGATTTGAGAGGCAAATTAAGGAACATTTCACGTGGGTAACCTTTTCTTTCACAAGGCACATTTTTCTCCCAGCAAGGCTCTATGAAATCTATAGATAGTAAGGAGGTGTAAACTTATAAAATTCATATTAATTAGAGGCATTGAGATCTTAAGATTTGAATCTCTAAGTGAAGGACCATTAAGAGAGGGGTTGAATTATAAGTTAAGGAATTATGTGACTATCTTTAGAGTGTGAACCAAGTGTGGTTTTGTCTAAATTTTGCAAGCTTGGTATCGGTCTACGATTGGAATCCTTAAAATTATTCTTACAAAGTCTTGGAATAAAACTATAATAGGAGTGTTGAAATATTGTTCCAAATTTAGAAATATTTTTTTGTAATTAATAGAAACTCTTTTATTTTCTTGTAAATAGATTTTCCTGATATCTTTCTTCAGTAGGGTGTAACTCTGACAAGTTGTTGTGTGGTGTAAGGCATCCCTTCACATGGTAACCATGAATGAAACTAATTCATTTTGGTATAAGATCAAGGATTTGGAACTCCTACATAAGATATTAGTATAAACATAAATATAGGTTGTGAGAGTGATTTGAGATTTATTATTTTCAATTATATATAAGTGGGTAGAAGGTAGTCGTTATAGACACTCAAATTTGGTAACTTATCCTTTGGCAATGACAAGTTTGGCTTTGTTCCTGTGTTAAGACAAATCTCTTTCTCTCTCTCTCTCTAAAGCAACAATTTATACCCAGGCACCATTCCTAGACTTTGGCTCTTTCGTCATTAAATCCCTATATGAGACAATACAAAAAAGGATTGTGATGTACTACGGTCTGGGCGGACATATACAATCACATCCCCTCTCTTATAATTAAACTTCTATTAATTTGAAATTTTTATGTGCATCATTTTCATCTTCCCTTGGTGCGTCCTTAGTGCCACAATTAACATATGGAAACCTATATAACCAAGTCAAAAGCACTTCACAACTCACCTGGCATTCTCAAACACTTGTGTTGAGATTATCAATATTAAAGCACTCGAGGCTCTTCTGTCTTCCTAAAGTAGTTGCACGCCCTTTAGAGAAGCTACCGCCCAGGTCTAAAGCACTCAAACTAGGTTCGAGATTCTAGCTTCCTTTGTCACCAAGCATTTAAAGGTCCTAGAGTTATGTTTTTGCAAGAATAAGTCACTTCAAGCATTGTCAAAGGTCCTAAAGGACAAAGTGAGTCAATCTTAACATCGGATGCACATCACACTACACTACTATTAGGTTGGCTGCATCTTTATTTTATCTTAGTTACGTTTGTTATTCTGTGTCAAGAGACGCGAGGGAAACATAGGGGATTGGATTAATTACATACACCATTTGCACCAATACTAGGAGAACTACATGAGGCTTGCTCAGGCTTGCTCTCACTCGAGGGGATGTAGTATAGCGCCTAGATTGGTTTAGAAAGGGTTGACCACCATGGTCACTGCATCCTCACCCACACACAAATTTCTCGTTTTGTTATCTTATTGTTTCATGAAAGTTGTTGCATGTATCTAAGGTTCCTATATTTATTTCCAATCATTACAAGTGGTGTTGAACGTGTGCGAACCCTAGCGACAGACAACCACCATTTCTAGGCTAACGACAAACAAGCAAAGATACAAAGCTCCACTATTTACATGTTTTAAATCATATGAAGTGGGACTATACCATACAATGCCCTAGCCAAATTTGTACGGGTTCCATACAAGAGCATTTTTCAGGCACATCTCCAACGACGAAGCATTTCCAGATTATCAGCGTTTTCAACCAATCTAAGCATCTAGAACACTTTTGTATTTCTCTACACAACTAAATATCCATCTATTATTGTGTTTTATAGTATCATTATATCATCGTTTATTGTATTAATAGATATATTCTAGATTGTATGGTTGAAGTGGATTAACTTATTCAAAATATTCTATTTGTAATATACCTTATCCTAACACTCAATATATTTTTAATGTGTAAACAGTTACTCGTAGCTTTTTCTTTTCCACCTAGTGGCATTTTATCTTCTTATAGCTCTTTACTACCATCTAACAACACCTTTAGTTTACATAGCTTTTGCTATATGATCTAATGACACCTCGGGATTTAGTAAGATCCTTCACCCTCCGTCTTTGTAGATATTGTATGTGTATGTTTCCCTTTTAGATCCATTCCAACCTCATTTACACACAACCCTTTTCTATATCCCCAAACCTTAGTGGACCGACCTCTTGTTTGTGTTGGATTTAGAATGGTCTTCTACCTTGTATCTAATTAAATAATTAATGTATTGTAGAAGCCCCATTGTAGGCCCTATACAAAAATTACCACTTTCCTACAATTGTCTTAGAAAGGCTCCTTAGAATGCAAATTGTTGAGTTCACAAAGTAGGTAGTAGATAGAGATCGTGTTCAATAATGCATGTTTGTTGGTGAGATTATGTGATATCACGAACGAAGAAAAAGATTCTTTATGTGGGTTGTGATGTGCAAATTAAAGCATGAGCTAGGTTACATGACAAATATTCATATGCCAAAAAAAGTATAATATCTACAATATCTGTTGAGTATTAAGGAACCAGGGAACCCTTATCAATTGCCACTCCAATCAAGATAATAAATGTACTTTTTGAAGAAGGATTGATTACAACCAAATCTCTCAAACATTTGAAGAAGGCGTATCAAACACTCTAACAAAAGAAAGAGATGGTGCACCCTTGAAAAGAGGGGGGATTGGCATAGGTAATGCCATTCTTACGCTCAATCTATACCAATCCTAAGCATGATCATGCTTTGTTTCACTCTACGAGCCCACGGTCCTTAGTTTCTATATATGTTGGATCCTTAGATCATGGTAACAAGAACATATGAGAACATATATTATCATGCAATGTAAGCTTCAAGGGTTTTTAACAAGTTCCAGAGACCATTTTATGACTGATCATAGCACTCAACCTTCATTAATCACATTCAAGACATCATCCTACTAATAGACCTAAGCCCACCATATCAAGTTGAGAATGATAACCTTTCTTATAAGAGTTTGGAGTATGTGGATGAATTTCAACCCTCTCTTGTGTTCATTGCTTTCTTCTGGTCTCTCATTACAATCTTGGTTATCTGTGCATGGTTATTATATTACATGTTTAATGGTTTGTGTTTAATGGTTAGTGGATTCTCATCAATGGATTGATCTGTGGTGTATTTTCATCCTTCTTAATATAATTTTGGTTTCCATCTCCATGCAAAGAAATTATTTATCATTCCTTTTGGTGCATCACCTCTGTTAGTTTAGGTTTAATTTCTTGTAATATTCTTAACCATGTCTCATTGGCAAGTTAGAGTAGATTTTACCTCTACAATTTGGATGTATGAATTAGAATAGAGGAATAGGAGTCAACCTTCTTCGGAGGTTTATCCTAATAAAAAATTCCCACACTTTGGGGTAACTCCATGTTTGATGAATCATACTGACTGCCTCATCCATCCACTTGTAAGCAATCAGGGGTGATGTGATTCTGCCATAACAGTTTCTAGTTCTAGTATCAATAAATAATTATGTTCAGTCTTTGATCATCTTATTCCACCTATATTCACATTTAGGTCTACAACTAATACAACTAATTATCCATCTCCTCTTATGTATTTGAGCTATCAATCTATTTTCTTATCATTGTTGCAAGTATTAATGTGTTATTTTGATTATGTATGGTTAATTATGAATTAATTAGATTGAAATAAAGTATTATAATGAATCCTTAAATTCTATATTATTTTGTGTTTTCTATGACATTATTGAATTAGGGTGTAAAAATTTAGTGAACTCAACTAGTGCTCAAGTCTATCAACCCTATTTTCCCTAAGGTTTATCCTTCATGTTTGGTTTCACATTTATCAATCCCTGAGGGATTGTATTCATATTCCCATCTATCACTAAATTCATTTTTCACTAAATCCAATTTTCACTATTTGCTCTAGCATCTCATGGTCAGTCCTTTGCTTTAGGTCTCTTTTAAAGGCTTCTTAATTGTAAAATAACCTTTCATTTCATATTTCAAAAATAGCAACTCTATTTTAAAATTCTTATGAGGTTTTTATTAATTTTTATATATTAAATGGAAACCTCTTTTTTGGCATAATATTTGGAAATTTAAAATTACCATTTTTGTAATAAGAGAATAGTTATAAAAACATACACATTTTTGTAAATTCCTTGGAGGTTTTTACTCCACACATTTAAACTAGAAAATATATCTTTTCATTTTGTTAAATTCATGTTTTATAATCAAAAATGGTCATTTTAATAGTTTGAAAATGGTTTTGTTAAAATCACTTTGGGATACTACCCTTTATGGTCTATTGATTGTCATCCTCTCTTTTATCATTGAGTGTATACTATTGATTATGGAGCTAAGTATATTTTATATAATCATAGCTTATGATAGGGTCCTTGCTTTATGAAATCATCAGGGATAGTATCCCTCTAACTAGGTCCAGGCCTCTTATGTGGTCAAGAACAAGGTTCTATCTACACAATACCCTGATGTAACTGTTACCACTACTTATTTTCTAGTTTATGTGGCTTGTGGATGTGATGATAAATCATCTTATATTCCTCCTAATCCATAGTATACACCTAAATTTTCCTGTTTTATTGTGACACACACTATCACTATACCATATTTATATGTCTCTTTAGCTAGCTATCTACCCATATTAGAGATACCTAATGAGTCTCTTGATTTGAAAATTTATGTTTATTCTCCACAAGTAGTTTAATCTAGCATTACCAACTCATTAATTCCACATCCTAATGATGGTACTAAATATGAGTGTGCATCTAGTGATATTGATTGGGCTAGTAATGATTAGGCCCTTGTCATGCTTTTTCATCCTATAAAATTTCCTAATTCTTATTACAATGCACTTCCTAATGAAATAAAATATGTTAAGTATGTAGGTGATTCATTTTCTAAAGATGATGAGCTGTCACCTGAATGGGTCTA
Source organism: Taxus chinensis (assembly GCA_019776745.2). Classification (NCBI taxonomy): domain Eukaryota; kingdom Viridiplantae; phylum Streptophyta; class Pinopsida; order Cupressales; family Taxaceae; genus Taxus; species Taxus chinensis. Next base: position 522,267,891 of record CM034155.1, read on the forward strand.
TCCTACATGTACTATGAAATTCAATCATACTTATTGGGTTTTTGATACTGACATGGATAGCGATAGCGATAGCGATGGTGAATGTTCTTCTACTTATATAGATGGTGATGCACATGTTGATCATAAAATTTCATGTAATATTTATGTTTATATTCATAATGATGTTTCTACTTTTGTTTCTCATTCTCCTCCTGAAAATACTAATACTACTACTTTGGTCTCTACTCTCTCTACTAAATGCACAAATTATATTCCTATATGTGTGTCTTACATATCTTATAAATGAAAATTCATAAAATGATAGTTCGTATTCTAGGCTTGTAAAAAAGTTAGAGCATATAAATATAGATCCTAATATTACTCCTCATGTTGAAATAAATGTTATTCCAAAGGAATTAAATATGCCTAATATTGCTCTCGCTCTAGATCCACCTTCTACCACTGATCAGAACAATGATATTTTCATAACGCTATACGACAATCAAAAAAATCTTTATAAATTATTTTCAACTAAAATTCAATCTATGAGTACTAAGATCGAATCACTTAGGGAAAAGGCAATGCACCTATGAAATCTCCCATATATTTCTACAAGTTCACATGATCATATTCCTACTCTAATCATGGAGCACAATTTTGATGTTACAAATGAATCTTCTTATACTTTGGGGCAAGTCAAGGTTTTACATTGTGAAAATATTTCCCATCATCTTACACCTAAACCTATAGCTTTTATGAGGCATCCTCGTCTCCCTAAGCATAAACCATTATGTTTTGATACGACTCAATAGTTTTCATGATATTTTATTTACCATACTTCATAAGTGATTGATTTTACTACCTTCTAATGAATACCATCCTCCTCATTAGTTGGAGCATGAAAAATCTCAACATTTTTATGAATTCCATCATATTAAAGGGCACTTTGATGATGATTTCTTTGCATTAGATAAAAAGATCAATTTTTCTGAAGAAAAATGAATTATCACTTTCGATGCACAACATGCTACTACATCCCCTTCCCCTCCTCGACGATATCAACATGTAGTGGATACAATCTCCAAATATGGTCCCCCTCGAGCATAATAGTTTATCATCCTCTTATGAGAGATTTCACTTAGAGTGGAGGTCCTAATAACCAACTACTATACAATATTAAGCTCAAATGGGTTCTAAAAGAGTAGCATTTTATACTAAAAAATCATCAGGCTAATCACATATCTTATTCGGTAATGCTCACGAAACCATGTACACAACCAAATAATAATTCACATGTAATTCATGGTAGTGTATCATTGGGATCAAGATTTATCATGCATCCCTTATTTGATTAGACTATTATGACCTCTTATTTACAGTTAGTCACGATTATTTCCCTGACATCATTGTTATTTCCTAAATGTGGTATCTCTTATCAAATGACCGAGGGAATATGAGGATCAACCTTACTTATTTCTTAAGCATAGGTTTCCTTTCATTATCCTTACTCTTGCATAATTTGATGGACGGACACCTTATAATATTTTTACATATTATGTAATATTCACTCTTATCATATAATATATTAGACATTTTTATATTCATCACATGATAAATCAAATCAATTCAATCACAATGCATGTTATTCACAAATAAAAATCACTATCAATCCATTCAACATGATTTTGTGGTCACTCATCTCAATCCAATTTCTTCTACTCAAACTACTTCTAATGGATTTTTTGGTTCCCAATCTAACACCCCAAACAAGGAAAGCTATGAGAAAGGAGGCAAGGAGAAAAGATAGACCTCTTGATGTGTTGTTTTTTAGAAAAGGATGGGTCTATCAGTCTATCTTGACCATGCCTTATGGGAATTATAAGTAGGCACGTTACTGAGGATGTGGTTTTTATCTTGCTACTTTATGGATCTTTCTTAACCAAGTTGAGAGAACTTGAGGGGTGGCTAGAAAGAGAGAGGGAAATGTTATGTTTCAAACCCTCAAACTTGTCGGAACCTCAATTTGAGATCAAATCCAACCACTAAGTGCAATTCTCATTCAAAATAATTGTCATACAATCATTGTAGATATTTGACACATAGACACAAGTTGCTAAAGATAGACAAAATGTGATCTCATCCATCATCTCTACAGAGATTTTTGATAACTTCAGGTATGATGATGTTGAGGTGTTAAACTTTATGGATCGTGGAAAATTCACTTGAAATATGTAGAATATATGTGATTTTCATACAAACATGTGTAGGATAGGCAAAGTTAATTTGATTTTCAGGGATAGGATAGGAAAGTACTTAGTTAAATGAGTTGGGGGTGGTGGATGTGGTGGGGAGAAGCTTATCACTGCTAACTATTTACACCAACTACTTCCAAAATATAGAGAAACAAAATCAAAATAACATAACCTTCAAATGGGGAATTTACATTCATTGATAACAAATCCATGCAAAATTTGCCACATAATCTCTTAATCTTTAGAATAAACACTCATGCACAAATCTCCAAAAAAAGTATGTTTCATCAAATCATAACACCCAAGATACACTCAAGGGTTGTAAGCAATCACCTCCTAAAAAATTTTGTATAAAGGATTTTAAAACTAAAAAAATGTTATAAAGTCACACTATAACACAATATTCATTCAATGAGCAATGGTATGCAATAACCAAAAATAAATCCTTCATATTTCATTTATTTGATAGATAAAATATTACATTCCTCAATTATGTTCTTACTTTAAAATGCCTTACCAAAGCATAGCAAACAATTTGGTGTACTTTCATTTAGACAATGGAGACATATAAAGGATGCTCTCAATTCCTTCTAATGAATATAAAATGTAATCACCTTAGTAAAAACCTAATACTAGAACTAGAGACTCCCCAAAAAGTAGAACCAGATTCCCATAGAATAAAGACATGTCTTCATTCTTATAGAAAATTTCTCTTAAAGGGAATATACCCAAATGCCTCCTAAGAACCCTTTTGAAAGTTGGAAAACATGGGCTATTAATCCCCAATATTCCAATATGAATGGGAATACCACTCCTACTGAAAATATTTGACCTTAATACACCATGTTGGAATAGTTTTGGATCATGATTAAGCTTGTGGATAAGTGGAGAATACTACTTTTTCCAAAAAACTTCTTTTTGTCCATTTCTTCCTTGTCACCATCATGTGTGCACTCTCAGGGAGAGTTTTTTACTTATTGTCATCATCTTATTTGATTCTTCTCACTTGGAAGAATGATGATTAGAAAATAATAAGAATGAGGATGAAGAATAATGAATGAATGAATTTTTCAAGAAGGGTCGAGATCAATGTGTTCACTCATTTTGTTCCAATGTATTCCTATATACATCAAGACATTCAAAAATACCCAAAATGGGGCCTTCATCCGGCCCTACTTGATAAAGAAATATGACTTCTTGTTTAGATGATACATTATCCATCTCATCAGAAATAGCTTTCTTCTTCTTAATTCTTTTGGCCAACTTATTGATGCAACCTTCTAAAGGAACAAATTTCTAAATAAAAGAATAATCAAAATTATTTGAAGATTTTAGCCCCCCTATAACGTGTTGCTTCAGAAATTAAATTAAATTTTCTACATCTGTACTCCCTGGAGTATATGTAACTTCAAGGGGAAGCATTTTTAAAATTTTAGACATAATGTCATCAACAAATTCTCTTTCTTTCTCATTCATGTTCTTGAGCTTACTTATGTAATCTCCCACAATCTCAATTTACAGCTTGATAGCCCCCTCATACTCATATTTTCTTCTTTTTGTAGACACTAAATCACACACTTGGGTACATTTCTAGGTCCTAAACACATACAAGCAATCATATGATTCCTAAGAAGGAAAACTAATGATTAACAATTTTCTTTGGCCTCTTGTATTTATTTCTTACTTTATATTTGTTCTTACATACCCACAGCTCAGTCGATATTTTACTTATTTATCTTTTATAGTTCTAGACACAAGCGCCCAACCAAGACAAGAGCACCTAGGTGCTCCTATCCCTTTTGGGCGTGCTTGACCCTTTCTTATCTTACTCACTCGTTTTGGGTCACTTTATCTTTTGGGCATCTTTTTCACTTATAGGTCAGCCTTCTAGTTGTCACTTATGAAATTCAAACAAGGGAATCATATAAATGCATAGTTATGTGTTCAAAATCAAGGACCAAGAACTAATAATATACTATCATCACCTAAGCTTGTATCCAAATGCACTTAAAACACTTCAGATCATCCATTCAAGGGACAAGGGACTACATACATAGCATAGGAAGGGGAATTTATTTACTCCATACACACATTCTATTATATTCTTACATCTAACTGCATCCCATTATCAAGTGCACTTGCACAAGGGCATCCTAGGGAATGATTCTTTCACACACTTACCAAAACTACATGGATTCTGAGATGTAGTGCAGTGCTCAATCGTAAGTTGAATCTCAGGGTGACTGTCAGGGTCAATCTAAATCCCCATATTACATATTTCTTTTTTGGATTTAATGTGGTATTGTGTGTTTTACATGTGATATCCATTTTGTAGGTTGCATGTACCCTCGGCAATAAAAGAGCGACACACAAGAAATCAATAGGGAATATTTGTAACACTTGTGTGACATTGTAAAAATTATATTCTGACCATTTACACAGTCACGAGAACTCAGTAGCAGTCTTCAGCACCCAGACACCCCTATCTAGTTGTGGGCACCCATTTCCGCCATCATTTGTGAGCTCGATAATTTATCCTAAGCATTGACGACGCAGTTCACCTCCTGTGTAGCAATTTTCCTAGTTCAGAATGCTTCAAGACCAAACACAAATCATCTTAAGTCATCTTTCATATCTCTTACTTAGGGTTTTGTACTTTGTTTTCTTATTTCTTGTGTCATATTGTATTTAGCAGTTGCATATCATATTGTACATTCAGTTACTCTACAATTAGGGTTTAAACAAAAGTCTATTTTTGTTAAATTATTTGGTGAACTCGTCTCTCGAACCCCACCTTCTCTCTAGGGTTTTATTCTTATTCCTATCACTTGTAGTGGTCATTTGGATTCTTTTGAGTACATTGAGATTCCTCCATCTATTCGCAACTCCTTTAGGAAAATGGTTGAATCTAATAACCCCTTTTCCAACTCACAGAATGTTACTCTAACAGACATTGAAACCTATGATAAAAAGCAATCATAAAATAAGGACACTAATGTTGAACAAAAACAATTAGACAAGCTCACTAATTTTTGTCTATATTTATGTGTCAATCCCTCACATATTATCAGTTCTTTTATTTCTACCCAGCACTCTCGAGATGTTTTTTATGTACCTCTTATAGGTTCTTCTTTGGCTTTCATGGCCTCCACTCAACCTCTCAACATTCCTACTTCCATTCCTATATCTACCACTCCCCTCATCCATACCAATTCTTCTAATGCACAACCCGGTTCCTCCTCTGACACTCATGACTTAGCTTCCTTATATCAGGATCTCCAAGTTTAAATCTGTCAACTTTATTTAGCTACTTCATGCGCCTCTTCATCTCTTAACTCCTCTTTACTCCTTTACACTGCTTTCGTACCCACTGTTTCTACATATCCACTTCCTCTAAACTATGTCACACATAAATTGCCCATTTTCAATGGCCATAGTGACCCCCAAGAGCATCTCTAATATTTTCATGTGGCATGTCTAGATTATGTGGATGATCATACATTACTTGCTAAGTTATTTCCTTGCAGTCTTCAAGATTATGACATGCTTTGGTTTTACAATCTACTTGTTCAAAAAAAATTATGCATTTATTTGATGCTTTTCTTGCTCACTTTTCAATCAATATCAGCAATAAGATCTCTTATGCACAACTAGCTCAAATTAAACAATGATATAATGAACATATAGCGGACTATGTACTACGTTGTAAGAACAATCTAGCTCAAATGACCAATGTACGGGCTGATTCATAACTACAAGACCTATTTTTTCAAAGCCTTCTACCACAAATTCAGGGGAGTGTTATCTTTGAGACCTATCTTTCATTTGATCAATTATGCCATATGCTTAAAATGTGTGAATTCAAACTTATATCAATGGGAAAACTCAAATATCAAGATACTTCTTCATCTTCTTGTAATAATCTTCAATATAATTCAACATTCAACCCAACTCATAAGCCCATTGAAGCAAAGGTAATTGTCAATGCCGTATCTTCTCCTGAAAAGATTCAATTGCAACCTCTAAAGTGTACATTCACAAAATTACCATATGCACATCGCTTTCTATTTCTTCAAATTCTCAAAAGTAATTTGATCACGCTTCCACCACCTCTCAATCTTGATCCATCTCTCCCTCATGGCCACAATTATGACGAAAAATGCTAAATGTGATTATCATCAATGCATTGGACATCTTACCGATCACTGCTTCAAACTGAATAGCATCTCATACAAGATCTTATTGAAAATAATTCATTGGAGCTCCCTTCTCCTTCTTCCAAACTAGTCAATGATAGAAAAAAGCTTTAAATATTTAATGACCCTTTTCCTAATCCTGATATACAAACTCTAGATTCTTCTACCAATCATACATATCGCGTTATGCCCCCTCCTTCATTAGGGCCCCTTGATTTCCTTAACACTTCTATTGATGCTTCACCGCCATCTATTTCATTTTCTGATTACGATTATCATGCAAAATTTTCTTCTAATTCACTACACATCAATGCTTCTATTGGCTCATACATTGTTAATAATACCATGATCTATCTAGAGGCTCCTATCAGTGTGTGCTCTATTGCACTTCTTATGGCTATCAAATGTCTAATTTCTATTATCTCATATCCAATTCCTAATTCTTTCGGCTACATTAGACTACCTATTATAGTTAGGCCTCTTATTTTGCTTGTGTCATTCATTATGGCATCTTCAATAAAATGTTGTGACATGTTCTTAGGTCTCCATTGGCTTCATGTTGCTCAAGTTATTACATCCATGAATCATATGTGTCTCCCATACACAAACAAATTATCACTATTAAAGGCATTCCACCATGCACACCATTACCTTTACCTCCTCTTGATGACAAACTCCCACCAGCTATAGTATTTAGGCCTCTTGGGCCTCTCAAATCTAAGGCACATTCATCACCTATCTCTCATATTCGCACACATCCTACTTCACGACGTTTTCGTCTTCATAGGTCTACTAGTCCTTCACATAGGTGTTCATCACCTCCTTCACCTCATAGGTATTCTTCACATAGGTTCTCATCACCTCCTCCACCTCATAGGTCTACTTTACATAGGTGTTCACCACCTCTTTTAAGACATAGAAAGCCTTCACCTATACATCATTCTTCACATATACCACTGATCTTAGAGCATTGTCACATGCCTTTGTCTCCTCAGACATCAGGTGGATGACCCTTTCCCTTCACTTTCACTAGATAAATTACTTTTCATCACAAAATTGAGGGCATCACGCTTACTCCTCCCTCTTTTAATATCATCAGTTGACTATCACTTCTATTATCATGTTATTTGCTTCACATCTAGTTTTTCTCATCTTTCTTATACATCGTGATACGCACACTTGTATCATCATCACCCTATGATGGACTCTAGTTTCATAGTTCATACTCAATTGTTAAGGGAATAAATTTGAAATTGACCTTGTAGACACCTAAATTCTACAAAATCTTATTGCCAAATGCACACAAATCACTCTCATTCTTACCATTTTTCGTTATAATTAGTGATTTCTGCTAATTAAGTAATGTTTCTTACCATTTTGGTCAATTAATAGCACTTTGTTGATTACTTAACCCATTTTTCATTCAGGATGCCACTTTACAATGAATCATAAGTCAAAATAATTATTAGCTAATTAAGCCTATTTTGCCCTTGTTTTGGTCAATATACCCTATTATTGGCTCAAATCCCTCTTCCAACCACTCAAAATCACCCACTTTCCTCCACAACATCTCAACAAGCTTCAAAATCTTATCCCAGCCTTCTAATTGACCTTAAGTGGTTGATTAGGGCTCATCACATCCTAATCACTTGATAATTCACTAATTGTGATTAGAAAAGCTTAATCATGATCAACAATTCTTAAAAAAAAACTTGTACTTTTAGTCCCACATGCACCAAGATGTAATTTTTCCTCAAAGGAAAAACTATAAATAAGACTAAGTACTACCTTCCAACTTTACACCATGCTTTGATTTGCATCTCATATAAGAAATATGATTTATAGCCAAGCTCAATCCTTGCCTAAACTCTTCAATGGGGTTAATAGATGGGTATCCAATATGATCTTGTAGTCATTTGAAGAGACAATTTCACCTTTTTTGGAGTAGTGAAAATCCTAATTCTATTTCCCTCTTAGATCTACTTAGGTCTTTATTAGTTCAACAATTCAATACATAGTAAGGATGTTTTGTAGATTAGTGTTTAATTCCATTTAGTTTACATTCTTATCATTCTTTTAATCTTTTATCTTTAGTGTTACATTCCTATACTTAAAGCCTTGGCTATAGATGGCAATGGTGTTAACCTCCCCTAATTAGTCATGTTATTTCCTTTGTAGAGTTTAGGGTGCTTTCATTTGGCACACCCAGTGGGTTTCAAACCCCGTTGCATTCATTTTTAAAGATTTTTAACTTAGTTTCAAAGTTTTTCATTTCAAGTTTTTCTAGATTAATTTCAAGTTTTATAGTCTAATTTCAAGATTTTTAGATTACTTCAAAGTTTTCTACTTTAATTTCAAGCTTTCTAGATTACTTTCAAGATTTTTACATTATTTTTTCAAGATTTTTAGATTACTTTCAAGTTTTCTAGTTTAATTTCAAGATTTCTAGATTACTTTCAAGATTTTTAGATTAGTTTCTCAATATTTTTAGATTAATTTCAAGTTTTTAGAGTAATTTTCAAAGTTTTGTAGCTCAATTTTCAAGTTATATAGTTGTTTCAACTATATTATTTGTGGTTGCTTTGTTTTCATGTTCCTTCCCAAATTCAAGGAGGTGAAGTGCTGTCAAAATTCCCTCAAAAGGCCAAATATTTGATCTTTTTGAAAAATTCCTTATCAAAACTCATGTTTTGACCACCTACAAGAAGGTGTGCACTATTGTGTGCACCTTTGCACTACTATGTGTTCCCCTGCACTACTATGTCCACATATGCTCTATTATGTGTGCTTGTGCATCACTGGATTTTTGTCTTTGAGTGTAACTTGCACCTGTGCATCACTGGATTTTGATCTCTTAGTGTAACTTGCGCATTTGCTTGAAAGTGTGTTCCCATGCCTATTTGGTCATGCCTATGCAAAATGGACTGTGTAAATTTGATAAAGGTGTGCATGTGCATAAAATTGTGCATTTTTACATCAAATTATGTGCATGTGCATCAAATGGCATGCTTGTGCTACACTAAGTGCATAACCTATCTTCCAGAGGCCATAACTTTTGCTACCGACCTCAAAATGATTCTGTTTGTTTTGTGTTAGAAAGGTATTGAAGTGAAATACAAAATGGTAACATAAATTTGGGTCTTAGAGTTACTAAAAATTTATGGTTTTCATTTTTTATAAAACTGGTCATTTTCTAACAAATTGGCTTAGGGTTTGATGAGTTCTTTTGTTTCATGCTTTGTATGAGTTTGGAATAGGGTTTTGTATGCTAAAATCTTACACTTTGTGTGGTCTGAGAAAAAAAAATCACCCCTAAACCTCTTTTTTTCTAATTTAGAGTAATTAGGAATAATCATCATTCATTTCTATGCTTAAGGGAATAAACTTTCATTTTTGCATATACATGATCTTTTAGTTTAAGAGCTTTGTCACTTGATAAATAGTCAAGGCTAAAATTTGTATATGTTCTTCCCTTGCACCTTGTGTGATCTTGGGAACCAAAAGCAATTTTATTCTTTCATTAAGAATCACTTAGATTAATTGAGAATAAACCTTGTTTTGCAAAGTTTTATAGTATTTAGTTGATTTGTAAGCTTTTCATCTTGATGGGTTACTTGTTTTGTATGCTCTTCTCTTGCACCTAGTGTGATCTTTAGAAACAAAAGCAACACTTAATCCTATTTCTATAAAATTCTAGATCTTTTTAAACTACTAATCATTTGTGTGAAGGACCTATCACTATTTAACGAAATAAAGGCTCTCTTTGAACCAAACTCTAACATTCACGTGTGTTGTAGGTTAACAACGGTGGTCTAAACCAAATTACTTAATCTAAAAGATTAAAAAACACACCAACACACCATCCATAACACCATATTGTAGGTTTCAGTTAAGAGATATGGCTCGTCCACTTTAAACTAGGACATAACCCCTTTGGCATAAGCCTTAAGCTACAACAATGGGGTGCTTCTAGGAACCCTAAAGTATTTCACACAAGAGGGAACCTTGTGAGTGAAATAGGAAAGTTCTCCAACTACCCAATTGATCAGTACGCCTTGGTGAGATTAGATTCAAAGTTATTTCCATTTCGACCCCAGTGATAATAAAACTGAACACACTAGTTGCTCATTATATTATAACGAGGTAAATTAAAGTCAGGATACTCCTCAGGAAACTTTGGCATACTGAGCTCACAGAAGTAAAATTATGACACATAGAGAGAGAACCAACTAGGAATATTTTTGGTTTAGATCCATTTGTTTTTGACATCTTATTCTATAGAGCTCTAACAAAGTGAAAAAATTGTTAGATTTAAAATCTTATTTTTCAAACAAGGGAAAGAATCTCTTGAAGTTTAAACCGTGTGATATTTCATCATGAAATCTATTTAGTGTTACTTTGACCTAGTTTATCACTTGTCCTAAGAGTGAAACTCCACCAAAGTTGCACCAAGTATTTTTCACCACCACTTGGTTTACACATTTTTTTTCTTGTTTCCCATTTTGGGAAAAAAGGAAACAACATATACAGATACCTACTAGAAATAATTGTGTCCACCACTTTTGTAGTCTTCTTGCATGACCAGGCTACAATGTTGGAATGCAAGAGTTAAAAGTGTGAATGGTACATGCTCACATTCTAGTAGGCCCCGTTTCTCTCAAAACCCATATTGAGACTTATTATCATTATGGTTCGGTTGTCTTATCACTAACTTCTTTTGATTTTTTACATTGCCCACATTATAGCAATACAATTGTGATATTTACATCTTGTTTCCATTGTGAAACTTGGCCTAAATCTCTAGATTGTATTGTTACGTTACTCACATGCATAGTAATTCCTTGATAGAATTAGACAAAGTTTTTACATCCTATCCTTGTCTTGAGTTTTGTAATTGTTGAGGTTTCTTTGTTAGCATCATTATAACACCAATTTGATACTAAAATATTACTTTCTTGCAAAGCTTAATTCTGTATCCAAATAGCGTTGTTACATTTCTCACATTTGTATCATCCATTTTACAAGACTTATAATTTGTTAATGTTTAGAAATTGGTTGTAGTATACCTTGTTAGAGAATATCATCAACATTATCTTAGCATTTAGGTCTTGTTTGTTTTAAACTTGACCTAACTTGTGATATTGTGTTGTCACTATTTGGTTTCAAACCTATCTCAGATAAACATAGGGAGTAAACTTTTTTTGTGACTGGTTTTGAGCATTACACCTCATTGTATTATCCTAGATATCTCTTTTCATATATTACCTTGTTAGGGTAGGTCATTATTTATTATTTGGTGTCCTTATGTTCATATTTATCCTTTTGATTTGTGACCATTTATTATTTGGTATTCTTTGTGATGATTTTACGTCGTTACGCGGGTTGGTTTGTAGTAGGGACCATATCATCAAAATGTCTAGTTGGTTTCCGTTGTGTTATCCAAATCGACATAGGAATTCATTCTAATTGAAGGAGTTTAATCGCATTATCTCATTATAGACATTTGTATCCCACAAATTCCAACACTGACCAACTATCATGAGGTTCCTTATACGTATGACACTAAGGAATAAAATTTTTGGCATTCCCATCAAAGGATACCCATCATGGCTAAGCCTCATTTGGTTCTCGCTAGAGAACCTGTTTGGGTACCATGTTCCCCACCTTAATATCATACTTGGTGGTATGGTTCGGAAACTTCTGTTATTATTCAAGTTCTCCCCACTCTTCTTTTGATTCCAATCCAAATTATTCTTCTGATTCTTTACATTCACCTCAATATTCTCAATATTCTCATCAGAGTTGTTCACCTCAGTTGAATCTTAAGTCCAAGACCTCCCTTTCTTCGCATGAATCCACTTATCAATCACCTAAACAACATCTTCCTCCTTTAAAGATTTGTACAACTCCAAGTCTCGCTAGTCAAACATATAATTTGGTTCTTGATTCACGGTCCTCCCTTGCTTTGCATGACCTCCCTTATTTACTGCCTTGACAACCTCTTCAGCCGTTGAAGATCTTAGCAATCCAAGTCCTTCTAAGTTTACACTCATGTTGTAATTGTAATGCCTTTGCTATAGCATTTATCCTTGATCACTTTTTTAATTGAAGTTACAAACATTGATAGGTGATTCTTTTTTGAAGACGGTGTACTCTTTTGAAATAAATGATCATGATTGTTGTAGATGATATGTTTTATGTTCTAAAAACTAGATACAATCATGCCATGTCTATTCTGAATTAATAATGAAGTATTTCACATATTGTTTATGTTGAACCTTGAAACTCATTTTGTATATGATGAAGGAGAATAAATTCAATCTTATTTGTGCATTGCCTATTTTGTAATATTGAACTTGTTCTTCAGTCCATTTGGTTTCAAAATGCAATAATAACCATACCCTGGATCAATTAGAGTGATCCAAGTCACGTTTATGATTTTTTGATGTTTTGATCATTGTGATTGAGCCGGTCAGAATATTTGATTTATGAACTCGGGCTTGCTTTAGGGATCGCAGGGGCATCCTGAAGCATCTTATGGATGCACCATACCATGTGATTTAATTCATCTTTTTGATAAAATTTGCAAAGGTAATGTCTTTGATTAATATTTGGGACCTAATTAATCTAATTTCCTTTTATTTTTATACTATCATAAACCTAATTTAAGGTGGTTATATTTATTGTGATGATTAATTCCTAAGTGGGGTAATGAGGAACTATCCTAAGTCTTGGATACCAAATATCCTAAGCTATGGTTTATAAACTAATACTAAGGGAACCTAACTTAAGGGCATCAAACTAACCTAAGGGAAATGTGGTTGGATTTGTTATTAAGTTGTTGGATGGAAATGGTACCATTCTAAATGTATTAGCGAGGTTTAAATGTTTCATTTAATAGGCTTGTTGCCACAAATTTTGGCCAAGGCATTAAGGTGGTGGAAAGTGTTGAGTTGTCAACTGCTAAATTTGATTGCATGAATTTTTCAACTGTTAGCTATAACTAACAAAATATAAGGCATGGCGGGAGTTTCGGGGGGCACTGTCAGTCCTCTTGGCATTAATGAGCCTCGACCTAAGAAAAAACCACCTGGGGAATAGTAGAATGGGTTGGAGTAAAAATAAACGGTTTGGTTTCATTGTGCATTCAAATTTTTCAAGATTTTTGGCTCTGCATGTGGTATTTTCATTTTTTGAACTTTCAGTTCGATTCGGTGGCATGTTAAACATCGCCATTACATGGCGGAAATAAGGGAAAATTTTGGTTAGGGAAACTATAAAGATAAATTGGGAGAAGTTGCAGAGACTTTGTTTGGCATTTTCGTTGGAAATCTTGAAGTGTAAACTTTGGTTTAAAGAAAGGAAGAGAATCCAGGAGCACTACCAGGCATGATAAGCTCTATCTCTATAAGATCTCTTGCTTTTATATAAATGTTTTTATAAAGATAACTTTTCTCTTAGAGAAAATGTCTCTAAGATGGTTTCTTGTGTGTTGTTTACTTCTTCTTGATTCTGTGAGTTTCTTATGGATATGGTTTCTTGTGGATATGAATGATTATATGGAATGAAGTTGTTATACATGATTATGGGTTTTGATTAAGATTGGAAAATAGATGTGTTTGCAATATACTTAACTGTGAATGATTGTTATTGGGGATATCGTGTTATATTGTTTCTGGTCAATTTATCTCCTTTTGTATATAAAAAGTTGGTGTTAAACAATTTCACAAGGCCTGGTGGAAGTATTTTTGAGTACTAGTAATGACCCAGGTTGTCGTTAAACTATGTGTTAACACTAGGATATAGTGTTCACTTATTGTATCTTAAACATGGCCCTGGTTTTGATTTTATGGGTCATTCATTTTGGTTAAAATTTATATTGATCTTTTGTTGTTTTAATGAACTCAATCTTCAACCCATACGTGGTATCTTTGATGGTGGTATTTCAAGCATTTTTAGTGCATGATGGGAAGAGGACTGATATGGGTTTTTCATCTCTATCATTTTAAGTTATGTTTCATTGTTTTATTTACCCTTCTTGCGTGGACATGTTTGAGAAACATGGACTAGTAATCTCCTGTCTCTCTCTCTCTTTTGTGGGCTATGATTTTCATTGTATGATTACCCATCTTGGGTTGACTTGTATCGAAAAGAGGGGAGAAATTGGGTAAGTTTATATCCCTTCTTGTTCGTTGAGTTTTGTTAAGTTTTTGCAAGCATTATGGGTTGCTTCGTATAATGATTTCTTTTGGACGTTGTTCTTCCCAAGTCTTCTATTATTGTTCAGGGATTTTTCTTACTCTTGAGCTCTGTTAGTTACGAGCGTCGTGAGTCAGATATCAAGGATTTTTCTTTACCTTGGTGAAATTTTGGTGGTTTGGATCATTGTTGTTTTCAAGGGACGCATTCTTTGAACTGAAGCATGTTTTATTGAATGTTTATTATCTTGTAAAACATCTCTTAGAGACCGTGCTCGCATCTTTGGGTTTTTTTAGAATGTTTGAATGAAGAATCTTTCTCTTATTGAGAATTCATTTCGAGTGTGAATGAAGGTTGTACTCTATGATTATGTTCATTATAACTATTTTTTTCATTATCTTGTATCTTGGAAGTGAGAATTGTTTGTGCACTCAACTGTAGCTTGATCATTTTTAATGTATGTTCCATTTCAACCCTCACTATAGACTTGGTTAAATGGAACATATATATCAAATAGGTTAAGATCCCAGTTTGTTATGTTTGGATAGACCTTTCTGGAGTTATTTATCTTGTGTTTGATTCATTTTTTTGTAGACTTGAGATAACCTCTTGTAGGAATATAAAGTGAGTATATTCGGTATTTCAAGTATGTTCTTTGCTTAAGGCATCCTCTTGGAATAGAGGTAGGGATTTAGATAGCAAGGTTGTTGGGACAGTATTATGTCCATGTTGGGTCATTTTTGTTTTTACATTAAACCCTTTTTAATTTATTTATATGAAATTGATTGTGATAGGGTGGAAACTTATGGTTTGGTGAATTGTATTGATATTAATGAGGTCTGATCATTAACTTTTAATTAATTCTCTTCTTATAGTTGGTTGTTGTTTGAAATGTTATCATGTTGAAATTATTTTCATTATTGTAGCATAGATGGAATTAAATTATGTTGGATTATTTAACTTCTTATATAGGAAAATGATTCTAAAATGGATTTAATGATTTCTTCTTTATTTCTAACATTGTGGATTTTTAGGCAGTCTATTTAATTGATCTTATTTTGATTACTTTGAACATTTTCATAAACAGCATGGTTCCTTTTACGAAACAGTTAGATAAAATCATAATGTTTTAATGTTATAGCGCTTATCATGCTCAGTTCTTGTGAACTGACTCATGCTAACAATTTTACAGATGGACTTCTTGAAAAGTGAAAGGAGAAAGACTTACAAAAAGTTGCATTTTTTATTAACGAAGTCAATTTCTCCATTCAAATGTTTATGTATTGAAATTCTCTTTAAAGGAACTTGTTGGAAAAACTATTAATTTTGTACTGGTGAGAAATGTTTCTGTATAAACTTATGGAATATTTATTAATCTTGGAGTGAAGTGAACTATCTTTTTAATAAATGTTTTTTTTGTGTAAAGGTTATTAATTCCTTATTTATTCAAGGTCATATATGACTTAGATTTAATTAATATTCTTAAATATTAACATGCATGATGAGATTTGATTAATATTCTTAAATATTAACATGCATGGCTTAATAAAATCTAAAGTATTAAATGATGCTCGGATAAGGAACTATATATATATATACACTTCCGAGTCATTTCATTTTGGGAAATGGTATAACTATGATGATTATGATTGATAGATCCTTACTCGAAAAAAGGAATAAGGATAGTTTCTATATAGATGAATGTGTCATTCTTATAAGGAATCTACTCCTTATGTTTTCTAATTTCATTAATAGGACAATAGTCCTTAATTAGGAAGAAGAGGATACTTCCTTTAGTCATTAAATCAGAATATCCTTTTTATGTGATATAATATAATCATTATTGATGACTCGATGTATGTTATTCTATATGAAAACAATAAATGCAAATGGGAAATCTTAAAATAATTAATAAGAAGATTTAGATATTATGATATCACTAAGTCTAATGAACAAGCTTTCAATCAATATTGTTTACAATTTTAAACTGAAGTAAGAAAACTTAATTATCTTACTTACTTAATAGTGGAATAAAATTTATCGATAAATGGAAATAACGGTTTGAGATTGAAAAGTTCATATGCAAGAATGTAAATTTTATCTACATACCTTCAATTGGTGTAGAATTACATTTAGAATTCTTTCTTGGGATAAATCGTACTTAGTGGACCCTTGTGTGCGTTGTTTAATGATTAATTAATCAAGATAATAAATTGAAGGTTAATAATCTAATGTTTCTTAAGTATGTTAGTTTATTTGAAAGAACTTATTAGGTTGTTGTAATATAGGGGCTGCAACAGAGTACCTTCATAATAACGGGATTCATTATGAGGATATTTTGATGCAACCAGCTATGCTTCAACACCCCACTTAGTTCAATTAACTCAATTGACATAAGTGGAAATTCGGTTCATAGTTCTACTCTAAACAGAGATAGACACATGGACTAGTGTAGTGGTCAACTCATGTTGACTTAGGGTAGCTAAACACACCTAATCAATGAAATTCAATTAAGTATGTCTATTTATACTTAAGTCACCATAAGTAGACTTCCACACTAGTGTATGTGAGTTGCCCCTATTTAGTGTGAAACTTTGACTCAAGTTTGGTAAACAGAAGTCAAGGAATACCAATCTAGATAAAATTTTGAGTGTAATGAAATACATATTCCTTTCAACGAGTATGTTGCCTTGGAATGTAAACATAGTAATCATGTTTAAAACTTTGGCCAAAGTATCACAAATTGCTAGTTACGTTGTCTTATGTCACATAGTCTAAGTTGTGGGATTTCAGATGAAAATTGGTAACAGATATTCAAATAGGATTCTTAGACTGAACACTTGAGTGACCCGTAATGGGTAAAATAACTAAGTATACATAGTATGCATGTGAACAAGTTAAACATAAGAGATTGGTTTAATACTGAGTCATGAAATGAGATATCAATATTACACCGGATCATTACAGCTGCATATGGTTTTCTGTTATGAGATGGATTGGTGATGGAATGTGTGTTCTGAATTGTATGAATTTAGAACAGAGAACATTATATAAAAAAATTCCCTTATTTCTAAGTCACTAAAAAGTGGCTATTACATTTTGGTATCATAGTTTAAGGTTACAGCTCTTGGACCTATTGAGTCCATATTTGATAAAAACTTAATTTCTTGTTGACAGAAAATGGTTAGAATTAGGGGTGGTGCTGCAAATAATCCACCTCTAGGTAGAGAGGAAAGTACCACACAAAAACTTGATGAGATTCTTGTTGCCCTGTTGGACACAAGAGATCATCTTGTTGCACTTGAACAACAAGTAATGGGTAATGAGGAGGATGAAGATGATGTTGATAATAACAATCAGCCACCTCCAGGAAACAATGTCAATGTTGGAAATCTAGGCGTTGATATTAATAATGCAGCAAATAACAATGTTGTAAATTCCAGTAATAGCATTGCAAATGCAAATGCAAATGTACCTAATCCACCTAAAAATAGAAAAGCAAGATTGGCAGCTAAACTTATTAATGACATAAAAAGGATAAGTCCGCCAAATTTTGGTGGCACTACATTGGGGGATGGGGATGAGAATTGGATCAGCAAAATGGAGAAGTACTTTGCAATAAATAACTTCTCTGAAGAAACAAAGGTAGAATGGGAAGCTTATGAGCTTTCCCATGAGACATCCTCCTGTTGGGACAGCCGTAAGGTTGAACTAAATATTGATGAATCAAGCATTACACGGGATCAATTTAAGGGCTATTTTAGGCAACATTTTCTGCCACAACTCTATTATGATCAGAAAATGAAAAAAATTCATAATTTAGTTCAAGGAAAGTTAACAATAACTGAGTACTAGGAGAGGCTTACTAAACTACTTACGTACATTCGACAGTATCAAACTGATAAAAAGTTCATGATACGCAAGTTTATTATGGGATTGAATCATATCATAAGAGGAGAGGTATATGTGCACGGCCCAACCACTATGTAAGGGGTTGTATAAAACACATAAGGAAAGAACAGAAATTGAAGGTAATTTATGCACATAAAGAAGAGAATCGAAAGAGAATTACTAACTCTTCTTCGTCACTTGCACCTAAGAAGGTGGCATGGAAAAATTTTGGAGTCAAAAACAAGTTTTTAACTGATAACAATAAGAAAAAAAATAGCAAATAAACCTGTTGCAAACATTAGAAACAATTTTGTAAAGAATAACAATAATGGGGAGAAATCTTATGGAGGTCAAAATAGTAATTTCAAGACCAAAAATAAGTTTGAACTTAAAAGAGGACCTATAGGGGGATTTTTTAACTATGGTAAGGATCACTACATAAATCAGTACACTCTAAAGAAAGATGACAGCAACCAATATCATAAGATACATGCTTTAGTAGTTGATAAGCAAGTTGAAAAGTAAGTTATGCCCATAGAAGTGTCAAGTAAATTATTTGGTACACCTGTTACTATACTTTTGTATACTAGTGCTACAGAATGTTTTATTTCTAGTAAATTAGTTGCAAAATTAAAAATAAAAGTAGGAATAATGGACAAATATTGGATTGTACATTATGGTAACAATGTTGTCCATACTGTTAGTAAATGTCTTCTTGGAGCATTTTAAGAGTTACCAAGTTTTTCAACTAAATTAGATCTTTATGTTGTTGCTTTGGGGTCATATGATGTTATAATTGGTGTTAATTGTCTTGTTGATCATAAAGAAAAATTTGATTGTTTTGAAAAACATATTAGATGCCTTGATGATCTGAAGATAACAACAGACATTCAATGGGTAAAACAAGAAATTTTAGTTAGGAAATTGTCAGTTATGCAGCTTCAGAAGGCCAAAAACAAAGGTTTCACATTATATGTAGTAAAAATATCTAAAACAGCAGAATAAGGTAGTAATTTCTTGGAAAATTATCCGTTGTTAATAGATTTCAGTTATGTGTTTCCAGAAGAACTACCTGGTCTTCCACCTAAACAAGAATTTGACTTTACAATAGAAATCAAACCTAAAACTAAACCTACTTCCAAGGCACCTTTTTACATGACTACAATTGAACTAGTAGAACTTAAGGCACGGTTACAAGAATTGTTGTCTAAAGGCTTGATAAGACTGAGTATCTCACCTTTTGGAGCACTGGTAAATTTTGTGAAAAATAAGGATGGAACACTTAGACTTTGTATTGATTACAAAATGTTAAACAAAGTAACAATCAAAAACAAATATCCACTTCCTAGAATTGATGATCTATTTGATCATATGCATGGTGCATCAGTATATTCAAAGATAGATCTTCATTATAGATATCATCAATTGATAATTAAGGATGAATATATTCATAGAACAACTTTTAGAACAAGGTATGAACATTATGAATTCATGATTTTACCTTTTGGTTTGACAAATACACCTACAACTTTTATGAATCTAATGAATAATATCTTTCAAGAATACTTGGGAAAGTTTGTACTTGTATTCTTGGATGATATTCTTATCTATTCTAATAGAATTGATGAGCACCAAGAGCATTTAAAAATTGTACTTGAAATTTTTAGAAAGAGGAAATTGTATGGTAATTTTTCCAAATGTTCTTTTTATGAATAGAAGTGCATTATTTAGGACATTTCATAAGAGAAGATGGAATAGCAGTTGATCCATCAAATATTACTACCATAACTGAATGTCATGCAACTAAAAATTTACATGAAGTAATAATCTTCATGTGGCTTATCGGTTATTACAGAAATTTTGTTAAGGACTTTTCAAAATTCATTACCCCGATTACTTCATTACAAAAGAAAGACAAAATGTTTGTGTGGAGTGATAAATGTGAATTAACATTTAAAACTCTAAAGGAACAGTTAACTTATACACCTATTTTGACTGTTCTGGATCCAAATAGAAGCTTCACGGTAGTTACATATGCTTCTGGATAGGGACTAGGAGGTATGTTGTTGTAAGATGATCATGGTATAGCTTATGAGAGAAGGAAACTCAAGATACATGAGTTGAATTATGTTCCCCATGACAAAGAGCTTGCTGCCATAGTTCATGCACTTCAAGTATGGAGACATTATCTTCTAGGAATACCTTTTGAGTTAAAAATTGACCACCTTGGGCTAAATGATATTTTCACTCAGCCAAATCTGAATGCAAGACAACGAAGATGGTTAGATTTTTTGTCACAATATGATTTTCACATAAGTTACATTAAAGGTAAATAAAATAGAGTGGTAGATGCACTAAGTCGTAGGAAACATATTTTTTCATTTGCAACTTTGAGAACATAATTTAAGGATAAAGTAAAGAGTATCATGGATTCTGAGTTGTATTTTCAGCAAGTAAAAACAACACTTGTTGCAGATCATAATGATGCAAGATACAAAGGTTTTTACTTTGATAATGAAGGAATTTTAAGATATGAAAAGTGAGTGTATGTACCTTCAGAAAATGAGTTAAGGAAAAATTTTACGATGGAATTTCATAATTCACCTTACTCAGGACATCCCGGTGTTACAAAAATGTTGTCTGATATAAAATAGCAATATTTTTGGAAAGGGATGAAGAGAGAAATAACTGATTTTGTTTCACATTGCTTGGAATGTCAGTGTGTTAAGGTTAAGCATATGCACCCAGCTGGTTTACTGTATCCACATAGCATACCACAATATAAGTGGCAACTAATAAGTATGGATTTTGTTCAAGGGTTATCTATGTCTAAAAATAAGCATGATGTTATTTTAGTTATGGTTGAAAAATTAACAAAGGTAGCATATTTTATAGCTGCTAATCTTAAAGATAATTCACCTATTTTAGAAAAAAGATTTGTGCATGAAATTTTCAGATTACATGGAGTACCCAAATTGATTATATATGATAGAGACCCTAGAATGACATCCCATTTCTGGAAAACACTAAATGCAGCCTTAGGAACAAAACTAAATTTTAGTTCCGCATACCATCCAAAAACAGATGGTGAAACAGAAAGAGTAAATCAAGTTTTAGATTATATGTTAAGAATGTATTGTATGGATCAGCAGTACAAATGGGAAGAATACCTTCCTTTAGTTGAATTTGCTTACAATAATACTTATCATTCCTCTTTTAAAATGGCACCTTTCGAAGCATTGTATGGAAGGAAATCCAAAACTCCAGTTAGCTGGGATAACATTGAAGATAGAGAGTTAATTGGACTTGAAATGCTTACTAAAATGGAACAACAAGTAAAAATAATTCGTGAATGATTAAAAGAATCTGTTGATAGGCAGAAAAGTTATGCAGATTTGAAAAGGTTCGATAAGAAATTTGAACTTGAGGTAAAAATTATTTTTACATGTTAAGCATAAAAAGAGCTCTATTACCTTTGGCAAGGTAGCCAAATTATCACCTCATTTTGTAGGACCTTTTGAGATTATAGAAGTGATTAGCCTTGTAGCTTATCACTTAGCACTACCTCCCACATTGTCATGAATGCATGATGTTTTGCATATTTCATTTCTTAAGAAATACATTTCAGATTTATCACATGTATTAAATTAGGATTCCTTGTAATTCTAAGACCCATGAATAATTGTGTTTGAACTCATAAGAGTGTTGGAAACTCACCAGTTAGAGTTACGAAATTGTGAAATCAGTCAATGTAAGGTCTAGTGGGACCAGTTTAATGAAGAAAGTTGAACATGGGAAAACCTTGAGGATATAAAAATTGCATTTCCTCATCTTTTTGGACAAAATTAATTTTGAATTTTGAGATAATTAAAGACTTTAAGTGAAAACTATCTTTAATTTTTGCCAATTTTGGGGAAGCACTATAATTTTTTAGTACTGGGACAACAATTTTTGATGGTGTAATAAGTTATAAAAAACTTGAATTTTTGCAAATCTAGTTTCTATTTGAAAATTTTGTGGATAAAAGAATTATAATGATGATTATTTTTCTTGTTTATGAATGTGGATTAATTTAATCATCAAGATGATGATTCTTTTTAGAGGGGAGGTATGTAATGCCTTTTCCATTGTTGTTATCCTTGATCAATTCTTTTAATTGAAGTTGCAAACATTGATAGGTGATTCTTGTTTGAAGACAGTGTACTCTTTTGAAATAAGTGACCATGTTTGTTGTAGATGATATGTTTTATCTTCTAAAAACTAGATACAATCATGGCATGTCTATTATGAATTAATAATGAATTATTTCATATACTCCTTATGTTGAACCTTGAAATGTATTATGTATCTGATGAAGGAGAATAAATTCATTCTTATTTGTGCATTTCCTATTTTGCAATATTGAACTTGTTCTTTAGTAATTTGATTGTAAAATTTGGGAATAACCATACCTTGGATCAATTAGAGTGATCCAAGGAACGTTTATGATTTTTTGATGTTTTGATCATTGTGACTGAGCCAGTCAGAATATTTGATTTATGAACTCGGGCTTGCTTTAGGGATCACAGGGGCATCCTGTAGCATCTTATGGATGCACCATACCATGTGATTTGATTCATCATTTTGATAAAATTTGCAAAGGTAATGTCTTTGATTAATATTTGGGACCTAATTAATCTAATTTCCTTTGATTTTTATACTATCATAAACCTAAGTTAAGGTGATTATATTTATTGTGATGATTAATTCCTAAGTGGGGTAATTTGGAACTATCCTAAGTCTTGGATACCAAATATCCTAAGCTATTATATGAACTATTCCTAAGGTCCTAAGCTATGGTTTATAAACTAATACTAAGGGAACCTAACTTAAGGACATCAAACTAACCTAAGGGAAATGTGGTTGGATTTGTTATCAAGTTGTTGGATGGCGGTGGTACCATTCCAAATGCATTAGCAAGGTTTAAATGTTTCATTTAATAGGCTTGATGCCACAAATTTTGGCCAAGGCATTAAGGTGATGGAAAGTGTTGAGTTGTCGACTGCTAAATTTGATTGCATGAATTTTTCAACTGTTAGCTATAACTAACAAAAGATAAGGCATGGCGGGAGTTTTAGGGGGCAATGTCAGTCCTATTGGCATTAATGAACCTCGACCTAAGTGAAAACCACCTAGGGAATAGTAGAATGGGTTGGAGCAAAAATAAACAGTTTGGTTTCATTGTGCATTCAAATTTTTCAAGATTTTTGGCTCTACATGTGGTATTTTTAATTTTTGAATTTTCAGTTTGATTCGATTGCATGTTAAACATCGCCATTGCATGGCAGAAATAAGGGAAAATTTTGGTTAGGGAAACTATAAAGAGAAAGTGGGAGAAGTTGCAGAGGCTTTGTTTAGTGCTTTCGTTGGAAATCTTGCAGTGGAAGCTTGATTGAAGATTTTAAGCAAGGAAGAGAATCCAAGAGCACTACCAGGCATGATAGGCTCTATCTCTTTAAGATCTCTTTCTTTTATATAAACGTTTTCATAAAGAGAAATTTTCTCTTCATGCAAATTTCTTTGAGATGGTTTCTTGTGTGTTTTTTACTTCTTCTAGATTATGTGAGTTTCTTATTCTTGTGGATATGAATGATTCTATGGAATGAATTTGTTATACATGATTTTGGGTTTTGATTAAGGTTGGAAAACATATGTGTTTTCAATATACTTAACTATGAATGATTGTTATTGGGGATATCATGTTATCTTGTTTCTTGTAAATGTATCTCCTTCTGTCTACAAATGGTTGGTGTTAAAATAATTCATAGGGCCTGGTGGAAGTCTTTTTGAGTACTAGTAATGACCCAGGTTTTTGTTAAACTATGTGTTAACACTAGGATATAGTGTTCACTTATTTGCATCTAAAATGTGGCTCTAGTTTTGATTTTATGGGTCATTCATTTTAGTTAAAATTTATACTGATATTTTGTTGTTTTAATGAAGTCAAGCTTTGACCCATATAGGGTATCTTAGATGGTGGTATTGTAGGCACTGTCAGTGCATAATAGGAAGGGGACTGATATGGGTTTTCTGTCTCTGTCATTTTAAGTTATGTTTCATTTTCCCTTCTTACATGGACATGTTTGAGAAACATGGACTTGTAATCTCATATCTCTCTCTTTTATGCGCTATGATTTTCATTACATGATTACCCATCTCAGGTTGGCTTATATGGAAAAGAGGGAAGAAAGTGGGTAAGTTTATGTCCCTTCTTGTTCGTTGAGTTTTGTTTAATTTTTGCACCCATCATGGGTTGGTTCGTATAATGATTTCTTTTGGACGTTGTTCATCTCAGGTATTCTGTTATTGTGAGCATTGTGAGTTGGATATCAAGGATCTATCTTTACCTTGGAAAAATTTTGGTGGTTTGGATCATCATTGTTTTCAAGGGAAATTGTACAAAAGAAAATAAAAACATGACCTTCTTGGCACCCAAATTTTGGCAGTCGTGTCGAGACAGCCGGTGTAGAATAGAAATGAGTGTGTGTGGGGTGATGATGGATAAGCTAATGAGGTAACCTTATATCTTCAACACACAATATCAAAATTTATGAATCTAAGGCAAAGAAGTTGTCCTAAGTTGAAGTGGTGTGATGGATCAATTTGATAGGATAGCTACTCAGAGGCTCCAATCAATATCGAGCTCTGCCAAGATTCTTCCTACTAGTTATTGAACACGCTGAAAGTGGACTGCAGGTGCCTCCTATAGATTTCCAGAAAAGGTCATGGAAGTGAGAACAAGATGCATAATGAAACCACAGGGACTATGGGGGATTTTCCGGTCTAGTCCAGAAAGTATTATTCTGATCGAATGTTATGTTCAATATGGAAAGTTATGCAATGATGTCAGGTGGAAGTGGTGATGATCTAAATACCAATGCACGCAAACTAGTGTCAATGTTCACTTGGTCAGCAAGCCCGTTGGGTTGTGGAACCTAAGGATCACAACCAAAAATGCGTAGAGGCTTTGGTCCTTATATGGTCATGCTCGTAATCAAACCCTGTTTCCAGGAGTAGTCCAATAATCATAGGCTTGATTAGCTATAATTTTTAGTGTGTTTAATTGTTCTAGCTTCTTAGAATACCTAGCAGGTGTGCGTAAAACTAAAAAGTGTAAACCCATATCAATGATGGTCAAAAATTCTAGCACGTTGGGTTGTGGGACCAATGGATCACAACCAAATGTATTTTCTTTTTGTGGATCGTTGATGGTCATGCAGAATGAATTGAATTGATTTTAATAAATCAAACTAACTATCAAAGGAAATTTAATCTATGTTTTTGGTATTTTCATAGTATATCTGAACAAAACAATGGAAGCAAACTAATCTAACAAAAGTAAATATTTTTTATCTTTTCTATTTTTTAAGCAATGTGTCTAATATAATAAACAAACTACATACAAGTAATCATCTGCATGTAGCTAATTACTTGTGTAAATATGTGAATCTAGATCTAAAACAACTAATCTAATTTAATCAAAACCCTTCAAACCCTACCTCGGAGGTGGAAAACAAATCATAAACCTAGAAGAGCTATTGTTCCCCACAACTTCCCCGGTAATGTCAAAGAGCAAGATTTCTAATTATTTGATTTATTTATAATTGCTTAATCAATTAAAATGAATAATTTTACTACTCCATTTGATATGTATTTGAAACGAATAATTCAAAATTGATAATTTGAAAAATGAGGCAAACAAACGAGTAATTCAACCTAGATAAGAAAGAGCTTTAGCAAATATGGTTGTATCAGTGTATGTCCCCTCAGTTTGTTCCTTTATTACTCTGTGTGTCCATATGAGTCCAAGGAATTGTGAATGCAAAGGCAGCAGTAGGAGAAGGCATTTAAGCAATGGCATCTTGAAAACACTCTGGTTGCAATGCAAGTAGAAGAGAGATAGAACAAAAGATATGAACTTGGATATGCAATTCCTAGCAGGATTGTGGTAACAATACTATGCAAGATACACAAAATTATTAGGCCTTTTGCTTGAATACAAGCATGGAATATATAGGAATTGGGCTGGGTTGTGCCTTCATACACAAGGTAAGAAGAGGTTGTTCAAACTAAGTAAATCTATTTAAAAATAGAAGAGGGAAGGAAAACCAAGCAAACAAGACTATTTTTAAGTAATTTGGCTCACAAACACATCCTAAAAGTTAAGTTAAGTGAAGCGTCACATGTTAAAAACACGCATGACAGATTCTAGAAAAAGTGGGCAGGACCGTCGCCCTGCTTGGGCAGCAGTTTCAGAACTGCTGCCCAAGTAGGGCAGAGGTCTTGGCACTAAAGGCCAAAACGTTCACATAATGAAGCGGGAAGCTAGAAGAAAACGTTGAAAAGCTAAGTAATGATTTCTAGGATACAAATATACACTGCGAGTGGGTTTAGGAGCTCGAACACCTTCTGAAAGGACATGAATCATCATTGGGGACTTTTGTAACCGATTTCTTACCATATATAACATGTAATTTTTGGTGCGTACAGACACATTCATTGAACTAAAGCATGTTTTCTTGAATGTTTATGTTCTTGGAAAACATATCTTAGAGAGTATACTCGCATCTTTGGGTTGTTTTAGAATGTTTAAATGAAGACTCTTGCTCTTATTGAGAATTCGTTTCGAGTGAGAATGAAGGTTGTACTCTATGATTATGTTCATTATAACTACTTTGTTTTCATTATCTTATATCTTGGAAGTGAGAATTATTTGTGCACTCGGTTGTAGCTTGATCATTTTTAACATATGGTCCATTTCAGCCCTCACTATAGACTTGGATAAATGGAACATATAAATCAAATAGGTTAAGATCCCAGTTCGTTATGTTTGGAAAGACCTTTCTGGATTTATTTATCTTGTGTTTGATTTGTTTTGTTTGTAGACTTGAGATAACCTCTTGTAAGAATATAAAGTAAGTATATTCGGTATTGTCGAGTTTTTTCTTTACTTAAGGCATCCTCTTGGAATAGAGGTCGGGATTTAGATAGTAGGGTTATTGGGACAGTATGTTGTCCATATTGGGCCATTCATATTTTTACATCAAACCCTTTTTATTTATTGATATGAAATTGATTGTGATAGGGTGGAAACTTATGGTTTGGTGAATTGTATTGATATTAATGAGGTCTGATCATAAACTTTTAATTAATTCTCTTCTTATAGTTGGTTACAGTTTGAAATGTTATCATGTTGAAATGATTATCATTATTGTAGCATATATGGAATTAAATTATGTTGTATTATTTAACTTCTTATATGGGCAAATGATTCTTAAATGGATTTAGTGACTTCTTCTCTAGTTTTGAAATTGTGGCTTTTGGGGAGTTTATTTAATTGATCTTATTTTGAGTACATGGAACATTTTCATAAACAGCATGGTTCTTTTTACAAAACAGTTAGATAAAATCATAATGTTTTAACGTTATAGTGCTTATCATGCTCAGTTCTTGTGAACTAACTCATGCTAAAAAATTTGCAGATGGACTTCCTGAAAAGTGAAAGTAGAAAGACTTATAAAAAGTTGCATTTTTTATTAACGAATTCAATTTCTCCATTCAAATGCTTATGTATTGAAATTTTCTTTAAAGGAACTTTTTGGAAAAAATATTAGTTTTGTACTATTGAAAAATGTTTATGTATAAACTTATGGAATATTTATTAATCTTCGAGTGAAGTGAACTCTCTTTTTGATAAATGTTTTATTGTGTAAAGGTTTTTGATACATGATTTATTCAAGTTCATATATGACTTAGATTTGATTAATATTCTTAAATATTAACATGCATGATGAGATTTTATTAATATTTTTAAATATTATCATGTGTGGCTTAATAGAATCTAAAGTATTGAATGATGCTTGGATAAGGAACTACACACACACACACACACACACACACACACACACACACATACTTCTGACTCATTTCATTTTGGGAAATGGCATAACTATGATGGTTATGATTGATAGATCCTTACTCAAAAAAGGGAATAAGGATAGTTTCTATATAGATGAATGTGGCATTCTTATCATGAATCTACTCCTTATGTTTTCTGATTTCATTAATAGGAAAATATTCCTTAATTAGGAAGAAGAGGATACATCCTTTAGTCATTAAATCAAAACTATGTATGTTATCCTTTTTATGTGATATAATATAATCATTATTGATAATTAGTTACATGTTCTTCTATATGAAAACAATAAATGGAAATGGTAAATCTTAAAAGAATTAATAATAAGATTTAGATATTTTGATATCACTAAGTCTAATGAACAAATTTTCAATCAAGATTGTTTACAATGTTAAATTGAAGTAAGAAAACTTAATGATCTTACTTAATTTATATTGGAATAAAATTTATCGATAAATGGAAATAATGGTTTAAGATTAAAAATTTCATATGCACGAATGCAGATTTTATCTGCATACCTTCAATTGGTGTAGAATTACATTTTGAATCCTTTCTTGGGATCAATAATACTTAGTGGACCCTTAGGTGATTTGTTTAATGATTAATTAATCAAGATAATAAATTGAAGGTTAATAATCTTATGTTTCTTAAGTATATTAGTTTAGTTGAAAGAACTTATTAGGTTGTTGTAATATAGAGGCTGCAGCAAAGTACCCTCATAATGACAAGAGTCATTACGAGGATATTGTGATGCATCTAGCTATGCTTCAACACCCCACGTAGTTCCATTAACTCAATTGATATAAGTGGAAATTCGGTTCATAGTTCTACTCTAAACAAAGATAGACACTTGGACTAGTGTAGTGGTCAACTCATGTTGACTTAGGGTAACTAAACACACCCAATTGACGAAATTTTATTATGTCTATTTATCCTTAGTCACCACAAGTAGACTTCCACACTAGTGTATGTGAGTTGTCCCTATTTAGTGTGAAACTTTGACTCGGGTCTGGTTTACAGAAGTCAAGGAAGACCAATCTAGATAGCAGTTCGATTGTAGTGAAAGACATAATCCTTTCAACGAGTATGTCATCTTGGAACATGGTAATCATGTTTAAAAATTTAGCCAAAGTATCACAAATTGTTTGTTATGTTGTCTTATGTCTATTATAATTTGAGGATTTTAATAAATATGAATTTAATCAAATTACATATTATATAATGTTACAATAAATATTTAAATAAACATTACATCATAACATAAATAAATAAATAAATACTTACATGAAATAAATAACACATGTGACACAGTATTTATAGTGGAAAACCTCAATAGGGTAAAAACCACTTTGAAAATAAGATTTTACTTCAGAGAACTTATTTTACATCCAATAAGATAACCTCCTCCTTAAAACTCTATTTACCAAGGGTAAAACCAAATCGCTTGATTTGCACACCTTTGATATATTTTCTGAATATATCAAATGAGGACCTAGATTCCTTTTTATATAAAGTGATCGGGTATGTCTCCTGACCCATCTTTTCAAGCTAAAATGGTTGACACATATACATAGGTGAGTGTATTTAATAAATATAAACATAAATGATTCACATTATTAAATACTTACCTAATGTATATTACGTCGGTATAAATATTTAATAATAGAAAAGTATTTCATATTATTAAATATTTAACCTATATAATAGTGATGGACCCATATTAATTAAGGTTTTGTCAGACCACTTCATCATTATGTTCTAACACTCCCCCTTAATGTTAAGTGGGATAATATATGCTAATAGATTACCTACCCATGGTACACTACAGGATTTACAATCCTTAAACCATAAAGGTTTTAGGCTAGCATATCGGGTGAAGGAATTATAACACCTTCATCATACTCAAGATACCTTTTGGTACAAAAGGATTTGAAATCCCAAAGATCATCCCATGATCAGTGGCTAAGTATGATTTGTGAGTTTTACATATTCTCATAGATTCTCATAAAATGTTATTGAACCCAAGCATATATGATCCTTATAACCAAGGACCTCCTTAATAATATGTTTGTATTGGATGTTTACCAGTAAACTTAATAGCACTAAAGAGTTTACTAAAGACCTCCTTTAAGATATTTCTACACTTCTTTCTAAAAAATAAGCTGAGGGGGTATACATACCTGAAGATCTTTTTACAATTTCTCAACGCCTTTTTTACAAATGCCCGAAAGTCTTTTTATAAAAACCAAGGTCCATTAGGAGGTGACATTGTCATGCACACTCCCCCTAATGATAACTCCAACAATCCAAGTTTTTTACAAAAGTGACAAAACTTTGTAGCACTCAGGGGCTTTATGAAGATATCAGCAACATGTTCTTCAGTCAGCATGAACTTAAGATCTATCTCACCACTTAGCGTCTTCTCACGGATGAAATGTATATGTATCTCAATGTGCTTCATCATCTGATGTTGTACTGGATTATGTGCAAGATCTATGGTGTTTTGGTTATCATAGATAAAAGGAACATTATGTGAATCCTTCATATTTATCTCATCGAACAACCTCTTTAGCCATAGAGCCTCTTTTGCAGCTTTCATTGCACTTCTATACTCAGCTTCTGTTGAAGAAATAGAAACAATTGGTTGTTTTTTGCTGTACAGAGTAATGGCACCTACACCAAATTTAAACACATAACTAGAAGTAGATTTTTTATCCAATACATCACCAACATTATCAGAATCACAAAATCCATATAAGTTAGCATTTTTATTCTTAGTATAATGCAACCCATAATTGATTGTACCTTTAATATATCTAACAATCCTTTTTGCAAGATTCCAATTATCTCTATAAGGTTTCTGCATAAACTTAGAAGTAATTCCTAATGCATAGGAAATATCTGGTCTGGTGATAGTTAGATATATCAAATTACCAACTAACTGCCTATATAAAGTAGGATCAAATTTTTCACATGCAGGTTTAGGATCAATTTTCAGTCCAACTTCTATAGGAGTAGAAATTGGTTTACAAGCAATCATGTTAAACTTTTTCAGTACATTAGTTGCATATTGTGCTTGAGAAGCAACAATAGAATG
The DNA here is from genome assembly GCA_019776745.2 of Taxus chinensis. NCBI lineage: Eukaryota > Viridiplantae > Streptophyta > Pinopsida > Cupressales > Taxaceae > Taxus > Taxus chinensis. Next base: position 522,299,460 of record CM034155.1, read on the forward strand.
TTTATCTTGAAATACAGCCATACCAAAAAAATGATGTAAGAGACCTAAATCAGTCATTTCAAAGTATTGTTTCAATTTTTCTTTAATTGTACAAATTAAAGCAGGATTATCACCATTCATAAGCAAATCATCAACATATATACAAATAATGATAGTGTGTGATCCTTCTTGCTTAATGAATAGATCATTGTTAGAAGAAAAATTAACAAATCCTAATTATTTAAAGAAATAATTAATTTTTGCATACCAAGCTCTAGGAGCTTGCTTTAAACCATACAAGTATTTTTTCAATTTACAAACATAGTTTTCTTTAGCAGTTTCTTCAAATCCTTTAGGTTGAGACACGTAAAGTTCTTCTTTCAAATCACCATTCAAAAAGGTATTTTTCACATCTATTTAGTGGATTTCCCACCCAAATTGAGTGGCAGTTGCAAATAAGGTCCTAACAGTACTCATTTTAGCTACAGAGGCAAATGTCTCAACATAATCAATACCAGGTTTTTGAGTGAAACCTCTAGCAACAAGTCTAGCTTTATTTTTGTCAATACTACCATCTACATTATATTTTACTTTATATAACCACCTATACCCTATAATACTTCTTTTCTCTGGAAGTGGAACCAACTTATAGGTTTGATTTTGAATTAGGGCATTATATTCAACTTGCATTGCATTGATCCACTTCTCATCCTGAGAAGCTTTTTCAAAACTTTGCAGCTCAAGTTCATACAAGGTCATTAATGCATGGTACGTATAATGGCTTCTGTTCATTTTCCTAAGATCAATAGGATTAGAACTTTCTAACACAAATTGAGCCCATTTTGGTTTCTTAACTAGGGAGTTAGGAGATTCAAAAGCATATATAGTATCAACACAAGAAATATCATCATGACCATTTACTATATTCTCATTATCAGAATCATAACCATCATTAGAAATATTGATAGAGTTATGAACATATTTACCATTATTAGATGAAGAAAAGTATTTTTCCAAAACCACCACATTGCGGTTTTCAGTTACTTTCCTTTTTACAGGGTCGTAAATCCTTAGACCTGTAGTGTTAATACCATATGCAATGAAAACACAAGAGAAATATGTCATATCAAGTTTCTTTCTTTTCTTTTTAGGAATGTATAAAGAAGCGGGACTACCAAAAAAATTTAGATGAGAAATATCAGGTTTTTGATTTGACTATTTTGCTAAAAGAATTGAAAGATGAATAGCTTTGGTGGGAACCCTATTTAGAATGTAGATTGTTGTGTTCATTGCTTCTTCCCATAGAAATTTGGGAGAACTAGAAGAATGAAGCATAGTGCGAGCCATATCTAAAATAGTCTTATTCTTATGTTCTGCAACACCATTAGATTGGGGAGAATGAGGAGAAGTTAATTCCTTTTTTAATACCACAATCAATATAAAAAAATTCAAATTTTTTGCTAACATACTCACCCCCATTATCTGTTATAAGTCTCTTAATTTTATAATTTGAAGATTTTTCAATTAATGTTTTAAATTCCTTAAATTTCCCAAGTACATCAGATTGATTTTAAGAAAATATGACCAAATCATCCTGGTGAAATCATCAATGAAAGTCACAACATATAAATAACCATTTAATGAAGCTACTTCAAGAGGTCCTCTAACATCACTATGAATAAGTTCTAGTGGGGAAGAGGAACTCTCTTCAAGATGTGAGCGAAAGGCTTTAGCACTTTGTTTTGAGTGTAAACACCCTTCACACGCATCATGAGAAGAAGACAACACAGGAAAACCTTTCACAAGATTATATCTAGCCATTTCATAAAAACTTCGATAATTAACATGTCCTAGTCTTTCATGCCATAGTTTTAAATTATTCAAACTTTGAGAAACAAAATAGGTTACAAAATAAAAATCATCAAAAATATACATACCATTTCTTTGAATTCCTTAAGCTATTATATTATCATTACTATCCTTGATATACCAAGTATCTTTCAAATTTTGAATAACCAAACCATCATGGGTTAATTGAGAACATAATAAAAGGTTGTTTTTGAGCTTAGGAACAAATAAAACATTATTCAACACACTATTAGAAAATTTTACTTTTCCTTTCTATATTGCTTCTAAAGATGAGTTATCACCAAGATATACATGTTCATTTATTTTCACAACATCAAATAAAGAATTTGAAACATCAGTCATATGATTTGATGCACCTAAATCTAGAATCCATTCAAAATTAGAGGAAGAATACAACGCAGCATATAATGCAACAGTTTTAGGAATATCATTAGAGCTATCATTTTTCCTTAAATTTTATTTAGAAGAAACAATTTGTTTTTTATTTTTATGGACAGGTTTCTTTTTTGCAATCTCCCTTTTTATGTCTAAATTTACCACATTTGTGACATTTACCACTAAAGCTAACACGTAATTGATCAAAAGAAAAAAAAAATCTTATCAACAAAAGAAGATTTAGATCTAAATTTTTGATCTGAGAAGGGCTTGCAAGGTTTGAACTTTGAATTCTGAGAAAGAAGTGTCTGAGAGGCATTCTCCTTATATTCAAATTTCATCATCACTTGCTCTTCCTATATCAGAAGTGAACTCCAGGTATTTAAATCAGGTAGATCATTTTCGTTCCGATATTTAGAGTTCAAGATAGAAATAAAATTCCTAAATATTTCATATATATTTAACTGAACAATAAAGTAGATTGATTTTTCACCAATTAAATCACAATTGCATCCATCTAATTGTGTTTTAATATTTTTAATTTTGGCTAAGAAATTAACTACTTTTTCATCTCCTTTCATAGGAGTTGTAAGCAATTCTAAAACTAATTTAATAATTTTAGATAAACAAATACCTTCATGCATGGATTCTAGATGTGTCCATACCTCTTTCGAATGTTTGATATTACCAATGTGTAGAAAGTACTCATTATTCACATTGCGCAAAATCATGGAAAGAGTCTTTTGCATTCATTGCGAGAATGCATTCATGTTATCTACAGTTGCTTGACAACCGGTGGGAGTAACCTCATATCCAGAAACAATTGTCCAGAGTTTCCTTGCCATAAATTTTGATTTGACCCTGATCTTCCAAATGTTGTAGTTGGTTCCATTCAGAATCTGGGTTTTGTCAAAGACAGAAATAGTTAGACGTCATTGCTTTCCTGGACCTGTAAAACACACCCCATTATAATATACAATGTACCATAGAGTTAGATACATATTTATCAAAAAAAGTAACACTTTTAATAAAAATAAATCTAAACTTTATAGATCTGAATAAACTATTTAATCATAACTAATTTTTTCATTACAATGCATATTAATTAACCTCCCATAATCAAAATAATAACTCGTAATATAAAGGGCTTTGTATTATACCCTAGACTTATATATAAAAAAATTATAACCATATAGAAATGAAGAAGAAACCCCTAAGAATGTAAAACAACTTCAAATTTCTGGAAAAAAGTAATGTAGACAAAGATCCAGCGAGCTTAAATTTGATGTCTAAATGATCATCATACTGCCTTATGTTTGGTCTGCCATGACGGTCATTTGACCGTCAAATTTAATGGAGTCAAAGGGTAAGTGCATGAAGTTGGTGGACGATTCCGTGGACATAAAAACCCGAAATAAAGGAACCGCGATCGTGGTTCCTTTATTCTAGGTTCGGTAATTACCGAACCTAAAACCACGATCGCGGAACTCTGAGACAAAATTTAACAATCCCGCAACTCGTTATTTTACTCATTTTTCATTTCGAACCGCGACTTTTCTTAAACGTTTTTCACTCGCGCTTTCAATACCATCTCAAAATTACTCATCGGACTTCTGGATAGTGATATATTCAACCATGTCGCCAAGATAAGGAGGTAAGTCCCCGATTGTAATCGTTTTTTTGCATTTTAGGTTTTTTTTTTGCATTTTAGGTTTTTTTTTGCATTTTCATGGGTTTTTTGAAATGTTTGTTTATGTATACAATTTTCTTGTTTTATCAGTTGGTCGGAAAGCTCGAAATCGTGCAAACCATCAAAACATTCCTCAAAACCCTCCAAACATTCCTCAAAACCCTCCTCCAAACATAGATCTGCCTCCTGTGGCTCCTTTTGTCCCCACTGAGCCAGCAGGAACGCAAGATAATATCATTGGAAGAATCCAAGAAAATAAAATTGCCATTGAGAACCTAATTCAAAATATAAGACAAAATCATGCTACAAATCAAATCCATCCCACATGACTTTAGCCAATACATTGCAAACATTGATTGGCGAAGTCGAGTCTGCAACCAACCAAATACATAGATGGAACACCTTTAGAAGTGACTGTAGGCGGTGGTATGCAGATAAACTATCCCATGCGGCCGTCAAAGACAAAAAAAAAATGGAAAAGACCTCATTTGTGCATTATTTACCGACCCTAGAACCAATGCCCCCCCCCCCATGCAGTTACTTGCAAACGGTTCCCAATCCATTGGTGCCATGATGAGTAGAATCAAAAAAAAAATTTTTGGGACCGATGGTGGATGGTTTTTGACTATCCACCATGCAACAACAATGAGGTTCCTCTTTATTTTTTGAAGAAATTATTATATTGTGAGTTCATGCTCAATGAGGTCCCGAATTATTTTGACTTTTTCTGACTTTTTTTGGTCGAGGAGGTGGCTCTGCACAGAGCAGACCTGGTGCACGCGTAGGTCAGCCTAGGATCCCCCATGCCCCAAAACCCCCACTACCTTCAGTTATCCCTCCTACAGTGAAGGAGGTTGTGTGGAGATTGATACATTGCATGCATTGAGGGAGCTCACTGACACTCTCACCCAGCATAGCACCCAGATTGCATCTGGTGATGTTGGTGGAGGGGTGCCAGTTCTAGTGCACCACACCACTGTGGATCATGTGGTGCCGTATGCACTGCAGGTGAGACATCATTTGCTGGTTCACAGGATTTCTTTTCTATAGATGAGATGCTTGGGGAGTGTTTTTTTGAACTGGAGCCACTGATATTGGTCTTTCACAGGTAAATTTTAAATAAATTTAAATTATATATATATATATATAATATATTATATATATACAATAGTTTAATTCACATGTTTTATAGATATATATATATATATATATTGATTGTACGTCATGTACATACATGTAAAAAACTAATTTTTTATTTTATTTTAAATAGCAAGAGCCGGTGAAGGAAACATCTGGTGTCGACATGCTAGCTACTGTAGCTAGGCGTGTTTCAAATGTAAGTTTCAAGTTGTACAAACTTACATTTTTAATAAATCATTTAATTGCACTAGATTATTATTATAATTTGTTTCACGTGTATGTTGTACATGTATTAATATTTTTCTCTTTTATATACACAGGAGCCTGGCGGGTCATCATCTGCTCAGGGAACTGAGGCTACTGGCACACCTCACATGAGTTTTACGCAGGTTAGTAAATCTCTTTACACTTTGTTTCTAATTACTGGAATTTCACGCACGGATTGCATGCTTTGGAACTCTGTGTACATGAGTTTCACTTTCTTATACTCAACCTATATATTATTTAGTAGGAAATGCCAATTCATTTGATATAACTAGCCATATAATGTAATCATATATTGGTTTTACATGTTTTGAATGTACCACCTGTGGTAATTTGTATAGTAGGGACGGGAATGAATGTATAATTTCCCTCCTCCTTTGTATATTTTTTTTTTACCTTCTTAAAATCTCAACATGTGGAATGAGTGCTTGTAAATGTTTCATGTACCTATATATAGATCTGGTGTTTCCTTGATGAACGTGTGAAAAGATATTGTTTAGAGTGTAGGGACCTTTGAGTTCCTTTACTATTATTTTTTTTCAATAGGTTTCGATAGGAATTGCTAAGCTCTTAAGTAGATTTTAATATTGATTTGTACATGTTTTTTGTATAGCTTATGACTGCTAGAGAGACTCCTCCATATATGCAGACTGTGGAGGCTGCTGTAGATACTGCCATAGCATCTGTAGATCCACTAACTGAGGTACACAATTTTTAAATTTGTTAAATTTTGGAGACCTTCATTATTTTTTATTAAACTTAAATCTACAATATCAAATTTTGTAGGTATATATATGTGAAATATTTAATTTGAAAATTAATTATTTGTATGTAGCTTACCCCGTCGAGACTATTGTTTTCCCTGCGACGCGTCAACAACAAATTGATAGGGATCATGACATTGCGGTAAGATTTCACATGCATTTTAACTAACTAATTGTACAAGTTTCTAAATTTTGAATGTATTTTAAAATTTTGGGTGTAAAAACTTGTTGTTTATGAATGTGCAGGTTAGGTTGCAGGCATACTTAGAGACACCTAGGACCACACGAATGAAATCCGTAGTGGCATCTCCCTCCACTACATCCCCAAGTCGTGGACGTGCTACTTCTAGCAGGGCGAAGAGAGGGAAGATGTTTCATGAGTAGATTTATAGTGGACACCTGGATGTACATATGTGGTCATGAGTAGATTCATAGTCCATTGTACTATATATAGCCTTTTGCGACCGCATGTGGTCCCATATGTACATTATGACACGTGCTTAGTTCGAGATGTATACATACATTATGAAACTTGTACATATATATTTTCAGAGACGTGCGAGTCTGGAGGATTCACTTTGTTTATATATATATATATATATATATATATATATATATCCATGTGTGTTGGTTAATCATATTTTATTTTGGTTATTTTGGTATTATTGCTAACTCTGAGAAAGTGGGTTTTGATCTCTGTTCGTTGTAACTTGTAGATGCCCCGAGTATTCTCTATCTGTGAATTTATTTGTACCCAAACTAGGTTAATAATATTTGTATTGTTTATTAAATAAAATTTAGTGTTCAAAAGAGTTATACATAGATCATAGTTTTTTGTTTGTTGATAAAAGCGATTCCTCCATATATGGAACTCCTATGGATATCTCTGCTACGGTTTTGTTTCCGAGGCTATAAATTTGAACTATCTCAGGTCTTTTAAATCTTGAGGTGAATTTAGCTGTGTATTACTTCTAGTTATATATTTTCTAGTATCTTTCTGATTATTATTTGTGGTATATTTCACCATGGGCATTTTGAATTTTTATTTTTCAAACTAAAACAATATTGTTAGCTCTATTGCCAACTTAAGTATTAGTAACTAAAGCTTATATATTTAATGGAATTCATCAATTTATCATCCTGTTGTATTTGGAAAAGTGTGCAATATGAGTTAATCCTTGAAGTTAATATGGAATTCATCAATTTATCATCTTGATAATATTGTACAGACCTATACCCAAAATTGGGTTGCATTCTTTATACTTTTGTGTACATATGAGTTAATCCTTGAAGTACAACTGTATTGATTTTCCAATCCTGTAGCCGTACTGTTCTTTTGTAACTCATAATAATCCTGAAATATTGTTAAATTTGAATGATATGTGGCTACATATCTTTATATTATTTTTATTTGCATCATAAGCTTGTACTGTATTTGTATTTTTGCATCACAAACTAGAAGTTATTTTTCAAATGTATTTGTACATTTGTTTTAGCTGATTGCTTCATGTATTTTGAGTTCCAAAACTGTGAAGAAGTTGTAAGTACCTTCCAACATGAATATTGAACTTGGCAGTTGAAGATGGTAGTTGATCATTTTGATTACGCTCATAGTATCTACATTAGAGTTAGATAAATAATATTAGTAAGAAACCATATAGAGGATAAGGGATAATATTAAATTTGGAGTACATGTTAACTAGTGCAAAGGAGTTGTTTGAACTTGATCAAAAGACAGAGTTTCAAGTTTTTAGGGAAACATAGAAAACCATTGAATACATGTTATAAATTTTTTGAACTGCAACATGTGGTATATCATAACTTGAAGATCAAGGAAGATTAGCTAAAAGGATTTGAGATAAGGTTGATACAGTGGTCCAAGAAGAGAGAAAAAGAGATAGATGAAAATGATGGGTGAAGTAAAGAGTGAGGTCATGGTTACAAAATGCCACATTGGATGGAGAAGTTAGTATCAGAGAGATAAGATGCTAGACTAAAGCAATTACATGAAAGGATAAGAGAGTTCAAGAACATATGTGAAAAATAGAAAAGATGATGAAAACAGTAGAGAAAGGTAATTGAAGGTTATTAGGCCTCATGAATTAGACTTGATATATATTGTGAAGAGAAGAAGAAGAACTAGCAGGAAATGTGATTCAAAGGTTGATAGAGCTAATGAGGTACAAGAGATGTGAGAGTGAGAGAGAGAGAGAGAAAAGGAAAGAAGAAAGAAAGATGAAGAGAAGATAATTATGGTTTCACAGGAGATCAGAGAGTTGAATCAAGAGGTAGCACAACTGATGGTCTTCATAGAAAGAGAGAAAGAAGAGAAAGGAAAAGAAAACCGTTAGAACAATATTACCCATAATATTATAACAAAACCAAGTGTTAAGGATAAGGCAGAAAATAAGATTCATGAGCCCCATATATCATCCTACCAAGGACACTTGACAACAAGAGATAACATAACAACAACCAAGTCATTGTAATTTAATTTAAATAAATAAGGAAACACTATATTTTGCAAACGGTGGGTCATGGCACCGAACAGACTGCACCGACACGTCTGGGTGGCCAAGTGAATGCTAGAGGAGGTGGTGTTTCAGTGCGCAAAACGGTCGTAGCTTTCAGGCTACTTCGTTCGGGCGCAATCCCTTAAGAGCCCTGAGACCAAAATATCGTTGAACTTCGATGGGTGACTACTCAGACTCTGTGGCACCTAGAGAGGCCTCGTCTAATCCGAAACCTTAGTGTAGGGACCCTCTACAATAGCCTGTCTCAGTTTTTTCCTTCTCATTTTGGTGCTCTCGCTGTCCTACTATTTGCAAACGCGTGAAATAGTGCAGTTGGAGCCAGTGTAAGGTTGTCAAACGCTATATTTTGTAAACAGTGGTTCATGGCACCAAACGGACTATGCCGACACATACAGGTGGCAAGATAAATGCTAGAGGAGGTGGTGTTTTGGTGCACGAAATGGTCGTTGCTTCCAGGCTACTTCGTTCGGGCGCAGTCCCTTAAGAGCCCTGAGACCAAAATATCGTTCAACTTCGACGGGTGACTACTCAAACTCCGTGGCACGTAGAGAGGCCTCATCTACTCTGACACCTCAGTGTAGGGACCCTCTACAATAGCCTCTCTCAGTTTTTTCCTTCTCATTTCGGTGCTCTCGCTGTCCTACTGTTTGATAACGCACGAAATAGTGCAGTTGGAGCCAGTGTAAGGTTGTCAAACACTATATTTTGCAAACGGTGGGTCGTGGCACCAAACAGACTGTACCGACACGTCTGGGTGGCCAGGTGAATGCTAGAGGAGGTGGTGTTTCAGTGCGCGAAATGGTCGTTGCTTCTGAGCTACTTCGTTCGAGTGCAGTCCCTTAAGAGCCCTGAGACCAAAATATCGTTCAACTTTGACGGGTGACTACTCGGACTCCGTGGCACCTAGAGAGGCCTCGTCTAATTTGACACCTTGATGTAGGGACCCTCTACAATAGCCTCTCTTAGTTTTTTCCTTCTCATTTCGGTGCTCTCGTTGTCCTACTATTTGCAAACGCGCGAAATAGTGCAGTTGGAGCCAGTGTAAGATTGTCAAACGCTATATTTTACAAATGGTGGGTCGTGCCACCGAACGAACTTTGCCGCCACGTCTGAGTGGCCAAGTGAATGCTAGAGGAGGTGGTGTTTCAGTGCGTGAAATGGTCGTTGCTTTTGGGCTACTTCGTTCGGGCGTAGTCCCTTAAGAGCCCTGAGACCAAAATATCGTTCAACTTCGACGGGTGACTACTCAGACTCTGTGGCACCTAGAGAGGCCTCGTCTGATCCGACACCTCGGCATAGTAGGGACCCTCTACAATAGCCTCTCTCGATTTTTTCCTTCTTCTTTCGGTGCTCTCTCGCTTCCTACTGTTTGCAAATGCGAAATAGTGCAGTTGGAGCCAGTGTAAGGTTGTCAAACGCTATATTTTGCAAACGGTGGGTCGTGGCACCGAAACATGCGCCGACATCTCTGGGTGGCCAGGTGAAAGCTAGAGGAGGTGGTGTTTCGGTGCGTAAAACGTTCGTTGCTTCTGGGCTACTTCTTTCGGCGTAGTCCCTTAAGAGCCCTGAGACCAAAATATCGTTCAACTTCGACGGGTGACTACTCGGACTCTGTGGCACCTAGAGAGGCCTCATCTGATCTGAAACCTCGGTGTAGGGACCCTCTACAATAGCCTCTCTCAGTTTTTTCCTTCTCATTTCAGTGCTCTCGTTGTCCTACTGTTTGTAAAGCGTGAAACAGTGCAGTTGGAGCCAGTGTAAGGTTGTCAAACGCTATATTTTGCAAACAGTGGGTCGTGGCACCGAACAGACTACACCAACATGTCCAGGTGGCCAAGTGAATGCTAGAGGAGGTGATGTTTCGGTGCGCAAAACGGTCGTTGTTTCCGGGCTACTTCGTTCGGGCGTAGTCCCTTAAGAGCCCTGAGACCAAAATATCGTTCAACTTCGACGGGTGACTACTTAGACTCCGTGGCACCTAGAGAGGCCTCGTCTGATCTGAAACCTCAGCGTAGGGACCCTCTACAATAGCCTCTCTCATTTTTTTTTCCTTCTCATTTCGGTGCTCTTGCTGTCCTACTGTTTTGCAAACGCGTGAAATAGTGCAGTTGGAGCCAGTGTAAGGTTGTCAAACGCTATATTTTAAAAACGGTGGGTCATGGCACCAAACGACTGCACCGACACATCTTTGGGTGGCCAGGTGAATGCTAGAGGAGGTGGTGTTTTTGTGCGTGAAACAGGTCGTTGCTTCCGGGCTACTTCGTTCAGGCGTAGTCCCTTAAGAGCCCTGAGACCAAAATATCATTCAACTTCGACGGGTGACTACTCAGACTCCGTGGGCACCTAGAGAGGCTCGTCTGATCCAAAACCTCGTGTAGGGACCCTCTACAATATCCTCTCATTTTTTTTTCCTTCTCATTTCGGTGCTCTCGTTGTCCTATTTGCAAACGCGTGAAATAGTGCAGTTGGAGCTACTGTAAGGTTGTCAAACGCTATATTTTACAAACGGTGGGTCGTGGCACCAAACGGACTGCACCGACATGTTCGGGTGGCTAGGTGAATGCTAGAGGAGGTGGTTTTTCAGTGCGCAAAACGGTCATTGCTTCCAGGCTACTTCATTCGGGCGCAGTCCCTTAAGAGCCCTGAGACCAAAATATCGTTCAACTTCGACGGGTGACTACTCGGACTCCGTGGCACCTAGAGAGGCCTCGTCTGATCCGACACCTCAGTGCATAGGACCCTCTACAATAGCCTCTCTCAGTTTTTTCCTTCTCATTTCGGTGCTGCTCTCGCTGTCCTACTGTTTGCAAACGCGTGAAATAGTGCAGTTGGAGCCAGTGTAAGGTTGTCAAACGCTATATTTTGCAAAACGGTGGGCTCGTGGCACCGAACGGACTGTGTCGACACATCCGGGTGGCTAGGTGAATGCTAGAGGAGGTGGTTTTTTTGGTGCGCAAAACGGGTCATTGCTTTCGGGCTACTTCATTCGGGCGCAGTCCCTTAAGAGCCCTGAGACCAAAATATCGTTTTCAACTTCGACGGGTGACTACTCAGGACTCCGTGGCACCTAGAGAGGCCTCGTCTAATCTAAACACCTTGGCGTAGGGAGGGGACCTCTACAATAGCCTCTCTCAGTTTTTTCCATCTCCTTTTCGGTGCTCTCGCTGTCCTATTTTTTGCAAATGTGTGAAATAGTGCAGTTGGAGCCAGTGTAAGGTTTGTCAAAACGCTATATTTTTGTAAACGGTGGGTCGTGGCACCGAACAGACTGCACGGACACGTCTAGGTGGCTAGGTGAATGCTAGAGGAGGTGGTGTTTCGGTGCGCGAAACGATCGTTGCTTTCGGGCTACTTCGTTTGGGCGCAGTCCCTTAAGAGCCCTGAGACCAAAAATATCATTCAACTTCGACGGGTGACTACTCAGACTCCGTGGCACCTAGAGAGGCCTCGTCTAATCCGAAACCTCGGTGTAGGGACCCTCTACAATAGCCTCTCTCAGTTTTTTCCTTCTCATTTCGGTGCTCTCGCTGTCCTACTGTTTGCAAACACACGAAATAGTGCAGTTGGAGCCAGTGTAAGGTTGTCAAATGCTATATTTTGCAAACGGTGGGTCGTGGCACCGAACGGACTGCACTGCACTGACGGCGGCACATCTCCGGTGGCCAGGTGAAAGTCGCTAGAGGAGGAAGGGTTTTTGGTGCACGAAAGGGTCGTTGCTTCGGGCTACTTCGTTCGGGCACAGTCCCTTAAGAGCCCTGAGACCAAAAAAATCGTCGTTTCAACTTCGACGGGTGACTACTCGGACTCCGTGGCACCTAGAGAGGCCTCGTCTGATTGACACCTCATGGCACCTAGAGAGGTCCTCTCTCAGTTTTTTCCGTCTCATTTCGGTGCACACGCGTAGGTATGGTCTTGTAAACACTTAGGGAGGAGTCATTTTCAAAATTTACAACTTTTTCAAAATTTACAACATTTTCAAGATTTACAACATTGTTAAAATTTACAACATTTCAAAATTTATAACTTTTTCAAAATTTACAACTTTTTCAAAATTTACAACATTTTCAAAATTTACAACTTTTTTCAAAATTTACAACTTTTTCAAAATTTACAACTTTTTCAAACAATGAAAGTTTCTCTTAGCTTCGAGAATTTAAAATTCTCTACTAATGAGTACCAACCACGTGAAGATGGAAGATTTTCTGGTACCACTAACCTAAACATAAAATTGTTAGTCAAAGAAATTTAAGTTTCAAATCAAAACCATATAATATATATATAGATATATATACATGATATGTACAAAATACACAAATTTAAAATAAAATATATTCAAACTTAAATCTAGATCTTTAAACTAAAAACATTTATATATATATACGCTATATAAATTCAAACTTGAAATTAAATATATACCAGACATGAGCATTGTAAATTCATTCCAATGAACCATCATGATCGGATCTACTCTGAATAGCAGACAAGATTGCTTCATGATCTGACTCTCAAACCTTCTAAAGAATCTTATTATCAGGTCTTCCTCGATATCTATACAGCTGAATATTTATCGTTAGAACTAGATATGAATATAAGAGTATTTTCCTGTGTGTCTCAAAGTCTTCAAACACTCAAACAGAGGAGTTTTTTAATGGATACCGTCGAAGCCAAGTTCCAGTACCTACCACTGACCTTGTAGGATACTCAATCTCTTCTCCATCTATAATAGGAGAAGTCAACTTCTTTCTTTCCTCGATGCAACGACATAAGAAATAGTCTGTTCCTTCTTCATTGTCTTCTGTCACAATTACTGCAAACACATGTCCTACAAAAAAATAACCAAGGTTGAAAAACTCAAAGTTAAATTACATATCAAAATTTCAATGGACATAACTCAATACAAAAATTAAATAAATAACTGGATAAATACCTTGTCGCACCAAAATCAAAATTTCGTCAAAGCCCTTGGGTGTTGTAACTTCATCTACAGAAACAAGTTATAATGCTTGTGGAGGTTGATAACTAGGAAGCGGAGTTAGAGGCCTACAAATCCATCCTTTCACCCATTCTTGTGAATCACACTCAACAGTGACAAATTCAATACAAGATGCACAAAAACATGTCAACTTTCTTGTCCATATGGCCCATGAAGTAGCGTCTGAGCTACAAAATGAGTGCATATCACTGGACCCAGTGAGTGTCATACAATCCTCGTAGTTAGTAATATGTTGTTCCTCTATCAACCAAAAAAATCTGCGAATTGTGAAATTTTCTTGAGAACCTTGGGCCATGTTGTTAGTACACCATTCCACTATGCTTTTTACATCTTTTAATTTCAGCACCATCTTCTGTACTTCAACTCTTCTCTTGCAAGAGCTCTTTTCACACATGCCCCTGCACCGTCATGCTCTCCTTTTCCATGTCCAGTCTCAGTGAAACTCTAAATATGTTGCACACCCATCTTAACATGCATTATGTTCATCTAATAAAACATTTATGCATTCTTAAATTGAGACGTGTAATTATCTAACCATATATAATGTTGTTTGAAGTGGATGTTCCTATCAGACAAGTTTCCATAAAATAACTGGAAACACCCTTGCACAAATTCGGTAGAATGAGTACGATCATCACTGATATAAAAGTGACCGTACTCTCTTAAAAAATTTCGGTCATTCTCTGTACTATCAAGAGAATGTAGAAATTCTATATGCACAAAAATGGTAAATTTTACTGAGTTGTAATATTGCGATTGAACCTCCATTTGTGGTTGCAATGTGTAATTCTCTGTAAAATCAACCACTAAAACAATAGTACCAATAGAAAATTTGTCTTTGCATAGCTTGAATTGTTCATCCAACCATCGAGCTCTATGTGTATGCCTCGCATACTCATAAACAATTTCATCCTTAAATTTTGTCATAAATTAAAAAATGGGCATTTGTTTTGTAACTAGCTCACACCGTTTCGACTCTTTTCCATCTTTCAACTAGTATGCAACTGATTTATATTTATCAAATTCAACTAAATTATGTCCTATTGTACCTTTAATTTGTTCATGGATGCAACTTTCTAATTTAGGTAATCCGTTGCATGTACTACAACTTCCATCTAAATAATTCTGACTATAAAAAAATTGTCTAACTTCTTTTTCACAAAATATAGTAGGAATGAAATCCCTAGAAGATATTGGTGGAACTTGAACACCACATTCCGATAACATAGTTTCAGAATGAAAAATAGAATGAATACGTAAAAATTTAGCATAATGCATCGCAAATTCAACATGTTGCCTACAACAACAAGTGGTGCGAGCATGTTTGATTTTCACATAGAATGGTTTCAACATTTCAAAAAAACATTGAATAATTTTAATTTCCAGATTCTCTTGTTCAAACTTATGAAAAAAATGAGTTTGATTCATATCTAAGAAATACTTTGGATGTGGTTCACGATTAGTAGAACTAACTCTCTGTTTTATAACATCTCTTGTATTAGGTGAAACTCTAGTGTTATCATGCCAAAATTTAATAACAACTTCTCTTATAGCATCAAAATTATTTTTGTCCTTACACGGTGCTCTAGTAGAAAATGCCCAAAAATCGGCATTATTGAGTGATTGAAGGATATTACGTCTTTCAATTGCTTTCATTAGAGTTTTTCGATTAACTTGCAACATTCGACTTGTTTGTGTAATCAAATGTTGTTTTTTTATTGATTCACTTACAACACTAGTAGCAACTACACGACGCACAATATTACTATCCCTAGTGCGTCTCTTGACACCAACAGTGTGATATGCAACATGAAGGTTTTCAACAATTGTAGAGGTTTGACCACGTATGTTAGATGTTGTCAATCCTAAGGTGTTTAATGTAGGTCTCATTTTAATCAATTTCATCAAACTAACCAACAACTGACATCTTTGGGAATCATTTAAAATTTCAAAATGATTATCCTAAATTTCAGTGGCTTTTCTTCTGATTTGTCATTCAGAAAGTTTGTTAGACATTGGTTTCAAAAAAATTTCATCAATTTCAATCAAAAAATTAGGTTTATTATGTAAAATCCTAGGATGTGTTTTTGTTAAATTTTGCTTCTCTATAGTTTCAATCTGAATTTCCTTATTCACATTTTCATTGTCTCCTTCAATTTCAACATTTGCTACATCATGAGTATTTAATTCTTCTTCAACATTGACATTAAAAACTTTTTCATCACAGGTATTTAATTCAACTTTAACATTGACAGTAGAAACATTACCTAGTTCTTCATTTCTTATAGTAGTTGGGATTGAAGATGAACCTCTTCTAGATTCACGAAGTTTCCGCTATTCACTCAACATTTTCAATTTTACTGGCCTCTAATTCATTTGGTTTTTTTTTAATTGATGACTTCCTTTTTTGACTTCGTTTTTTTTCTCCCATGATGTTTTTGCTTTCGGTGATAAGAAAAACGTGCCTGGAAAAAGACAGAATTTCGTAGTAATTCATACGGTAAGGTCAGAGAGTAAAAATCACAAGGTAATTCAGACATTGTGATGTGTGTAAATATGATTTATAAAGCGCGAGTGTGCTTTATGTTAAAATCACCAAGTTCACAGTATTTTTACAAAAAACCACGATCGCGGAGCTATTTACCGAACCTTAGCCTCGGAAAATCTTTGTTTTTCCCCAACCAAACCTATCGAAGGTCATTATGAAGTGCAAAAGGTCAAAAAACCTCAAATCTGCTCTTCCAAAGACTTAAACAATGCTTAAAAACTGAAAACAATTCACAAAAATGGTGCCATCACGTAGGGTAGACTCTTAGCTTTGTAAAAATATTGTTTTTAAAGTGAATAGAATAAGATAAATATCATTTTATAATTTATTACTAACAATAGGTCTGTAAGACATTTTTTCCCGTGAAAGTTCATGTCTACGTTTAAGATTGTAAATTTTGTTTCGCTTATCAAAATATGATAAAAATTATACCATCCCAAGCGTGGACAAATTATATACACCTTGAAAAAAATAAAAAATTGATTTCGATATTTTTTTATATAGTTATGGTGGGCAAACGGAAAGCGCTCCATTTTCTAAATATTTTCAAACCACTTTCACGGAAAAAAATCATAAAAAAAAAAATATTGCTAAAAAAAATACAAAATAAAATCCATCCCAAGATAAACAACTACATCTAACATTTCACCAAAGGAAAAAAAAAAATAACAAGATTTGGTCATCCAAAATGCGGGAAAACGGACTACAATCTTATAAGTTTTTTTGAAAAAAAAAGTAAGTCATATAATTTTAATTGTTTAATATAGCTAAAATTATCCGTTTTTTACAAAAATTAGTATTTTAGAAACTAGATTCCAAATGCTATGATTCATATTTATATAATTTTTTCTAATTTAGAGTTCATGTATAGCTAATAATCCCTACAAGTTGAGATTTCACTGTTTTTTGCAATATGATGTCCACGGATGACCCTATATTTGTCCATCAACTTCCTGCACTTACCCCAAAACTTATTGTGTATTTCCAGAATTTATTCTTCTATATAATATTAGGGAGGTTATATTTTAATACATTATATTAACCTATTATAATTTATAATGTAAAATTATATTCACTTTAAAAAAGAGGTATATAGTTTATATAATGTAAATAAAAAACAACATATAATCTATAAAAAATTATAAACTATTAGTATACATATATTTTTTTAAAAAGTTAAACATATCAATGGTAACGGGATTATTACGGGGCCCCTCATTAAAAAAAATATGGAAAACCTTTACCAGGCCATGTAATTTTAAATACTACATAAACCTTAGAATTTACAGAGAAGACAACATTTTTCACACTTCCAATGGAAAAAATTCAAATCCTATTTTACCCTTACCTCTACACAAGTTTTCATGGAAGGTAAGAAATTTCTAAATTTTCCACTTGTGAATTCACCTTGATTTTTCATAAAGAAAAAAATTTATGTTACACAATGGAAAGAAGGGGTCGGTTATTTTAAATACCCTTCCGGGTTAGTTAAAAAAATCCGTAAAAATTAAATAAATAAAATACAAAATATTTTATCTTAAGTTATTTAATTTACCCTTCCGGGTTGGTTGGAAAAACCCATACAAACTAAATAAATAAAATACAAAACATTTGATCTTAATTTATTTAATTTACCTTTCCAGGTTGGTTGAAAAAACTCGTAAAAATTAAATAAATAAAATACAAAACATTTGTAATCTTAATTACATTTAATTTACCTTTGCTCTGTTACCATGTTAGAATTTGAGGATTCTAATAAATACGGATTTAATCAAATTACATGTTATATAATGTTACGATAAATATTTAAATAATACATTATATCATAATATAAATAAATAATTGGATAAATACTTATAGGAAATAAATAACACAAGTGACACATTATTTATAGTGGAAAACCCCAATAGGGTAAAGACCACTTTGAAAATAATATTTTACTTCAGATAACTTATTTTACATCCAATAAGATCACCTCCTCCTTAAAACCCTATTTACCAAGGGTAAAACCAAATTTGAGCGATTTCTTGAATTTGCACACCTTTAAGATATTTCCCGTATATATCAAATGAGGACCTATCAATCCTTTTTATATAAGGTGATCAGATTATGTCTTCCGGACCCACCTTTTCAACCTAAAATGGTTGACACATATACATAAGTGAGTGTATTTAATAAACATAACCCTTTTTTAAATGTAATTCACATTATTATCATTACTTACCAAATGTATATTATGTAGGTATAAATATTTAATAATAGAAAAGTATTTCATATTATTAAATATTTAACCTATATAATAGTGATGGACCCATATTAATTAAGAGTTGGCCAGACCACTTAATCATTATGTTCCAATAATGTCACCTATTCTAAGCTGCAGAATTTTAGATGAATATTAGTAACAGATATTCAGATAGGCTTCTTAGACATAACACTTGAGTGACCCGTAATGGGTAAAAGAACCGAAGTATACATAGTATACATGTGAAAAAGTTAAACATGAGAGATCGGTTTAACACTGAGTCATGAAATGAGAGATAGATGTTACACCGAGTCATTACAGTTGCATATGGTTTTTTGTTATGAGATGGATTAGCAATGGAATGTGTGTTCTGAATTGTATGAATTTAGAACAGAAAACATTATGTAAAAAAAATCCCTTGTTTCTAAGTCACTAAAAAGTGGATGTTACATCAATCATCTTACAAGTCCACTCCCATGTCATAATCATCAAATTCGACACCTATGTTGCAATCTTCTAAGTTGACTCCCATGTCACAATCATCTAAATTAATGCATACATTTGCAAACACCTTGAATGAATCCTATGTCGCAGTCATATGTTGATTTTTTATGTGATCCTCGTTATTTCCCAACAATATGTCGTCTTCTAGGAAATCCAATACTAATGAGTTCTAAATCTACATCTTCTTCTACTTATAAGACATCTATATCCAAATCTAGTTCGTCTCTTGATTCGTCATCTTCTCAATCTTCCACACCATTTTTCAATCTCCCATGGTCGACGAACAAATACCCATGTCGATCGATTCATTTGAGAATGAAGAAGCGATCATAGAAATCATGGGGTCACACAATGACATTCCCCTAGAGGATCACACACCAGAATTCTCTTTAGACCTCGATACGTTCGCGTATTACAGGGAAGAGGTTGATTCTATTTGTCAGACTATAGAGGAAGACCCTAAGATAATCAAATTTGATCCCCCTCTTATTCTTCCATTTTCACATTCTTCATTGTGTGATGAAATGCCTAGGTTTGGCATTGATCCATTTCATATCTTCTCATTACCCAATCAATCTTTATCTATAAAAATTCCTCCATCGCAATCCCACCTTGGGTCACCACCTAGTAGCCCATTGTCTTCTTCTATATGTGGGCCCCCTCCAAGTAGCCCCACATCATCTATATGTGGTTCACCTCATGATATCCCATATTCATCTATTCTTAGGCCACATCCTTGTAGCTCCTCATCTTCTACATATTGGACACCTCCAGGTAGTCCTTCATCTTCAATCTATGGGATGCCTCGTTGTATCTCATTCTCTTCTATACTAGGGGTACGTCCTAGAGACCCCTCATCTTCGATCCTTGAGCCATGTCCTAGTATCCCATCATTTTCTATCTATGGGACACCACCAAGTATTTCTTCATCTTCAATCCTTGGGCCACATCCTAGTATTCATTTATCTTCAGTCTATGGGACACCTCCTGGTAGCCCATTCTCTTCAATTCTTGGACCATACCCTTCGTGTCCATCATATTTTCCTTCTATCAATGATTATGGAAAACCTGCCATTATTTCTCACATCAATTCTATTCATCCACTTTCTTCTCCTACTTCTTGGGATCAGACAATTCACGTAATAGCTTACAAGAAATCCAAAACGGTTCCTTCATCCAACTATGGTTAAAAATTCCAAAATCTTCAAAGCTCTCAACAATTCAAACAATCATAAACTTCAAAATCAAACACGATTCAAAAATGTACATCAACGCACCCATCAAGTATGGCTTAAAGTTCATAAACCTCTAGATAGGGAACTCGATCTCCTGCTTATAAAATCCACGTTTCATGATAAAATGTAGTCATCTATTGAGTATAAGCTCACCACGATCATTAAGATCGGGGATAATATGACTCTTGATAATCAAACACGCCTAGTCTTCCTTATCAAGGAAATCACTAACATTTTGTTGGATCTTATCACGCCGAATGAACTTGTCGGTCCCACTTTTCAAAAAAGGAAAAATACAAAAAAAATGAGAAAAAAATTCAAACATACAAAAAAATAAAAAATCATTTCAAAAAAATATCAAAGGTAAAGATCAAACATTGCAATCCGAGATTGAATACACAGATGTTTTTTCTTCCCTTTCTTTCTCTTCTTTTGCAAGTCTTCCTACCATTTTCATCCCTTTGGTGATATTTTGGTTAGCCAATTCACATGCATTTTGTGACATTTATATCTATGGTATCTATTTGGCCTTAGTCTTTCATCACCTTGGTAAATTAAATAACAACTGACCTCGTATAGATCCTATCACAATCAACATCTAAAAAACTTGTCACAAAGAACTTTTGGACATATTTGTTGACACTAACCAATGTCGTCATCACAAGCACTTTTTCCTCCTTCCACCAAGCCATTAGTGGTTCTTAACCCCTTTTCAAACAAGAGATCTAAAATAATTTTTTAGAAAGTAAAAAAAAATCAATCAAATCAAAAATCCAAAGCTAAAATCAAAAGTAAATTAATATATAACTCTCTCTTGGTGTATTTCCAATAATCTCTACCGGGGCTGCGGATGTGTGACTGGAAGAAGAGTAATGTTGCGACTAGAATCAAATGCATCTCTTTCAGGGATATGGACACCTAGATGGCAGTGGAGCAATGTACCTCTCTCCTTCCATAATCCATTCACAAAAAAATCAACTTTGAAAAATAAATCATTCCTACATATTGGCTAGGGTGTCTTCACTTATTGTCTATCAAATCTTCCCTCCACGAGGTATTAAAATTTCACGTGCACATTGTATCTCTATGAGCAAATAGGATTAGTATGTTACCAAGTGTCTTTTCTTGGACCTTGTTCAGACTCTTACTCTAGTTTGTATCTTTTCTCATGATTCATGCCTTTGGCTAATCGCTTCTTCATTATGAGGCTTCTAAGCTACATTCACAACACTCATGGTGTTCTTCTACTTCATTTAAAACATCCATGTGCACAATATTGTCTTTTTCCATGTTTGTGGGAACCTTTGTCCCCTTTCTCAAAATAATCTTCCACTTCTTTCTATCATATGCTTCTTGGTCAACCTACACTGGGGGCATCCTTGCTCCTTCCTAGCATGTCATTGAGTTACGTTCATCATCATGATGAACCTATCTATATTGGCCCTGATCCAACTTCTACGCGTGAAGATTTTACCTTTGAATATTCCCATCTAGCACTAGGGGAATTTTGCATCTTCACTTTCTTGCACATGCACGTGGCATTTTGTCCTTGTACATCTCATCTTTTATTGGGGCATCCATGTTTCTTTATTTCTTGTACATAGATTCAAAAAACTTCTAAAAAATTAAAAACATTCAAATATGTTCCAAAAATCAAAACATCCAAATAAACATCAAAAACCCCAAAAAAATGGTAAAACAATTAAAAATACAAAAAAATGTAAAAAAATTAAAAAAATTCAAAATTTGGTAAACAGCATGCACTTAGCTGAAGCCTGTATTAAATGCATTGTCCTCGAACACTGAAATTTTTCCTATTAAAACATGTTTCTTAGGTTCTTGCTTGTTCTTTTTTGAAATGAATTACGGATCATTGCGATCTACCTCCATTAAAAAAGTTGGGACTACTTACTATGTCGGTACTCCTGTGCAATAATGAGTTGTCAGAGACTGTGTCATAGTGCGCGAATGCTTTCCATGGGACTACATTTTTCCTTTATTTTTCCTCTCACACGTATCCTTTCTTGGGGCACCATTTTTAACCCTTTTCATTACAACACAAACATTTCAGAAACTGAAGATCTATAACAAAGACATTAGTGCAATTGTCTTTAATGTTGTTTGTTTGAGTATGTTTGATTATACTTGTTTCTCTGTTAGGTTAGATGGTTTATTTTCTCATATTACATTACATTATGTATGTTGCATGGAGTTAAGCATCATTTTAATTTCTCGTATTGCATTGCATTATGTATGTTGCATGGAGTTACGTATTTTTCGCAGTGATCAAATGTTGGTAATTTATCTTTTCATGTTATCTTACACTTTTGTTTATTTCAATAAATTCGGATGATGTAGATTTAGGGGAAAAATAATACAACACAGTTACTTATTGAAAGATTGGATACAAAGATTGGGCTGGTCCTATATTCTCCATTATCATTTCTTATCATTATTAATTCTTCTTCCAAGTCACCTAGGGCAATAAACAACCTAGTTTATTACTGTCCAATTTCTTTTATTAGTTGTAATCATATTTTCGATTATCGATTGATTTCTTCCATCACCCCATCGACACTCGAGGGGGAATCCTTCATTCTACTAATTTTTCTTAAAAATTTGTTATTTATGTTAGTCTACTATATTTGAAGTGAAGTTACTTACTTCACCTCAAACAGGGGAAAATGTCGACACCTAAATTCTGCTTTTACAATCTTATTGCTAAACACACACAAATCACTCTCATTCTTACCATTTCCATTATAATTAGTGATTTCCACTAATTAACTAACATTTCTTACCATTTTGGTCAATTAACAACACTTTTTTTATTACCTAACCCCTTTTGCATTCAGGATGCCACTTTACATCGAATCGTAAGTCAAAATCCTCTTCCAAACAGATAATTAGCAATTATTAGATAATTAAACCTATGTTTCCCTTATTTTAGTCAATATACCCTATTATTGGCTCAAATCCCTCTTCCAACCACTCAAAATCACCCCACTTTCATCCACAACATCTCAGCAAGCTTCAAAATCTTCTCATGGCCTTCTAATTGACCTTAAGTGGTTGATTAGGGCTCATCACATCCTGTTCACTTGATAATTCACTAATTATGATAACTAAAGCTTAATCATGATTATAAATTATTAATCTTATTTGTATTTTTAGTTCCACATGCACCAAGATACATTTTTTTCTCAAAGGAAAAACTATAAATAAGACTAAGTACTACCTTCCAACTTTACACCATGTTTTGATTTGCATCTCATATAAGAAATATGATTTATAGCCAAGCTCAATCCTTGCCTAAATTCTTCAATGGGGTTAGTAGATGGGTATCCACTATTATCTTGTAGTCATTTATAGAGAACATTTCACCTTATTTGGAGTAGCAACAATCCCAATTTGATTTCCCTCTTAGATCTATTTCGGTCTTTGTTAGTTTAGCAATTCAATACATAGTAAGGATTTGTAGATTAGTGTTTAATTTCATTTATTTTACATTCTTAACATGCTTTTAAGATTTGAAATTAGTGCTAAATTCCTAGATTTATAGCTTGACTATAGGTGGAAATGGTGTTATCCCTTCTTATTTAGTCATACTATTTGCTTTATAAAGTTTAGGGTGTTATCAAACCTCACCACATTCACTCTTCACGCTCTATGTTTCATATTATATTCTATCTAGTGCACCTTTTTAAACCATTACCTTATGATGCACTCTAGTTCAATGGCTCATACTTGAGTGCTGAGAGTCTAAATTTGAAATTAACCTCGCCATATTCACTCCTCACGCTTTATACTTTATATTATATTCTATCCAATGCACCTTTTCAAACCATTACCGTATGACGCACTTTAGTTCCATAGTTCATACTCGACTGTTAGTGCCTAAATTTGAAATGAACCTCACATCACTCACACTTTTTATGCTCTATGCTTCATGATATATCTTTCTAACACACATTCTCAAACCATTTCTTGATGATTCACTCTTGTTCTATGTTTCATTTTTTATTGTTTATGGGGTCTTATATAAATTAACCTCAGCTCATACTCATACCTATCCATCGATGGGTATGTTGCTCTTATCACATTGACATTACATATCATTCCACTCACACATCACATGTTGCATATCTTGGTTGCATTTACTCTTACTTACTTATACTTACATGATTCACTTTGCTTACCATGCTAGATGAATACTTAGTATGTCAATATATTTTCTATATACACATATTCGTTCACTTAGTCTCTAGTGGTGAATATAGATTTCTTACAGGTTCTTACACGCTGCAATGATGTTTGGCATTGTACCTCTTACCATTCCCACCGAGGCTCCAGGGGGCATCTACTTTCTCACACACTACAGGTGTTATTGTTTCATCATTTACTACTTCATATTCTTACTATCACACTACTTGTTCCATTGACATATGCATGCTTTGACATACTCTTTATATTTCTAACATGCTAATAGACCTACTTCATGTGCAGAATTTTCTTTTTAGGACTATATGCCACCATGGATATTTGATATAGTTTATTTTCCATTTCTTTCAATTAGATGCCATTGTTTGTGGCATATGACCTATGTCTTGTGTTGGCTCCCGAAATCACACCCAAAGGAAATGAGTGGATAATCAGAGTGGGTTGGATTTGAGGGAGTGGTGAAAAAATGAAATGTTCTTTTTCATTGATATCCAGGGATTTTTTCAACACTCAACCTACTAACTCGAATTTGGGAGGTGATTAGAAGAAACCTTAACAAAGGGGATGCCTTAGTCCTTTTACTTCTGGTTCTTCCTGGACCAAGGTAAGAGGACATAGTTCAAGGATCTAAATAAAGGAAAATCTATCATGGCTTGGTTTAGTTTATAATTAGTGCAACTTAATTTCAAGCAAGTGCATCCACAGATACAATACTCACTCATAAGATTTGTCACTTGATTATTGTATGCACTTGACACATCAAATACAGATAAAACAGACAGATAATGAACTTCAGATATTACATTTGTATAATAGTATCCATCCAGGGTGTTTAAAATGATATTGGATCACGGACATTGTAGGATTCTCAGCAAAGCATATTGATAATAAATAACTCGTAAACATAGATTTGTAAAATAAGCATATGTATGGTATGCAAGTATGATATGCTTAGTAGATATGAAGATAACTAGATGTTTTTGATTGAGATTTTATGGGGTGAGGGTAATTACTTTTATGAATTTGGTATGCTAATGTTACCATGCAAATAATCCATCCTTAACGATGATGCTTGAAAAGAACAATCAATTTAATATAATTTGTGAAATAACATTTTCATTCATTGATACTCGATTTGACAAATGTTATCATTAGTCTTCACAATCCTAATTACAAATTCTTGAGTTAGAGCTGAGATAAATAACTTGTTATATTTTTTTCATACACCCAAAATACCCATAAGGGATAACAATAGCCCTTCAAAAGTGATGTTTCCTTTAGGATTTTACAACCCGTATTAACTATTGTAAAGTATAAACTACTCTACATTATTCTCACAATGACCAGAAGAATGGAGTAGTGAAGAAGGACTCTTGTATAATTAACAAACTAGAGCCAATGCAAGATTGTAACAAAAATTATATTTCCTCATTCATACTTTTAAAACATGAGAAACAAGAAATTATAGTTTCATCAAAATAGAGAGAATCTACTCATGTAAGTTTTGGCAAGGAGACATAAACAAATGCCTTCAAAACCTACTAATGGTTGTACAACATAACCATCTTAGTATTTCCTCGCAGAACTAGATACACACAAATTTTTTTGCAAGAAACTAGAAATTGGAACTTAAAAATGAACTTGATCAACAAAATCCTACAACTACCCCCCTTCCGCCTCCCCTCAAAATGAAATAATTTTACGATATATAGAAGATGAGAGAGAGAGATCCAAAAAGAGAAAATTTTGATTTTCCTCTTCAACCACCAACAAGAAGCATTAAATTTTTGAAAAGGAGCATGGGCATCCTGTTAAGGTCATTCATTCATGAGGTCTTTCTTGTTGAAGAAGGGATGGGCACCATACTTCATTAAGACGGGTGGTTGAAAAACATTGGAACTGTAATCTTAAATACTAAGGATGTTTTCTTATTTTTCTCCCACTAACTATCATCATTTATGAATCTAATGATGTTAAAGTGAAGGGATCGAAGAAACCTTTCCAACAATATAAATTTTACAAGATTTAGACGAGGGAATCGAAAGGTATGTATGGCCTTCTAAGGTTTTGTGTGTCGGGATGAACATGAGAATGACACATGGAAGCCTTTAATTGGACTCAAAGCTTGCCTCTACCTACATATGCTTTTTTTTCCTTCACCATGTTTTAGTCTTTGGTTGGCTATGGGTTCGGGCTTTGCTCACATGTCTATTTACTATCTTTTGGCTCCCATTTCCTTCTTTCATACCCGACACTTTTTATTAAAAAAATTTCATTCTGGGGCTTAAGATTTGTCAAATTATATCATCCTGAATTATGACAGAATGACGCAACATGTCTACTTTGATACCTTTGATCTGTGTTATGCTCACTATGAAGTGCAAACCAATGAGAAATCTCCACGCACCTTCACAATGTTAGATTGTTCTTTATCCATTGTGAAGCATTAGCCAATAGAAAATCTACATGCTTACTTTGTAATTCACCTTTGACATCCCCTTCACTAAAAAATACGAAACATGAACCAATAGAAAATCTCCACACTCTTTGCAATATTAGTTTTTTCCTTAACCTCCTCTACCTGTTGCAAAGCATCAACCAATGAGGAATCCCCGTGTTACTTTACAATGTCAGACCTTTTATAATCTCAACTAACAATCAAAAAATGTGAGCCAATGATAAATATCCACGCTCCTCACAATGTCATACTATCTTGCTTTCCTACATGTTTTTCATTGGTTGCAGGGCTACTCCTTCATATGGCAAATTTTAACTTGTCCTCAAACCCAACACCCTTATAAAACTGGGATCATTCTGAAGACTTGAATTCCACAAAATTCTAACCACTCACCCCGCGCCAAAATGATGACGCGTGTCTACCTTTGAGCTTATGAATTTTACCCTTGACTTTATCTGAATTTGTTCACCCCGCCATGTGCCCAAAACCGAATTATCTTTTATTTATTTTGTGGACTTAAATTCTGTAAAACCCAAATGGCTTAAAGAGACCCAGAATCTAGCCATGTAGCTCTTCGCATCGTGAGTATTTGAACTACTTGGCGGTGTATATTGTTGACGGGTGCTAGGACGTATGTCAGGCTTGTTTTAAAATGGCTAAGTCCTAATCACCCACAAGTATGAAGATTTTATACTTTTATCAGTCATTATATTAACCAATTCCACTGAATATTTTCTCTTTATTTTGAAAAGGCACAAAATTTCTCATAAATTTATGAGTCTCCTTTACTTAAACTGGTCTTTGAAGCACGGGGAACACTATGAAACACATAGAATAGTTACATTTATGGAAAGTCTAGAAGAAACACCAGCTCAATCTAGGGGCCTGGATTGAGCACAAACATCTGGTCTGATCATTACTTGTATGCTTTTGGCTGCTTTAGCCCTAATTATCTTGTGATATTGTGAGTGATGTCCCATGTTTGAACCTTGTTTTTCACGATCTATCTCGTATGCACATTTTCTTGTTACATTGTTTTATATGACATGTTTGTAACTTTTTCTACTAACACATGTATCCAACCACTTTATTTGTATGTGCCTTGGTTTCTACCATGCACATTCCCTCCCCCCTATAAGGACATAGTTTAGATCAGCATTAGGGCTTCTCTTTTGGGCTGCACACTCAAGTTGACATCGCATGCACCCCAAACAAGGGGGCATACATTAGGTCAACAAATCACCCCATATAGTAGCTCAAAGCTCTAATACAGTATAGTACATTACAGAATCAACACATGCAGACAGTCACAAAAATTCCCATAATCTAACTTGGGTCCCCATCACATCATAAACACCAGCACCTAGAATCAGACACTAGTGTCTGGGTGCTCCTGACCTCTGTTGGGGGTAGATACAATAATTTTCTCATATCAGCACATTTTACATAGTTGTTTTCACGGTACAAGCACAGTCCTCCAGTAATCAGAATGTATTTTTATCTCCAATTTTTATCAAAACAAACAATACATTCGGAATAAATCAAGGACATCAAGAGCAAAATAGGAACACACCATCTGCAGTGGTGTTTATTAGGCAGAGTCATGGAAGGAGAGTAACTGATTAACTAAAATATAACTATATGCTAGGAAATAGTAACCGTAGTTAATCTAATTTGGAGGACTAAAACATTGTATAAATGTAGTAAAGAATATTAAATGATTCCAAATAATTATATTAAATCAATTAAAACCCTAACTTTTCTAAAGGAAGTAGAAGAATGACTTAGTTGATTGTTGTAGATGGTCATACAGTGTCACAAGGTCTGACAGCAGGTTCCATAACCTAGAACAGTCACTCAGAGGTCCTACGAAGGGTAGATCTGGAGGTTTTGAACTGACTTAGGTGCCCTATAAGGTACTGGGGCACCATAGGGCACCCTAGTCTACAATTTAGGTGCCCTGGTCTTTGAAAATGCTCAGAAATTTGTTTTAGTAGGGTTACAAGTTGATCTAAAAATTTTCATGTCTGTCACACTAGATTCACTGGGTGAATTTAATTATGACCTACGATACAAAAAGAAGTATCAAACCCTAGGAAAAATAAAAGATGCAAATGAATGGTTCAGACTGACCTCAGCCACCAAACTAGTGGTCTTATCAATGAGTGTTGCACTATATTTTGTACTTGGATGTAGTTCTGGTGTGTGTGTGTGTGTGTGTGTGCATGTCGTGCCCTAGGTGCTCTTGTTCTAGTCACACTTTGTGAAGTAGTGAGCAATAGTAACTATAGAAAATGTAAATAACATGTGTGCATGGAATAGAATAGAATCCCTCCCCCTATGAAGTGTGTGTGATGCAAATCTCCTAGCCTTGATGCATGGCACTATGTGGATGCAAGTGATGCAATGGATGTAACTCTAGATGGAGTGATAGTAGTATGTGATGCTAGGACCCTCATTATGGTCTTATAACTTTATATTTATAGGGATCTCAAGCTTAATTTCGTACTTAACTCCGACAAGGCCGACTGGGAAAAGGATAAGGATTAAATATAGCTAGAAAGGCCCCAAAAAGAAGCGAAAAAGGATGTGCATAGATCGGGGCACCCAAGGTGGGACCAAGGTGTCCCAATACAGGCTAGGGTGCCTTGATTTTGGGCTAGAATGATGGGGCAGTTACGAAATGGATGGATAAGTGCAAGAAAATATGCGGGAATGATGAAATAAAATTTAAAATAAAGATGGCCAAAATGTGGGATTAATTAGTACTTTATCCACTTGAGAACCTTCTAAATAATAGTATAAACCTAGGCTAAATAATGTGTAAAGTGCATAATTTTGTGTCTACATTTTGCCCCCACTTTATGTTGGTGAGCGGAAAGCTCAGTAACATAAAGTAGATAGAGATGTGTACCTGATATCCATGTAGAGTGTAGAAGAAGACGTGTCGATGGACTAGACTCAAGCGTGGAATGACAAAAATAAAAAGGTGGAGGAGTGTGGATTCTAAAGATGAAAAATGTGCATAAAAAGTGATGAGAGTGAACCTAGGGTGGAACACGTGTGTAGTTATTGTTGTGTGTGTAGTGTACCTACATGGTTAGTAAAGGAAAATGCCTGTAGCAGTGTGTTTTCATTGTTGTTTTCGTTGTTGTCGTTGTTGTTGCCCCCAATTTGACTGCTTATTTCTCATACAATAGACTTGCAAGGAGAAAATGATCAAGTAATCAAATATGTATGTATGTAAAAATGTTGTGTAAAATATGCATGTGTAAAGTATGAAAATGTAAAATATGCTGAAAATAAAAGTGTAAATGGAACATGTGCACCTGATCCATGTCAAGAAAAAGGGTGTAGAAGGATATCTTGTACTGTCGCAAGTTTTTTTGGGAGATCTCATGCCACCATGGCTGAAGAAGTATACGGAGGAATTATTTTGTATCCTTCAACTTTAGCCACTTCTGCTGAAATGTGTGAAGAGATATCTATATTGTCCTATTTTTTTGGGTGATTCAATGCCACTGGATAGAGAAGTGTAGAGAGGCACACCCATTGTAACCCCAAAGCCTGTAACCACTCTGCAGAATTTACGAAGGACACCATGTCCTGTTAAGGCCGTTATGTATGGAGTTCATAGACTGGTCTGAACTCACTCGTTGTGTATGAACTAGTGTAGATACATTGTGTTAGTAGAAAACCCATAATGATTCCCCCCTCTTTGGGGGTGCATACGATGACCTTGGAAGGAGAATGAAGCCCCAAAAGAGGACCAACTGCACTCTGACCTGTAGAACATTTCCTTGTATGGGGAAAGGGAAATTCTTGGTAGATACCAAGGTGCGCACAAAAGGGGATGGCTAGTCCAAAAACAAGTGTTAGTCTATGTGAGGAAAAACACATGCTGATCAGCCTTTGCACTTGGTTTGCTTTGTTAGCTTCGGCTCTTACAAGTGTTCCTTTCCTCTCTCTTGTAGAAATTTTCCTCTTTTCACCCCCCTCCTTTCTTCTTCCTTTCCTCGTCTTCTTCTCATCTATTGTATGGTTGGGGCCTAACCCTCCGGTTCATAGCTCTGGTCAAAAGCGTTTAATAATAAAAAAAGACATGTAAAATATGCAGACAGTGTAGAAACTACCAAATAAAGTAATGTAAACATGCAAGGAAAAAAGAAGACCGCACGAATCAGGTTTCAAACATGGGACATCACTCACGATGTCGCAAGACATGCAAGGCCATCATGGCCGCAAACAGTAGACAAGTGTGCACACAAGCAAAGGGAAAATCCCGCATACAATGAAAAACAAAGTAGACAAGTAGAAACAAACAAGTAGTCATGGAAACATGTAATCCTGCAAAACAAGTGTTGCACATGGAACACCCATTAGCATGTTAGAGTGATAACCAATATGTCAAAGCATGTATGAACAAGTAGTATAAGATGCTAAGTACAAAATTAAACAATATCACCGGGATAAGATGAATGTGGATGCCCCCAGCGACCAGTATAG
This sequence comes from Taxus chinensis, assembly GCA_019776745.2. Classification (NCBI taxonomy): domain Eukaryota; kingdom Viridiplantae; phylum Streptophyta; class Pinopsida; order Cupressales; family Taxaceae; genus Taxus; species Taxus chinensis. Next base: position 522,330,785 of record CM034155.1, read on the forward strand.
GAAGGGTAGAAGGTGAGCATCCATGCCGCGTGTAGAGTCCTGTATCTACAATCACACTAAACAAAGGTGTGAACGTGCATGTGTGTATGATAATGACATATAAGAAATCAAGCTAACATGTGTAGTAAAGTGATCATGCAAAACACTAGTAAGAAAGAGTAAATGCCCCCAAGACAATGCAGTATTTTGTGGATGGATGGAATGGAATGCAAGATGGAATGATAGGAGCAACGTGCCCCCCGAGTGGATGGAAGTGTATGTAGTGAGGTTCATTTTTTTCCCCTTCAACAGTCAAGAATGAACCGTAAATGAGAGTGCGTCATCAGGAAATGGTCGAGTAGTGTTGGTTGTATCTAGCATGTTGTGATGAGTGTGTATGTGTAGTGGTGGTGAAATGCGACATGTAGAGAGATGTGTGTGATCCCTATAACTGAAGCATATATCACATGACTTGTTGAATGGAAGAGTGATGATTTATCCCTAAGAATATATCACTATACGAAATGAGTGTATGGGAATGAGATTTATGGAAAGATGTGCGTAGACCCTATAGCCTAAGCGTATACCACGACTTGTTGAAATGGAAGAGTGATGATGTAGTGCTAAGTGTATATCACGATGGAATGAGTATGGGAATAGTGGGAATGAGATATATAAAGATGTGTGTGGAACCTATAGCCTAAGCGTATACCATGACCTATTGAATGGAAGAGTGATGATTTAGCCCTAAGCATATATCACTGTAGAATGAAAAGATGAAGATGGGTGACGATTTAGCCTAAAGTGTATGTCACTATGAGATGAATAAGAAGGGAGTGGTGATATACCCTAAGGTGTAGGCCACTACAACATGATAAAATGGGGGGTGGTGATTTAGCCTAAAGCGTATACTAGTACAAGATGATAGGATGGGTGACAATTTAACCTAAGGTCCATGTCACAAATGCAGGAGATGTTTGGATGAGAGGGATGTCTCATAATGAGAGTAAGGTACATTTGATTGGTAAACCCTCAATAGTCGAGTATGGACCGAGGAACTAAAGTGCATCATAGGGTGGTGAGTGCAGTGTGTAGAAGACAACGTAGTATAAATGACCAAGGGATGAATATGTGATGTAAAATGCGTGGTGTGGATAAATGCAATGTAGGATGTATAATGTATATAGGGTATGCAATGGATATAGAAATGGAATATGCAATGATGATAAAACTAGACCCATATGTAATGGAATCTAGTGTAGCATGTAGAATGTAGATGATGTAAATGCGCTATGGGAACTATGCAATGTAGGATATGTATGATGTGTAATCTATGTAAGGTGGGGTAATATGTATAGATAGAATATGTAGTGATGACATGTAAAGCTAGACCCATATATAATGTGACCTAGCATAAATATAGAATGTATGAATGAGATGCAAAACTAGACGCATAATATGATGACTAGTGTAGTATGTATGATAGAGATGATAAATGACTAATAGATGATGTGTAGGATAATGTAGGATGTAGGTATAATGTAGGATGAAATGCTATGGATGGAATAAAATGTGTAGAACCTAGAGTGTAGTGTGTGGGGTTCAGTGTAATGGTAATCCCTCAACAATCCAGTGTGAACCGAAGCACAAGAGTGTGTCATCAGGTAACGAGGGTGCTAGAATGTGTAAGAAGTATACGTATATGTAAAGAAGAATGTAAAGTGTAGAGGTGCAACTATGCTAATATGAAGAAGGGGGGATTGGGTAATGGTGATACCCCCTAAGTGGACCATGAAGGAGGAATCAACCGATAAGGTAAAGGGAAGGTTCGTTGACTGATACCTGGGATGATGAAATCATAGGATCATTGCTTGTGTAATGGTGATATGAGAGACAAACATTGTGCGGGGGAATGAATCCAATATGCATGCGATGGGTGGACATAAGATGAATATCGAGGTGTAGTAAAATGTGTGGGCGATGGATATCATGGAGGTGTTGTGCATATGAGAGAGAATGAGCCATGTGGAATAAAATGAGGTGGTGATTAGTGAAGGGATATGGTAGCAGTCCTAGGAATAGGCCTATGCCGATGTGTAGGACTAATGGAATGGAGTGGTTGTGTAGGGGCCAATAAAGGTGGTGAAGTAGGAATAGGATGCACATGTGGTGACAACAGAGGAGTTGTGTGAGTAAGAGGGGGAGACACATGAGTATCCTAATGAGAAGGTGGTGATAATGGAGGTGAAGGGGGAATGTCATTAATGGAAATAACTTGGTTGTCATAAACAAATTTGAGACGTAAATGGTTCATGGAAATAATAGCTTGGGATTTTCGAATCCAATTAAGGCCAAGAAGTAAGTCACATCCTTTGACTATTTGATTGACAAGGCAAGGGATGAGAAGAGTGAGAGGACCAACGATGATATGTAACTTAACAACACCATAGGGTCTGTTAAATGGGTAGTCGATTCGTGATGGAGGGTAACTGATAGATCATAAGAAGGACAGGGAACATGTGCTAATGGGGGAAGAGGGATCAACCTTGGTGTTGTTGATAGAGGTTGAGCTGATAAATTCTTGTATATGTAAATGGTCGGATACAAATGTAGCGTGGTAGTCATCATTGGAGAAGGAGATAATCGGTGTTGAAGTGGCAGTGTGAGAAATAAGAAAGTCGAGAGGTCTAGGGGGAGAAGACAATGTATGTCAGACATAGTTAGAAGATGAATCGACTTGCTTAGTATCATGTTTGGGTAGTGGGTTGTTAAATATTTGGAGTTTGTGGTTATCATTAGTAGGGACTGATGTGGGGGATTCTGGGAGCTCAAGATGGCCACTATCGAGCATGTCTTGGATGAGATGTCAGAGCTTAAAAAAATGGTCAGTGGAATGCCCAATGCATTGATGATAATCACAATAAGAGTGGTTGTCAAAGTTACACCCTTTGGGTTGGGATGGGTCGAGCTGTAAAGGTGGTGGTAGAGTAATGAGATTACTATCAATGAGTTGTGGCAATAAGATGCTTAGCGGGGTACTAAGTTTAGTAAAAGGATGTCGGTATGGCTGAGGGCGCAATTCCCTAGGAGTGGAGAATGCATTAACAGTAGTTTGTGAATCGTTAGATTTATGTGTGGGTGCCTTGAATAGTGTCTTACTTGGCATGCGGGCTAAGGAAGAAGGTGCATCCTGATATTTGAGCTTTCTGACAGAGACAAGTTTAGTCTCACATAGTTTGAGAGCATGACAAAGTTGGTCAAACGATGGAAAAGTTTCAAAGAGCACACTATCTTAGAGAGGTGGCAAGATACTATGGACAAATAAATCTTGTAGTTCTGAGTCTGCGAGGACATTGGTCATCTTGGCTACACTATTCTTATATCGTAAGACGTAATCAGGGAAGCGTTTAGTGGAGCTTTATTTAAGCTAAGCGAGTTGGGCATAAGAGAGTGTGGAACTGATATTGATAGAAAAGTGTGTGAGAAAATCATCGGCCAAATATGTAAATGAAACCACCGAATGTAGTGGTAAGTCATAGAACCAACGCATCACATAGTTCTATAGACTACGTGGGAACAATTTGGTGAGGATAGTATGATCATCAGCGTAGTCAAGATAGGTGACATGGAAAGCACAGAGATGTTCTTATGGATCACCATGGCCTTTAAAAATGGGTAGTTTGGGAGAGATGAAGTTAGGTGGGAATGGGTAAGTAGATATGGATGGCGCAAAGGGAGAATGCAACAAGGAGGTGGAGTCAAGTGATAGAGATCCTTTAGAAGTAGCGACTTGTAACTAGTGGATTTGGTTTTGGAGATCTTGGTATAATGATGCAAAATCTAGGAGTATTAGAGGAGGAACCAAGTGGACCATTAGAAACACCCTGGTGGGTTGGAGGGATGGTAGTTGTTATAGGAGGAGTGGAAACATAAACGGGTGGTGTAGATACCATAGGGCCGGAAGAAACGGGTAGGGATGCTTCACAAGCTCTCTTAGTAGTGAGTAGGGCATGCAAAACATGAGGGAGATGAGTGGGATTCTCACATAAAGCTTGGTGAAAATCCGTGATAGCAACAAGATGTTCTTAGTCAACATTAGTATCCTCATCATAGGATTTTTCACTAACCGCGGTTTCGATTTCGTGAAGGGGAACCTGGGTAGAGGTGTCTAAGGGGTTTTCAGCTATAGAGGTAGGTATGTCAGCCATGGATCTAGGGGTATGGTGAAGAGGAGAATGAAGCTCACAGTAATGGAGAGGTCCAAAGAGACTGCTATGAGTAATGGGCATAAATGAAATATGGAAGTGGGTACACCAAAATGATTAACTAAAATAGAACTATATGCTAGGAAATAGTAACCCTAGTTAATCTAATTAGGAGGACTAAAATTTTGTATAGATACAGTAAACAATATTAAATAATTACAAATAATTATATTAAATGAAATAAAACCCTAACTATGCTAAAGGAAGTAGAAGAATGACTTAGCTGATTGTTGTAGATGGTCGCACAGTGTCGCAGGTCTAACAGCAGGTTCCATAACCAAGAACAGTCACTTAGAGGTCCTACAAAGGGTAGATCTAGAAGTTTTGAACTGACTGAGGCACCCTGAAGTAAGGGCACCCTGGGGTGTATTGTAGGGCACCTTGGTCTCTGTAAATGCTTAGAAGATGGCTTTGGTAGGGTCACAAGTTGATCTGAAACTCTACCTGTTTATCACACTGGATTCACTGGGTGAGTTGAATGATGACCTGTAATACAAAAGGAATTATCAAACCCTAGGAAAAATAAAATATGCAAATGAATGGTTCGAACTGACCTCATCTGCCAAACTAATGGTCTTATCACTGAGTTTTGCACTACATTTATGACCTGGATGTAGTTATGGAGTGTGTGTGCATGTTGTGCCCTAGGTGCTCTCATGCCAATTGCACTTTGTGAAGTAACGAGCAATAGTAACTATAGAAAAATGTAAATAGCATGTGCATGGAATAGAATAGAATCCCTTCCCCTATGAAGTGTGTGTGATGCAGATCTCCTAGCCTTGATGCATGGCACTAAGTGGATGCAAGTGATGTAATGGATGCAACTCTAGATGGAGTGATAGTAGTATGTGACCCTAGGACCCTCATTATGGTCTTATAACTTTATATTTATAGGACTCTCAAGCTTAATTTCTTAATTAATCCTGACAAGGCCGACTGGGATAAAATGAAAAATGGCTAGAAAGGCCCCAAAAAGAAGCGAAAGGATGTGCATAGATCGGGGCACCCAGAGTGGGACCAAGGGCACCCCATTACAGGTTGGGGTGCCTTGATTTGGGCTAGAATGACGGGGAAGTTGTGAAATGGGTGGATAAGTGAAATAAAATATGCAGGAATGACAAAATAAAATATAAAATAAAGATGGCCAAAAGGTGGGATTAATTAGTACTTTATCCACTTGAGAACCTTCTAAATAGTAGTATAAGACCGGGCTAAATTATTTGTAAAGTGCATAATTTTGTCTCTACAATAACACTATACCTCTCTCCCCAACACTTTCTCTTTGGCATAAGATCACCCAAAAACCTCTTATTTGGCATGGGATCACCCAAAAAACTCACACTTGGCATGAGATTGCCCAAAAAACTCACTCTTGGCGTGAGAACACCTAAACAATATTCTATCCCTTTACACTCTTCATAGCTTGGTAAAGAGTGAAACTAGTTGGTCTTCATAGCTTTGTAAAGAGTGAAACGGTCTGACTGTTTACCCATCCTATATATATGATGATCCCTCATAGGATTGATATACATATATCGATTAGACACTAACTCTAAGCTAATGCTCAAGATTTTTATGTAAGTGAATTATATAATTGCAAATATATTGGTATGTAATTATCTTTGTGAGTCCAAGGAGTGAAGTGGAAGTTTTGGGTTAAATATCTCATAAATTCTTAATACAGACAATGCTTTATTCAGTGGGGTTTTTTCCTTCGGGTTTCTCCACTTATATCTGATGTCTTTTGTCTCTTTTAGCTTCCTTTTATTTACTTTATCTCATATTACTTAAGCTATGTAATTTGTTATATTTAACAAGCTAAATCTATGATTATTTTAACTATACATCATAATCTATAATCTCTGGCATTTTTAATGATGGATCTATAATTGGTTGATTATAATTCTCATCATTTACCAACATGGTATCAAAGCTGATGATTATGCGTGTACAGGATTGATCTAGGAGTTTTTAATTTTCTTGGGTGAAGAAGTTTGAATTTTATGTATGGATATGCGAAGCCTAATTGTTCCGCAGTTGTCTTCGATCTAATCAAGTTTAAAAAAATTCATTTCCCGCCCAAATATTTTTTTAAAACATTCGTTAAATGGTTGATTAGATCATGTTTGATTGATTGCTTTCTTAGATCTATATTTTTACATCTTGCTTCAGTCATTTGTAGTTTAGTGCGAGATTATTTTAAGTTTTTTGTGTTGTTTATAGTTGTTGGAGTTGTTTTTACTATGGATTTGAAAGATCTCCAGTTAGTTCAAAGTGTTTAAATTCACCCTGACTTGTTAAATATTTATTTTTTCTAGATCTGTCTTAGCAAAGCTTGTGCCATTCATTAAGTGCTAAGTGGTTTTTCCTTTTCACTCTTTGTTTAGATATTTTTGTTTTATGTGAAGTTATACTATTACGAAGCTCTATCCAATCATTTTGCACCATCTAGATTTGCATTGTCAATATTTTTATATATCGTTTTGTTTTTGCGAATTTTGAGCCAATCAAAAGGATCCATCTTGCTTCACATTGTCATTCTTTTTTTTAATTTGATTTTCAGTCATGAAACACAAGCCAAGAAGGAAATTCCACGTTTCCTTGCATTTTTAGACTTGGGTTAGATTTCCTCTGTCATTTGCAAAATCAGATTCAATAAGAAAGCTCTAAGTCGCTTATTATTTCTTGTTGTCAGAATTTTGTTACTTGTTTATGTTTTTTACAAAATCTGAGCTAATAAGAGTGCTCCAAGTATTTCTCATTTTCAGTCATATGTTTTCTTGTTTCTGACATTTACGAAATCAGAGCCAATAAGATTGCTCCATGTAGCTATGTATTTCTCTCTATCAATCTTGTGTTTGCTTGCTTCTGACATATGTGAAATTTGACCCAATAGAAAAGTGTCAAGTCTTTTCTATTTCACATTGTCAATCTTTTGTTATTGTCCTTTTTCATATGTGAAGGTTGAGCCAATAGATTTGCTCCAAGTATATTCACATTTCACAACTGTCAGTTATTTTTATTGTGGCAGTGGATTATCCAATAAGAATTAGTCACTCTTTAACATTTTTCAGTCTTTGTCAGACTTCTGAAAAGTGAACCATTAAGAAGGCTCCACATGCATCCAATTTGCTTTAGACATTTTGGTAACACTGCGAAGTGTGAACCAATTGCATTTGGAAATGTATATCAATTTTTTTCTATGTCAGTCTTCGTAAGTGTCAATCTTTATCTTTCAGGGTGTCAATCTTTACTTTGGCTTAGCCACTAAGATTGTGACACTTTTCGTTTGATTTCTAACCTGAACTTTATTTTAAAGTTTGGCATATTCTAGGGACTTTAAGTCCACCCAAAGAAATCTATTTAAAGTTTGACAGAAAGCCTCCAAGTGTCTTTTTAGTTGTTAGATTTTTTACAAGTGGCATTATTTGGGTAAGAATTTGCTTTTGCATATTGTTTGTATTCTGACAGAGTGTGAAAACACAAACCAATTAATTAATGACACGTGTTTTTTTAATTTTGCATTCTATTTTTCCTTTAATTGTCTTTTGACTTGTTTTTTGCACTGCAAAGTGTGAGCTAATAGAAAATCAACACGTATATTATATTTTCTTGGTGTCAGATTTAAATCTATTGTTGTGTGTTTTTTTATTTTTTCCGTTATAGTTTTATAACCCTGTTACGGACCCGATAAGAAATTTATTGTATTTAATTAATACTATGTGTCTGTCAAAGGATCTTTTAATTGATTAATTAGTCAATTAATGTGTTTTTCATTTAATTGTATTTTAAGAAGTATTGTATCTTGACTCGGTCCAAACTCAATCAAAGCGAGTTAGTGTAAATTCATCTTGAGTTGTTTAAATTAGTTTAAATAAAAAGAAGATCTGTAGCTTTTTTTCGCCTATTTTTGGCTTTCTTGATTCATTTTTTAGCTATATTTGTCTCAATTGCTATTTGAGCATTAAAAATGGCTAGTTCTGCTAGTTTTTCGATAGATATGTCTCAGTTATTGAATGGAACGAATTATAGCATTTGGAAATTTTAATTGAAATTTTGTTTTATGGCTAGGAAGCTATGGGATCTTGTGATTGATGTGGAAAAGCAACCCACTGGAGGACAAGAAAACCTTAAAAATCTTAGCTCCTTCTCTTAGAGATCACATGAAGCTTTGTCCATCCTTTTACAAAGCATAAAAGATGAATTTTTGATGCATATAGGTCATATGGACTCTCTTTTTGGTTCCTGGAAGTAATTAGAGACTATGCATGAAGGTAGTCATATATCTAAGATAATTAATCTATTTTAGAGCTATTTACAACTCCTATGAAAGGGGATGAGAAAATAGTTAATTATTTAGCTAAAATTAAGAACATTCAATCTCAATTAGATGGTTGTAATTGTGAACTGTTTCAAGATAAGATTTTGTACTTCATTATTCATATAAACATTCGTTAAAAGTTTAAAAATTATATCTCTATTTATAATTCTAAGTGTCAAAATGAGAATGGTCTGCCTGATTTGGATACTCTGTCTTCTCTATTAATTCAAGAAGAGCATGTAATGGAGAATTTTGATTCAAAAGAAACTATTTCTCAAGCCTTGTTCTCTTAGAATCATAATTCTACTCATAATAATAAAAATAACAATCTTAATCCTAAGTCTAATATCATATCTAGATTCAAAGAAAATCCTAAGACTAATTATGCTAAGAACAGTTGGAACTTTAAAGTCAAATTTAATGGAAATTGCAATAAGTGTCGAAAATTTGAGCATAAAGTGTTTGATTATAGAGTAAAAACTAGCAAATCAGATAAGAATGCTAGAACTAGCAAGCATAATAGTCAAAAGAAATATCAAAATAAAAATCATGCTAATGTTGTTGAGAAGTCTATTTCCTTGTATACCGCTCTCTCGGCTTCAAATGACAATTAATAGATTCTAGACAGTGGTGCCTCTAGGAACATGACTTGTACTCCTGATATCCTCTCAAATGTAGTTAAATGTGAGGAGAATATCTATCTAGGAGATAACTACATCATTAGATTTGAAATTTACGGGAATGTTAAATTGTCGAATAGTGTAATTAGGAATGTCTTGTATGTTCCTCAACTAAAAAAGAATCTTTTTGTTTGCTCTCAACTAACTAAATAAAATTGTAAAGTTGTTTTATCACAAGATAAGTGGTATGTAAAAGATAAGTTCATTAATGTTATTACTTTTGGTATTCAAAAAATGGCTTGTATATCTTTGATGATTTTGTGTCTGAGTCTTGCTTTTCTTCCTCTTCTAGCAATGATAATTAGCTTTAGCATGAAAGACTTGGTCATGTAAATTTCAAAAGCTTGTATGAAATTTCTAGACTTAATCTTGTTGTTGGTCTTTTAAAGATGAAGTCAGATCATGAACCATGTGAAATTTACTTACATGGTAAGTAACATCTTGAACCATAATCCTAATCCTAATATAAATGTTTTGGGTGGCCAAATTAACTGGGGATCACATAGGGACACTCCACTAAACCTATGGCAAAGTGCTTGTACGGGGGTACAAGGGAGTAAGTTACAATGTTGAGGAGAAAAGGGGAAACTAGCTAAGGAAGATTATTTCCATGAGTAGATTGTAGAGCTTCACACCTAGTAACTGGAGTAGTTCAACATCCAATATAGAAGAAAGCAACAATGAAGCGGTTAGTGAGACAAACAAAACCCACATAAACACAAAGTTTTATGAGGCTCATTCATCAAAGATTCAAATCTCTCTTTGATCACCATGCTTACAAAGTGCATACAAGAGGGAAATAGAGGAAAAACAAGGAAGAGAAATAGAAGAAGTGTAGCTTTTATTCCATGTGTAGTGATGAATACAAAGCTTCAACCAAGCTATCACAATTCACAATGCTACATAGTAGGAGTTCTTCAAAATTTGGAATCCCTTGGAATGGAGAAGCCATCCCAATTTATACACTTTGAACTTGACCTTTCACCTCCCTCATATGATGCTTCATGTTTCATATTCCACTTGTGACTTTTTATTTTCCATTAATTAAGTATTTCTCTTATAAATTTTGAGAAAATACTTTTACAATTTTAAAATAGGTCACTTAAGTGAATAAGACAAAATACAATGATGAGGCCCAATGAAGAATTAGAATGGAGAGAGAAAGAAGAGAGGAAAAGAGAGGAAGAGGGAAGGGATGAAGGGAAATCACTCCTCATAATGAACGACTTGAATGCCTTGACGAATTCATGAAATTTGAGCGAAGATTTCTACATATGAGTGATCCTCCAAACACATGATGAAGATTGCTATCCTTGATTGATAACTTTGAGATAATTTTCCCCATCCAGTGATGACTTTAAACTCTATGATCCAAAGACCATTTTGGAAGGGATCAAATTATAAGTGTTTAAAAACATTGTTTGAGACTCTTAGACCCCAAATGAGTTCAAGATAACTCATAGACCATGCTCGTGATGATTCTCTATGACATTTTTATGTTCCACTTGCCTCTAGAATGATACATATGCTTTCATAAGTGATGAGTAAATCCTTGAAACTATGATGGATTTTGTGTTCTATAATATAAGATCGTTCAGAACCTTGAAAAACCACCATCTCTTCATGATTGATCACACCTGAGAAACTATACCAACATGTGCACTTGAAATTCATGTTTCCTTGACACTTAATATATTTGGAAAGGGAAACTTACTATCTTTGGTAAGTGTTGGAGTTTTCCTCTTTGGACCCCAAATGGTGATATTGACCTAATTGATTATCCCCCTGCGTCTCATTTTTCCAAAACTTCCCCTTGAGTGTGACTTACTATTTTTAGCAAGTTCCAAATGGGAGACTTACTATTTTTAGTAAGCGGTAATTTTCACTATTTTCTGCTCTGAACAATCATTTTGACCTCATGATCATCTTTGGTGCACAATGTCTTCGCCACCACTACTTCTGATGACGACTAACAAAAAATAGTAAACCTGTGTAGGAAAGCTTACTATTTTTAAAAGTTCCATATCTCTGGTGCTCAGTTCATGACGGAACACATTTTTTAGACTTGTCTCATTTCGTGATTTTCCCTCTGAATTTCACTTGATTTCTTCATCAGAATGCTTGGAAATAAAATTTTCACCTGGTAGTGGCTTCGAGCACAGATTGTCATGGCGGCCATTAATGGAGCTCAAAATTTGTAGGTCTATTTTTTATCCCAATTGTGAAAAAATCAACTCCATTGTGATAGGTTTTTCATTTAGAAACAAGATTTTTTAGCTCGATCCGATTGTCAGATTGTCGACTGAAACCTAACAAATGTGAGCTAGGGCACGAAATGAGGTTTTTTATGAAACAAATGATTTAGGGAATTATTTGACCTCCCTTTTTTGCATCTTGATTGTGATGAAAATGAGGAATTCTTCAAAATACGGCATCTCAATCTCTTGGATTTCACCAGTGAAAGATATGAATGAATCTTCGTCTAGTGACTTTGGGGTTTTTTCAGGAAAACAAATAGTTTCTTCACCATTTAATGATCCGTTATTTTTGAAAATTTTTTGTTATTTTTAATTTTTAATCCTCATCTTATCATGGAAATATGGTAGCAATGGGGCTAATCTTCTTAATTTTTCTTGAAAATTTTCAAACATGACATTCTTCCTTGGGATGCACTGAGTGTTCCCACTCAAAATGAACTTACCTAGGAAAGCATGAAAGTTTTTTGAAAAATTTTTGAATGTTCCATCATGTATATGATCTTCTCATCTTATTTTTCTACAAGTATTTTTTTCCTCCTAACTCCTTACGGAGAGCTCCCACAATGGAGGATGAAGATCAGGTATCTATTTTAACTACCTTCTCCTCACAGGAGCTGAGACTTGGTAATATGAGAAGCCAAAGCTGGAAATGAGGGGAGGGGTGACATTTTTGTGTCCCATTTCCTTTAGATAAAAAATGAAAGGGACATCAATTTACACACTTCGTGCCTCATTGTGGACACTTGGCAGATCATCCGTGCATAGTGAGAGGAAAGGCTCCAACTAGCTCCCATGGGGCTAAACTGGCAATCCAGAGGTCACATTGGTGTTCTAGGGGATAAAAAGGGTTGGGAAAATTTTTTTGTCCCCTTTGTCCCTTTGAAAAAGGGACATAAGGGACATGAAAATGTGCCTTAGGCTCCTGGAGCTAACATGTGTCCCATCAAAAATTTGACTAAGTGTCGAAGAGTGTACCTTGAGAGCCAACTTGTGAAGGCCATATCTTGAGCTCCCAGATGACACTTTTGGGAACTTATTTATATGATTTTGACTTAAAATTCATTTTAGAAAATGGTGATGGTTCCCAATCAATTATTGACTTTAAGCACCTAAAAAATGGATCCTTTTGTCTCTAGACCTCCATGACTTTGTACCAGAAGAATGAGATGCCTAGAAAAAAGTATGGGGTTTGAGGAATATTATTTTTCCATCTTGTAGAGAATTGAAAATAATTTCATAGGTATTTTTTTGGCTTCCAAATCACTATGGATCTCCTAGAATCATTTCTTTGAAGTTTAGGTCCCTTTTGGCCCTGTGCACTGCTCGTTTAGGCCCAAAAACCCGCTTTTGATGAATCTGGCTCCAAAACTTCCAAAACTTCCCTAAATATTCCAAAATAAACTCCCTAATGTTTTAGCACTTGAATTATCTCCATGTGGTGAATTTTTCTATCCTCTAATTTTTCTCCAAGGGGTGCACTAGTCTTGGGAAGGCCAGTGGTAACCCTTCCCAAAACTGCCCAAAACTTGACATTCTTCACAAACTCCTAAAATCACCTAGGGGGATTGAATTTTATTTCCTAAATCACCTAGGGGAATTGGATGGACATCTAATTAGGACCATTACACATGGATTGAGCAAGGCTTAGTGTCAAGGACAGATAGACCTAGGGTGTCTTGGAAAGGTAAAATTTGAAAAAATTGACACAGGGTATCATTGTCATGCTTGAAAATTGGAAATTTTTCTTTTGTGCATTTACATGACAATAACTAGCTCTAGCTTAGGGATATGTTGTGGATTGAGCATAGTGAGGACATAACATGAGAATCCCATAATCTCAATTTTACTTCATGGACTAGTGCCTTATCCGTTGGGCTTTATGGAGTCACTAGAAAGATAGGCTACACAACTTTCTTTATTGAACACACACACAAACATGATGAGGGAAACAAAAAAGGGAAAGGAAACACATAATAGAAACAAGGGAAAAGAACCTAAATCACCTATGTACATGCATGGGATGACCTAATTTCACTGAAGTGTAAATTTGAATTGAGTGCTTACCCATAAACGAGTGTCACTAAATGTCATTATTCTACAAATCCATTGACAAGTTCACTAAAGTATGAACCTCTTCTCATATTCTTGAGAAATCTATCTTTATTGCTAGCCTACTTGTACATTCCACCTTCTTCATTACTTTGACACCTTCTTTTCAACTTCTCCTTGTATTTCAAGTTCTTTTCATTTGCTGATTTTTTGCCACTGTCATGAAGACATACCTTGATTGTTCTTGACTTTCCATTTTCATTTTTACTACAAGACATTTTTCTTCATTATGCATCTGCTTCATGACCACCATTTTCATGGGTTGATTCTCAACAGATGTCTCATGAATTTTGGCATCATGTCCCTCCTCCTGATTTTCTCTACTTTTTAATTGTTCCATGAAGTCACCTTTCTCATGCTCCAAATATTTTTTCATGTGCTTCCCTATACAATGTGTTACTTTCATTACATTACCCTCTTGGAAAGAGAATGAGTTCAAAATTGGGTCTCTAACCTAAAAATTGTCATCTTCCCTTTCCTTGTCCATTTTGGGCTTCATCCTCCATCTTTGTGTCAAGGGCATCCATCTCTTGATTAGGGCAAGCACTGAAAGGTTGAAATCTATTGAGAAGGTTTCCATTTTGAGTAAAATCAACTTTAAGATCAAACAACAATCCATTTCTCCATTTTTCATTGAGAATGTTTCCATCCTCATGAAAAGGAAATGAGCACAACACTGGAGTAAAAATTTCATCATCTTCATCTTCCTGTTCTTGATCACCAAACATTGAGAGGTCCATTTCCATAGTGAAATCATCATTTTCCTGGGTATGCTCCATTTCAAGTTTGAGAGGTGAAGGTATGTTGTCATTCTTGCATTCCCCATCATCTTCTTCTAATGAGAAAGAGAAGCCTTCAAGTTCATTGGAACATTCATCACATGAAGACTCATGTTGATCCTTGGGAGAATCATTGAAAATGTTGAAGTTGTCTATTAAGAAGGTGTTGAGCATCATTCCTTCTTCTTGGTCTGCATCTCTCATCACTTCAAGATTTATTTGTTGCAAGTCAAGGTTCTCATTACCAACCTTGACATCCACTGTGGAAACTTTGTCTACACCTTCATCCCATGAAAAGTACACCCTTTCAAACTCAGCTTTCATCAACTCTTCGTTGTGTTCTTTGAATGGCTCTATGATGTTTGGACATTCCTCCACCAACAAGGGAAGCTCAAGATCCTCCTTGAAGGTCATGAAGAATTTTTTAGGTTTGGAATTGTGGCACAATATGTCTACCATTGGGTCATTTGGTTGTTGAACAATATACTTCATTTTTCTGATGGGAAGTAGCTTCTTTGTTTTACCATTGACCAGGATGGTGGCGTGTGACCAATTCAACTGCATATCTCCTCCAACATCTTGGCAGAAGCTTCAGCCCAACAACATGCCATATGAGGTGGGCATGTCTGCTACAAGGATTCTCATTGTGATTTTCTTGTCAGGGAAGTCTGCCAATGCTACCTCGACATCTTTGACTTGTCCAACGAGAGGCACTTGTTTCATCTCCATGGAGAGACATTTACCAGAGGTAGGGGAAAGGGAGAGACCAAGAGCTTTAGCAAATTTCATGGGCATGACATTATCCAAGGCACCAGAGTCAATGATATAATTGTTTATCTTATACCCATTGACTAACAAGGCTATGTAGAAACGATCAACCTTCTTAGAGGTAGAGGGTGTGGAAGCGAGGAAATTCAGAGATGGAGTGGATTGGGATGCATGCGGTGGTTATTTGGTGGAGGCATCTTTAGGAACATGGCTACTACCTTTGACATGTTGAATGAGTCTCTCCAATTGTTTAGGATGAGTTCTTAAGTATTCAAATGTAGACATTTGGATCTTGGATTTTTTGAAATGGTCAACAATGTCTAAGGATGAAGAGGTGGTGGGAGAATCATGGGTTATGGAAGCATTAACACAAATATTTTTAGAAAATGATTTTCCAAGAGAAGCAAGAAGAGGAATTACTTAAAGAGGCAGAAGGATTCTTGGTCAGGGTGGCTTCATGCTTCTTCTCAGTTGTCCTTGTTGAAGTAGGATTTGATGATCCTCCTTTCATTGTTATTTTTCTCAGAGTCACCATTGGAGGATTCAATTTCTTAGTTTGGGTAGTGGAAGAAGAGCCTTCTTTCACCTTTTGGGATTGGGTGAATACTTCATATGAGTAACTATCAGTGGGTTCCTCATCATCAAGCATGCATTCACAAAACCCAATCCTAGCATATTCACTTTCTCCTTCCTCTTCATATTCAAAACTTTCTTCTTCTTCATCCTCATAGCTCATGTACATCACATTGACTGGTGGGGCTTCCAAGGTGAGCCTTTGAGGTGCTCCTATGATCTGAGAGAGTTTTCTCTTTATGGAAAACATATCATTAGCCATTTTTTGAATCACAAGATCAGTGGGTATTGAACTTGAACTTTGACCTTTTTGTTTACCATGGGGATTCTTTACCTTACCAGAAAAGATTAGATCGTCATCTGTTTCAATAGCATAATCTTGTTCTTCTTTCAAATCTCTAGGTTGATATCTTCTCAGGAAGAACCCAACTTCTAGTTGCATAACACTGATAAAGAATATTTTCATATTATTTTCAGAAGGCACGACATCTTCAGGAATCCTTTGATTGTCCGGTTATACCTGCTATGAAGTCTCTCATAGATTCTGTAGATTCCTTCTTCATTTGTAGCAGTTGAACTAAGAGATCCTGGTAGTCTTCTGTAGTTTTATATCTGGCTTCAAATTTGGTTCTTATATCATTCCAACAAGTGATAGACCTTGCTGGTAAGAAATAGAACCATTCAAATTCCTTTTCTTACAAATATTCCACGAACAATCTAACAGATACATTTTCGTGTTCGACACCCAACACACCACATGTAGTGATGAAAGGTGTTACATGCTCTTCAGGAAGTTGTGTGCCATCACCTTTGAATTTTGGAAGGTTCTTATGGGAACACGTCGGAAGATCATGAAGAGGAGGTGCAAGAGCAAGTGGACCTATATTCCTTCCCCATGGAACAATGGGTTAAGCTCTTTCTCTTTCTTCATCCACCATGGTATTTTCCACTTCAGCTACTTCTTCTTCAACTCTTGAAAAGTGCAGATTTCTCAGTTAGGATTGTAAAGAGGCTTTTGATCATCTAAGTACTCCTTTTTTTGTATTTTTTGATTTTTTGGGTAGAGATTCCTTTTTGGGTGCACTTGGGAAAATCTCTCCCCAACAAAGTCACCAAAAACTATTGGTGAGAAATTTTTTTAGGTGGAAAAATTAGGTGTCTCCACCAATGTTCATGGGGCTATGCCCCTCTACATTGAATGGTACAACTCCCATTATTGAATGTAACTAATCCTAATCCTATCTAAATGTTATGGGTGGAAAAATTGGCCTAGGATCACATAAGGACACTCCATTGAACATGTGGCAAAGTGATTGTATGGGGGTACAAGGGAGTAAATTACAACATTGAGGAGAAAGGGGGGAAACTAGTTAAGGAAGATTACTACCATGAGTAGATTACAGAGCTTCACACCCAGTAACTGAAGTAGTTCAACATCCAATATAGAAGAAAGCAACAATGAAGTGATTAGTGAGACAAACAAAACCCACATAAATTTTTTTTTTATGAGGCTCATTCATCGAAGATTCAAATCTCTCTTTGATCACCATGCTTACAAAGTGCATACAAGAGGGAAATAGAGGAAAAACAAGGAAGAAAATAGAAGAAGTGTAGCTTTTATTCCATGTGTAGTGATGAATACAAAGCTTCAACCAAGCTATCACAATTCACAATGCTACATAGTGAAATCTCTTCAAAATTTAGAATCCCTTGGAATGGAGAAGCCATCCCAATTTATACACTTTGAACTTGACCCTTCACCTCCCTCATATGACTCTTTGTGTTTCATATTTCACTTGTGACTTTTTTTATCTTCCATCAATTAAGTATTTCTCTTATAATTTGTGAAAATACTTTTACAATATCAAAATAAGTCACTTAAGTGAATAAGACAAAAGAAAATGATGAGGCCCAACAAAGAATTCGAATGAAGAGAAAATAAGAGAGGGAAAGAGAGTAGGAGGGAAGGGATTAAGGGAAATCACTCCTCATGATGAACTGCTTGAATTTCTTGATGCAGTCATGAACTTCGAGCGAAGATTTCTGACACTAGTGATCCTCCACACTGATGAAGATTGTTACCTTAAATAAATTTGAATAATTTTCCCCATCTAATGATGATCACAAACTATATGATGCACAGACCCCTTGAACCATTAAATAAGTGTTTAACAAAACTATTTGAGACTTTCCTGAAGTGAGTTAAAGATGACCCATAGATCATGCTCGTGATGATTCTGTGTGAGCTGATGCTATGTTTCACTTTCCTTTGGAATGATACATATGCTTGTATAAGTGATGAGTAAATCCTTGAAACTATGATGGATGTCTTGTTCTGTAATATGAGATGATCGTTCTGAACCATGAAAAACTGCCATCTCTTCATGATTGATCACACTTGAGAAACTAGACCAACCTATGCACTTGAAATGCATGTTTCCTTAACACTTACTATATTTGGAAAGGGAAAATTACTATCTTTGGTAAGTGCTGGATTTTTTCTCTCTAGACCCCAAATGGTGATATTGACCTGAATGATTATCCCCTTAAATCTCATTTTTCCAAAAGTTCCCCTTGAATGCGAATTACTATTTTTAGTAAGTTCCTAAATGGGAGACTTACTATTTTTAGTTAGTGGTCATTTTCACTATTTTCTTCTCTGAACAATCATTCTTACCTCATGATGATCTTCGGTGCACATTGTCTTCGCCACCACTACTTCTGATGATGACTAACCAAAAATAACAAACATGTGTAGCAAAGCTTACTATTTTTAGAAAGTTGGTCTCTGGTGCTCGATTTATGATGGAACAAATTTTTTTGGACTTTTCTCATCATCACGATGTTTTCCTCTGAATTTCACTTGATTTCTCCTACCAGAATGCTTGGAAATTAAAATTAAAAATTCTGCCTAGTAGTGGCTTCGAGCACATAGCTGCCATGGTGGCCATTAATGGAGCTCAAAATTTGTAGGTCTCATTTTGGTCTTTGTTCATGATGAAATAAACTCCATTGCGATAGGTTTTTCATTTGGTTTCCGTGTGCAAGTTTTTATCTCAATCTGACTATTAGATTGTCGAGAAATCTAACAAACGTGAGCTATGGTACAAAATGAGATTTTTTATGAAACAAATGATTTAGGGAATTATTTGAAATCCTGTTTGTTTCATCTTATGATCATCTTGAAAAATGAGGAAGTCTTCTACAAAATACGGGACATCTCAATTCGTTCAGATGGTTTGAAAGATATGAATGAATCTTCATCTGGTGACTTTGGGGTTTTTTTTCGAAAAAAATTCATTTCTTCACCATTTTGATCCGTTAATTTTGGAAATACGTTTTGTTTTTAATGTTTAATACTCATATGATCATGGAAAAATGGTAGTACTGGGTCTAATATTCTGATTTTTCTTGAAACGCTTTCAAACATGACATTGTTCCTTGGCATCACTCAGTGTTCTCGCTCAAAATGAACTTACCTAGGAATCATGACATTGTTTTTTGAAAAATATGAATGTTCCATCATGTAGAGGATCTTCAGATTTCACAAGTCTATTTTTGTGCCTCCTAACTCTTTACGGAGCTTCCCTAATCATCCATGAAGATCAGGTACCATTTTGACTACCTTCTCCTCACAAGGGATGAGACTTGGTCATATGAGAAACCAAGTGGAAATGAGGGGGGAGGGAAATTTTTTGTGTACCTTTCATCCATTTTTCCAAAATAAATAAGGGGACATCAATTTCTAGTTCACACCTCATCACGATACTTGGTGATCATCCATGCAGGGAGAGGGAAGGTTTAAACTTAGCTCTTGGGGGCTTAATTGGCAAACAAGAGGTCACATTAGTGTTCAGGGGGATACAAATGGATGGGTGAAATTTTGTGTTCCATTTTTCCCCTTTAAGAAGGGACATGAAAATGCATCTTAACCACAGGATGCCACGAGTCCCATTAAAAATTTGACTAAGTGTCAAAGAGTGTACCTTAAGAGTTGACTTGTGAAGGCCATATCTTGAGCTCCTGGATGAGTTTTCGAGAACTTATTTATATGATTCTGAATGTAAAATTACATTTGAGAAGAATTATGATGTTACCAAGTCTAAATTATGAATTAAACACCTCTAAATATCTCCTTTTTCTCGGGACCTCCATCTTTGCGCCAGAAGAATGAGCTGCCTAGAAAAAAGTATAGGGTTTCGAGGAGTCCCATTTTTTCCATCATGTAGATCATTTAAAATAATTTCCATAGGTACTTTTTTTGGCTTCCAAATCACTATGTAGCTCCTAGAATCTTGTTTTGAAGTTCAAGTCCCTTTTCATGGTGCATGCTCGTTCAGGCCCAAAAACCCGCTTTCACTGAATCGACTCCAAAACCTCCAAAACTTCCCTAAATATTTCATATTTTGATATATTTCCGATGATGTTGATAACACTAACAAGGTTAGATGATAGTGATATTCATTGGTTAGATGTTGTTTCTTATGGTTGATTTGATTAATGATATAGTTTTTTGGATTTAATAATGGTAATTTTCATGCTAGCCTAAGTGTATGTCATTGTAATTTTATCTGTGGATGATTCGTGGCAAACTATGTGAATAATTGTATGCATTGCACTATCAATTGTTTAATAATGTTAGGACATTATAAGTTTGATTGAATTTTTGATGTGTAGATGACGTTTATTATATTGGACAGATGCGGTTAATGTGTGCAATGAGTGTGCAAGTGACAGGGATAGGAGAGCATGGGTTTCAGGGTAGCTACGCAATTGTGCACAAGTGGCCCATGGGCTGAGTCCTAACCATGCTAAATGTTTGAGGCCTTAGAATAGGTGTATTTATTTGGGCACCATGGGTGAACCCTCAATTGTAATGTAATTATGTCTTGTAAAATTAATTATGTTTAGGGTGTGTTTTATTAAGTAAACTAGTTTAGGGGTTTAATGATCTCATCTTATTTAAGAGATGGTTTTGGGGAAGTGTGTGTGTGTTGGTAGAAGGGATTGTGGACCACATGTGAACCTTGGGTGGACCCCAGACCCTCTACCCTTGTGCCCAAGCATGCCAAACCCGAAATTGGGTTATTTTGGGCATTTTTAGGGACCCCTTTTGAGTTTGGGAGTTCCCTTAGCATGAAAATGGGCCCTTGGACCCTACCTAATAGGTAGGGGGGCTTATTTCCAAGGTTTTGAGGGAGTTTCCCTCCCATTTTGCCTTCCTTAGTCACCATCCATGTAAGATGGTTGGTTTGTGTGTAGTTGTTAAAAGTTGCTCCACTTTGTTTTATTTTAGTTTTTAGTATTTTGGGTGATAAGGGCTAAAAGGTGAGTTTACTCTTACTTATTTGGTTTTTGGAATCTTTGACTCTTGGGGGGAGAGGGGGTGACACTTGTCACCTCCCCATTGGTGAGGAAACTTTTGGGTTCCTCTTCTTATTCTTCCTCATGTGGAAGGAAGGGGTCTTCTTGGCTCATTTTTTTTGGGGAGAACTTGGAGAATTTTGGGAGCTTTGAGGTTTGCTTGGTCAAAGGGAGAAGCTTAGAGTCTTGGAAAGCATTGTAGAGGTAGGATTCTTAACCTTTCTTTCTTATTTGTGCTTATCTTGTTAACTATGCTTTGATCAATAAAATGATGTGTGTGAAATGATGTGTGGTGAAGTTGCATGGTGAATGTAGTTGTTTGTTTGTTCCTTGTTGTTTTCCTTTTGATTTCTCTCCACCATCATTTGGATTGATAGTTTTTGGAGAATGTAGGGGAAGAGAGAGGGATTCCCTCTCAAACCTCATGGTTGTTGGTCAAGCCATGAAGGTCCCTTCTCATCCCCTCATATGGTTTGAGGTGGGAGAAAGGTTCATATGGCTTGAACTTTTCCCCATTCTTAGTGAGGAAACCCTTTTGGGTTTGAAAATAAAGGAGGAATAAGTAGGATGAATGATTAGGAGGTATAAGTAGTTTTGTAAACATGTTTTTTTGGTGCTCCTATGGTTGTACACCTTTGATTTGGGCATCCTACTTCTTCTCTACCCCCTTGTGAGGTTGACCTTGTTATCCTCATGTTGTTGTTTTATCATGTGTAGTATGTCTAAGTGGTTAAATGGTCTTATGTATTCTTGTTGTGTTTTATCCCCATTATACTTGTGCACATTGTGGAATTTTGTTCCTCTCTCCCATGGGTTTGGGGGAGGCTAGCATGGCTTCCAACCATGGAAAGGCATGTGATGATGCCTATTGGTTGGGTGGTAAACAAGCCATATCTCTTGATTCAACACTCTTAGAAGAACACTCAAGGTGGAGACTCAAGGATGAATTTTTAGTTGGAGTGGTGACTTTGTCTCTTTTATCCTCAAAATCATTGTAAATATTACACCTCATTGTAACTATGTTATATGGTTGATTGTGGATAGCCTCATCTTATAAACTTATCCTATTGTGATTTAAAAGTCTTGTTATAACATGTCTCTTTTGTCTTGTAACCTTTCTCTATTCAAAAAAAAAAAAGAAAAAAAAGATTACAATATAAGATCATGAGTTCCTTATTTTACTTGTCTTCATTGAAATAATTGTTTGTTTGAAATCTGCAATATCTAGTAAGCATTACATGTTAAATCTGAAATTTTTAGTGTGTTTGCTTTAAAAATGGAAAAAAAATTGATAGCATTACACCTTCCCAAAACTGCTCAAATACTTGAATGTTCCAAAAGGTCCTAAATCACCTAAGGGGACTGATTCTAATTTCCTAAATCACGTAGGGAAATAATTGACATTCACTTTAGGATCATTAGAATGACAGGATAAGATTGGTGATTGGGATAGACTAACCTAGGGGTGTCTTAGGAAGGTATGACTTTGAAACTTTTCGACGATGTTTTCTGTTGTCATGCTTTAAAATTGGAAATTTTCCTTTTGCACATTTACATGACAACAGTCAGCAAAAAATTTGATGAGTTCTATGTGTCATGTGGGATTCAAAGGGAGTTTAATACTCCTTATTTCCCTTAGCAAAATTTCATTATAGAAATGAAGAATAGGACTATATTAGAAATGGCTAGGACTATGATCCATGCTTCTAATGTGCCTAAGTTCTTATTGGCAGAAGCCATGAATATTGATTCCTATATTTTTAATAGAGTGCATTTTAAATCTCTTCTTCAATCTACTCTTCATGAATTATGGACAAAGAAAAAACCAAATATTTCTCACTTAAGAATATTTGGTAGCCCTGCTTTTATCTTTATTCCTAAAGTTAATAGGAAGAAGCTTTATCCAACCTCCTATTATTGGATTTTTGTTAGCTATGGTTGTAGAACTAAAGGTTTAAGATTATATGATCCTTTCAATCATGACATAATATAAAATAGGAATGTTCATGTCTTAGAAAATAAATTTTGTGGCGTTTCTCATGAACCTTCCTCTGTTTCTCATGAGACAGAGCTTGATAATCCTTATCCTAACATTATGGAAACAGAAGTTCAAGGGGCTGATTATCCTGATCTAGACATGATGGAGATTGAGGGGGATCCATCTCAAGTTGTATTTCATCCTAAGATTTCTAAATGGACTCAAAATACGGTTAAGGAGTCTAATCATGTTAGTCTTAGAAAGGTAACTCCTAGTCAATATTATTACCATGCCTTAATGACCATCTATGAGGTTGAACCATGATATTTTGAAGAATTCTATCAATATTATAGATGGATTTAGGCTATGAAATATGAATACAATCCTTTAATTAAAAATAACACTTGGGAACTAGTCCCTCCTCCTTCTAAGAGAAGCATTGTAGTATCTTTGTGGTTATACAAGTTAAAGTATAACTCTGTAGGAGAAATTGACAAGTTCAAGGCAAGGTCAATATCTTGTGGTTTCACTCAGAAACCTAATCTTGACTATGTTGAGACCTTTTCTCATGTATCTAAGATGATCGCTGTGAGAATTATTCTTGTTTTGGTTGCCCAATATTGTTGGGAGATTCACCAAATGGATGTTAAAATGATTTTTTTAAAGGTGACTTAAAAGAAGAGATCTACATGAGTCAGTCTAAAGGTTTTGAAGAACCTGGTATGTAAATTTATGTCTGCAAGCTGAAAAAGTCTTTGTATGGTCTTAAGCAAGCTCCTAGAGCTTGGTATGCTAAAATTAAAAGCTTCTTTCAGGATCTTGGTTTCACTAACTAGTGTTTTGATAATGATTTATTTGTTAATTTTGAAAACAATAATATTATCATTATTATTTTGTATGTTGATGATCTTTTGATTATTAATAGTGATAGAAATCTAATTGTTAGAATCAAAGAAAGGATAAAATAACGTTTTGAAATGACTTATTTAGGTTTATTAAATCATTTTCTTGGCATGGTTATATTTCAAGATCATAAATCTATTATTGCATCTCAATCTCAGCATGTTGTGAAATTTCTTAGAAGATTTAACATGATAGAATGTAATCCTATTGTCATTTCTATTGAATTGGTGTCAAGTTAGATCCTAAACCAGCTTGTGCTAAATTTGATCCTACTCTGTATAGACAGCTAGTTGGTAGTCTAATTTATTTGACTATTACTAGACCTGATATTTCTTATGTAGTAGGAATAGTTCAAGAACCTTATGAGGATCATTGGAAAATGGAAAAAATAATTTCCAAATATATTAAAAGAACAGTTAATTATGGTGTTTTTTATTCTTTTTGTAATGATGTGCAATTATTTGGCTATAGTGATTTTGACCATGTTGGTGATGCTACAAATAGAAAGTCTACTTATGGATATGTTTTCAAGTTGGGTATAGGTGCCATCACTTGGAGTAGCAAGAAGAAACCAACAATGTTTATCTCTTTTACTAAAGTAGAATATAGAAGTGTTATGTGATTCAATAAAATCTAAGATATTTTATTAAAAATCATAAATGTACAACTATGATAAATGACACATAAATTAAGTATAAATATTAAACAATTATTTGATAATTTAAATGAAATTAAATGAAAGTGAAAGGTACTTACCTAAATTGAACTTACCTCGTAGTGATCTAGGACTGAACAGAGTGATGAAATGGCATAACAGAGTGGCACAACAATCTTCAAACAATAGCAATGGAGGCATATCTTGCCATATTGGGGCACCTGTAGAGGGATAGTGGTGAATGTGGGTGCCCTAGTCTACAAAATAGCTTGAGATATGATCCTGATATGGTCATTAGGTCTTTTTCAGTACTTCACCTTTGGTCGGGTGAGTGTCTCACTTGGTTTAATTGATGTCATCATAGACCTGCAATGAAGAGTCACCTGCAAAACCCCACATAAAGCATCAAACCCTAAAAAAGAAAGATGTAAATGAAGGGGTTGGACTATCCTTAGCATCCACAATGGTGGGCTTACAACTAAGTGTTGCACTACATCTCAGACCTAATGTAGTTTTGTGGACTTGTGTGTGCAATAATGTGCCTATGGTGCCCTAATGCCAATGATGTATAAATATCAGGAAATAGCTAGATAAAATGCAAAATGGTGGATGGAATAAAATGAATACTCCCCTTCCTATGCAA
The DNA here is from genome assembly GCA_019776745.2 of Taxus chinensis. Taxonomy (NCBI): domain Eukaryota; kingdom Viridiplantae; phylum Streptophyta; class Pinopsida; order Cupressales; family Taxaceae; genus Taxus; species Taxus chinensis. The sequence continues at coordinate 522,356,060 of CM034155.1, forward strand.
TGTGTGATGGAGAATAGTGCCCAAATGCAATCCTTTGCTCTATGTAGATAGTTATCCCTTGATAGTAATATTTTTTCTATAAGGTAGTTATAATTTTATCATTTGATCTAATTTAATTATGTTAACTACTAAAGAAAGCTAAACAACTAAGAAAATGAAGGGTTTAAGGTACCTCAAATGTGTGATATGGATGAATGGGTAAAAAATTAATGATCTTGTTGCTACAAGTTGATGACCTGGTTAGGTCAACGGTAACCCAGACTTCACAGAGGTAGGTTGACGATGACCTAAGTGAGTGGGTTTGGATAGCAATGTTAATATGCAAACTTGCAGAGACTTGAATTTGAACTCAATGTAGCAAAAGCCAGTAGATGTTGGAATTGACCTGTAGAAGGGAATCGGAGGAAAAAGAAACTAGAGGATGGAAAAAAATAGAGGTTTAGGTAGATTGGTTGACAAACAGGGCCCCAGTCGATGGCGACTAGGGTAGGGTGACGGCGACTAGGGTACAGACAGGATTGATTCAGTGTGATAGCTAATAGGGATGGAAAATAAGAATTCTGAGAAGGATGACAAATTCAAAACAAAGACAGAGAAAGGATCTAGAGATAGAAATCCAAGTGATAGAAGGTTGGGTTGACGACGACCTGGGCTGGGTGACGGTAACTGTAGCAAGGTAAAACAAGGTCGAAGTGGATAAGATAAATGAGAAACCTGTAAGAAAAATGACTGAGAGAACAAGTTGATTATTAAGTCCCAACAATAGCTAAACAAAAATCATGCAAGTGATGAAAACAAGCTTCTAAGGATTGTAAGAAGGTTGGTACAGTTGCTGAGATGCTCTAGTTCAAAGATGGATTCACAGAATGTAAAAAATCCAAGTTTTTTTGTGCCTATGTGTTTTTTGTGTCTCTTTTTGGAAAGGTAAGAACTCAATCTTATAGGGTCGATGGTGATTAGGTTGGGTCGCCATCGACTATGGGTAACTTTCCCCAATGGGGCTGATTTTTTGTTTTTATTAGGATTTCAGGTTTTTAACAATGTGAAAATTGCCCTAAAGCTTGTAAGCAAGAAGAGGTTATTTAGGGATGTTTCATGGGTAATAAAGATAGATAGGATAAAATCTAGAAAAATCATAGTGATGTAGATTTAGGATAAAAGCATCTTAAAAGGAAATTCCATTGGGGGTAGTGGATATTAATTAATTAATGAATATTAATTCATCAGTGTTAATTAATGAAGATTAAAGTTGATGGGATAATATGTGGGCATTTAATTAAATTAATGTTAAGGGGATGAATTAAATAAATGGGTTCTGGTTAGGACCATGGTGAAGTATGCGCACGCGGGCAGACAAGGGTAGAGATATTGAATTTAGGTGTCTACATTTGCCCATTTTTGTTGATTAGTTTGCGTTAGCAAGCCATGAGACAAAAACAATGAGAGATAAAGAGTAGGATTTGGATTAACGAAAGGTTGATGATGATCTCCCCCTCAAATGGGAGATTGATAACGCCAAGGGTAATCAACGACGTATTTGAAAAAGGGAGATGATGAATGGCATGTGGGTGAAGAAAAATTAGTAAAATGCTAAGGCAAGGCAAGATACCCCAAGTAAAAAATATCACAATAACAATAAAAACTATGGTAGTGATTCTGATATCACGTGGGTGGGGGACACAGGCCAGTCTCAATGGAGACATCAATAATGCTCTACGGGCCAGTGAGTGGGAAAAAATCATTGTGAAATGGAGAGACTCTAATGGGAAACCTCTCAAATGGATGTAAGCTAGGATGACCAGTGGTTCATAGGTAAGCATCAAATAATGCACAACTAAATGTGAAAATAATGTGAAATCCTGCGTATATGAGGAATCAAGTGAAAAGGGTACGCGTCTGTAAGGGACAAAGATAAAAATAATGGCGCCCCAACAAAGGGCACAAAAAATGGCCATAAAAGTGGAATATGATTAATGATGCCCCAAAGGGAACACAAATATGGCCACAAAAGTGGACTTGGGATAAGGCATGGATGATAAAATGGTGCCCTAACAGAGGACATGAAAAAAGGTCAAAAAGGAAAAATAAGAAATGATGATATAAAATACCCCAAGGGGGAATAAATATGGCCACAAACGTGGACTTGAGATAAGATGAAATAATGAAATGGTGCCCTAGAAAAAGAGCACAAAGATGGAAAAAAATGTGAGATAGGAAAATACGTGATATAATACTCAAAGAAGGCCACAAAAGTGGACCTAGTATGAGATAGATTGGATAAGATTTGATAATATAAAAAAGGGCGTAATCAGATGATAGATGAGACAATATATGAAATGAGATAAGATAAGATTAGATGTGACCAAAGGGTACAAACGATGTTATGTCATATTGAGGAACGTGCAAGAAAAATATGCCTCCAACCACATTGGAGGTAAACAAGAGGAGGATCTAGGTAATGCAAGGCACATGTGACCATAAACATGATGTTAGCATATAACCAACAATAGTTAGTTATACCAAATATCATGAGAGAATGTTATGGAATGAACTCATAAACCTAATGTCAACACAAAAAAGGTATTTGTGATGCAACTTGTACGCAGGAAGAGAGTTCTCTATGAGTGGTGTTCCCTAAATCTATGCCTCGACTTTGGGAAGGAGAAATAGCAAATTGATCAATGCGGGAAGTTTGTTGGAAGAAAGCTAATTAATGCGGGAAGATTTCTTATGATGGTAGTAAAATGGAAGGTTGATTAATGTGGGAAGCATTCGATGCCATAATACAAAAGAGTAGTCATCCTTAGAGGGTATGGTCTACTTTATCCATATATGATATAGATGGAAAGAATAATATATATGATAGTCATCCTTCAAGGGATCGATCTATTTATTTGATTTGGTTTGATTTTGATTTTTTTTATATGAACATTTGTCCTTGGAGGGAGTATTCCATTTTCATTAGCTTTGATTTTGATAAGAGCATCAATGAATCTTTAATTTTACATGGGGAAAAGTTGGGAATAACCAGGTAGACCACTTAGAAGGGGAAATGAATGTACAAGAGACACCTGTGATCCCTTTGCATGGTTTCAAGAGGTAAACAAGGGGGTGATGGATGTAATGATCACAAAGTTCTCACCAAGAAGAGAGAACATATCCATAAGGAAATTGTTATGGGAAGATCCATGGTGCCCATATTTAAGGTCATGTTTAGGAGAGTGATAGTAGACCACATAGTTTCAAATCATTACAATGATGGATGGAAGAGGCTAATGATGGAGGGATGATATAAAGATATGACTAAGTACTCACTAGTAATTTGCTAACAATAGAATGGTCACAAGTGCAATGTGTCACCAAATCACTGCACCCTTTGAATGGTCAAAACATGTGAGCAGGGCGTTCAGTGTGATTGGGACACATGGTATCACCTCTCAAGCTATGGGATTTGGGCTCAAGGTTAACCTCTAGAGAAGGATGGTTTCCTCTTCCTAAACTAAGTGTTGTACTATTCCTAGTGTAATGAAATGGTTATTTAGACCTACGCTAACATTTCATGGGTTTTAGGGAAGGAGATTTGTAGGAAAATGAAACTATACTAGGGATGGTGATGCACCAAAATAAAGGGGGTTTTCAAACTCAGGAAGGGTTAATTTGAAGAGGGTGTATGCACCACAAGTCACCTTCACCTGCTGCAACTTAGAGAGGATACAGAATATCACAAACTAGGAAGCATACGTTCCCTTTGTTAAACTCAGATTATACATAACAGATAGAGAAAATTCAATTAAAAACACAATCAATCACCATGATAATATAAGATATGCACATGTCAAACATCTATTCCACTTATGACAGTTAATGATAATATGGATTTTATAACAGAAGGAAAATAACCTCTCCACAACTGATATTCAAACAATTATATCACTTTCCAACATAGCGAAATAAGATATTCTGAAATAAAGGTGAGTCAACCACTTATACTAAGGAATTATGTATCCACAAAGCATACATTGATCAACCATTAACACAATAAATCAAATTCTTCATGGCAAAATATCATGCTGAATGTAATTGAAAGGTTTTAAAATAGTCAAAGCACTCTTCCAAGCTTGAAGAGTAACTTCTCCAAAAAATGATCTACCTCTACCTCTAAAAGACTTCATGCACCCCACTATTTATAAGTTCCTTAGGCTGAGCCATTATAGTTGGGCCTTAACCAACAAATTACTTAAAATAGAAATGTCATTAAGTTTAAGGGAACATGCTCCCATAAAAATAACAAAGTTTGTTGCAAGGGTTTGACTCAGTCAACCCTACAACTTTGACCGATCCAGAGCTTGGATCTGTCCTTCCATGGCCACTTAGCTTTGGCTGGGCTCTACAACATCTTCTCCAGCTCCACTTTTCTCTTGTTCCTTCTCCCAAGCAGCCATCTGATGCTTGTACTCAATGAAACACTTAATAATTCCCTGAATTTCTCCATCCTCTGGCCCACACGTATAGTGATTAACCACATTTTTTGTCTCAATCTCTCTTACTACTTTGGCTGGGAATATTTTGATTTTACTTACTACCTTTTTCAGTCGACCAATGAAATTTTGGCATGAAACCAACATGTCAATGGAGTCACTGTAGAAGGTTCTAGTTACCTTGTCATCCCTTCTTACCAAATCCTTGAAATTTATCTTGATCTGATCTTCAAGAAGAGAATCGATGTTTTCATTGAAGAAATTTCAATTGATATTATCAAACTCCTCTGAAATGTTGTTCAGAGCATCCATTATCTCTACATGTTTGTCATCCAATTTCTTAATTAGATCCTACAAAACCTGGGACCAGAACTCCATATCTTTTTTATACTTGAACAATTTAGAGGCATCATCTATTACATCCTCCTGGAGAAGCAAATCCAGATCCTCTTCTCTAATTTCACTCCATGTATTCAAATTCAAGTTCAAGTTATTATTATCTTTGGAGAAGGCCTTATCCATTCTATGAATTGAGGCTCTTTCAGTCTATAAATCATCATTTATGTCAACTGCTTCTTTTATCAAAGGATTGGCTTCTTGCAGTATACACTCCATCCATTCATTCACCGATCTTCCCTTTTTCTAATCTTCTCAATCTCATGATAGGAAATGTCATCCAGAGTGGAAGAAACCATCAGTGTAGTGGTGGTTGAAACCTCAGTAGATGGAGAAGGTTGTGTCACTTTTCTCAACAATGCAGTGAGTTGCTCAACCTTTACTTTTAGCTCATCCTTAGAAGCATTATCCTTATCATATTTCTCTAACAGATTCCCAAGAGCAGTCTGCACATCCTATTTGGCCCCTTCATGTGTTGTTTTTCCCAATGAAAATCTAGAAATCTGGTAATCAGTTGTTGTAATGGTTTCCTTGGTTTTCCCTTCAATGAGAGTAGCAACTTCTATGACCCTTTGTCCAGATTGATTCACTGCTAAGCTGGAGATAATCATTGGTCGTTTGTCCTATCTTTTAGGATTGGGTTCCAACACACTTAGGTCTATAACATCCACCAGAGGCACCTTCTTCTTTTGTTTCAGAGTCTAGAGAAACATCCATTCTGGAATGGCTGATGTTAATGATAGTGGAACAACCGATTTGGTACCTGAAGCAAATACAAGAGCACTGGTAACATTAGTTGGCACTAGAACAGATGTGAAATAATGGATTAGGTGGATGTGAGGATAGCCATAAGAGTGGATACAGTGGGATTAGAATATGAGATGGAAGAAAATGAAATTGTTAAAGGGATTAAAGTAGAAATGGGTGACCCAATAGTTTCCCCTACTGAGAGAACTGGAAGAGATGAGAACACCTGGGCCATAGAAGGAGATGGAAAAGAAGAAATGATTATAGAAGTGGAAGGAAATGATGTAGGAAGTGATGATGGAAGAGAAAGAGGAGATGACAGGTCTTATGAGACACTTGGAGAATCAGTAACTTCTACTATTTTTGACATTGGTATTTTTGGATACATGGCCTTGGAAGTAAGATCCTTGGAGAGAGATGAGCTACCAACAATGAATGAAATATTTTTAGGGACTGTATGGGCCCTTTGGATGGACCTTTTTCCCTTTGTGGGTGTTGGTAGACTCATGGTTGATTGGGTTTCTATATTTGTAGGTTGATCTAACCCTTTGGGTGAGATTCCCAAGGTAACCAACCAACTATAGGTTCTCTATAGAATGGGCCCCGACCTTTCCTTGGTATTGCAACATTCTTCTACATACCAATCAATCCATGGCAATGGTTGATTGGCAACATTATTATTTTTATATGTTGCATCCAAAACTTCCTCTTCATCATTCATCTCCTTTGTAATCTCTATGATACCAAATTGTTGAACCTCATCCAAAGTTAGCCTCTCATAATCTCTTTGTTGAATGATGAACTCATCCCAACAATGAATCCAAATATCTTCCAACTGGGGCACATGGGAACTAGACAGACCTGTTTCACTAAATTTACCCCAGTAGTCAAAACTGGTCTGAGGATGGAAGGTCCGCAAAGTTACTTCTGACATTTCTACATCTACACCCTTCACCTTATGAATATTGGAGCAAGTGTATCTACCAATTGAAATGGGGAATTGAACTCCCACCTTATGTCATTTATTTTGAATCTTATGATAGTCTAGCAATTACTGAACCAACTCTATCAAAACCCACTTGTCGGTGGGGCATCTTGGTAGCTTACTGGGAGCACCTACAAAACTAGGAATCTGAATGTATGTAAATGTAGGGAACTATAGGTAAATAGCTCCCCACTCACGCACTTCTTTGAAGGATTCATCATAAATCCTTCGATTGTATAAATCTTTATCAAAACGATAAAGAATGACAGCAAAGAAGGCATCATTAATCATGCGGAAGTGTCTACTCCCCTCGTCCAGTGTGAGCTGAGGATAAAAATCATAGATTTGTGAAGCACTTTGAATACCTTTGGTGTTTAATCCAGTGAAATCTCCCATAGTGGGTGCAACATAGAAAAATAAATAATTCATGTAGAAACTCTTGGAGGACAACACCTTGCTTAACTGAAAGCAAATGGAGCTATTGATATGATTCCCCCATCTGATAAATTCCTTGTTTTTCTTGATGGTAGTAATATACAGGAACATCCATTCTTGAAATTCCTTTGTAGAAGAAAGGCCTGAAACCCTACTCAGCAACACAATAATATCATTGATTTCTTGAATGAATTCTAACCGATACATGGTCTTGGGAAGCTTGGTGACACTCTTGGCTAGATAGCTCTTCAACATGACTTTTGTGCATAACTCAGTCTCTTTGTCCCAATGCTCTACTGCCAATTCTGGTGAAATTTTTGCATAATCCTCGATGTTTGGGAGTCTGAACAAATCCTCAAAGAAATATGGGTCCAAACGAATTACAATCTTGCCATCAGCATCCATTATTGTCTTGGATTCTTCATCAAAGTGAGTTGTTACAGCTAAGACGAACTCAAGACAATGCATGGACGTGGGAAAGCCAGCAGCTAGAACAAGTCCACTGTCATATATGGTTTGCATCCAAGATTTCTTGTTTGGGGCTTTCACCCTTGCCCAGAAGTCTGGAAAATCAATCTGCCTGAGATCAGTGTCTCCTATACTCCCCAAATCTGAGGACAGACAAGAGTGAGGAGCAACTCCGAGGAATGTATACTTCATTTTTTCCTTGCCTTTGGCTGTAGAAGTTGACATTAATTAATTTCAGAATCTGAAAGCCTTCAAAAATATGAAAGTCTGAAAAGACTTTAACTCCTGAGGTCTGAAAACCTAAAATGGGAAAGCTCTGAAACTCTGAAAATATTCAAACTCTGAAACTCTGAAATGAAAAACTCCAAAACTCTGAAATTCCAAAAGAGAAAATTTCTAAATCGGAAAAGTTCCAAAATCCAAAATGGGAAAATTCCAAAATGGAAAAGTTTCGAAACCCGAACAATCTTGAACTCTGAAACCACAGACCTCTGAAACCCCGAAAGAGAAACTTCAAAAATTCTGAAAGAGAAACTTCCAAAACCAACCTTGCCAAAGGTACGGAAAGCAAATCAAATGCTTCAGGAGGATCTTGAGAAATATGATGAAGTCTACAATGGATGCCTGTAAGAAATTGGATTTTGCAACCGTTGAGGTTAAAAACACCTTCAGAGAAAGTATGGTGAGCAATGAGGGTTTCATCTCCAAAACAGACAAAGGAAGAAAAAAGAAAAATGAACAAGGAAAAACAAACAAAGAAGATCTTAAACCAAAAATAAAATAACCTAAATAAAATACCTTGATAATGACGCCACGAAAGTACAAGATACAATAAAAACCAGATCATCAAAGCAAAATGTCAGGTGAAAATGACGGGTAAAATCAAGAGTTTAAATAGAAAAACCTGACATTAATGCCCAAAATTTGACACGTATGGAAGTAGGTAAGAATTAAATGCACAGAGAGCTCCAAAATTTCAAAACCTAAAAGTCAAAAATTCCAAAATTTTGGAATTTCAGAGTTTCAGACTTCAGAAATTAGGAGGTGAAAATCATGAAAAGGTGATGGAAAAAACTCTGAAACCTGAAAGTCTAAAAGTTAAAAATTTCAGACTTTAGGACTTCGGAAGTCCGGAAGAAAAATATCGAAAAATGGTTGGGAAAGTTTCGAAACCTGAAAGTCCAAAATTCTAAAATTTCAGAATTTTGGAGTTTTAGACTTTGGAACTCCGAAGAAGATTTTACCAAAAAATGTGACCTGGGATTCTGAAACCCGAAAGTCTAAAGTTCTAAAATTTTAGAACTTCAGAGTTTTAGACTTCAGAACTCCAAGTTAGAAAATTTCCAATCACCAAAGGAAATCTCCAAATTCCAAAAGTCTAAAAGTCTGAAATTTCAGACTTTCGGGCTTTAGAAGTTCGGAACTCTGAAATCAAAATTTCCATTCTTGGCCATTTAATCTCCGAAAGGAAAAATCCCTGAAATCTGAATTTTGAAATTTTAGATTTTCAAAATTTGGAGAATTTCCAATTTGTTAAACACTCCCACGTGAAGGATTTCAAAAAAATTGTTTTGATTGATTTTAACATATGTTTCTCAAGTTATATTTAAAAATTTAACACGACCGATGTGTAATAATGTATGGTCCAATCTAGTTAGGGGAAAATTTTCCATGTTGGCTCCTTTCTAGAGTAGTGACATTCTAATTTTCTTTGAGGATGAGGTCACTGACATTAAAGTCACACTCTTTGAGGTGCTTATTGTAAGCATGCTTGATGTGCTCTTGATAAACATGATGATGTTTAAGAGCGAGGAGGCGGCATTCATCTAATAACTTGAGTTGTGCTAGACACTCCCGGAGATAATCTTCATTTGAGATGAATTCGCGAAGAGAAATGCGCAAGGAAAGAATTTGAACTTTGAGAGGAAGGACGACTTCAGAGTCGTACACGAGAGAAAAGGGAGTAGATCTTGTGGAAGTGTGGATGTTATTCTAATAAACCCAAAGAATGAAGGGGAGATGGAGATGCCAATTATGATCTAGATTGGTCAATGTTCTTTGCAAGAATTTTCCAAAGGGTTTTATTAGTTTCTTCATCTTGGTCGTTAGCTTGAGGATAATATGGAGAGGAAAAACTAAGTTGGATATTGAATGAGTCGCAAAAATTCTTGAGATATTTGTTTTTAAAGGACTTTCTGTTGTCTGTGATGAGTTTTTGAGGAACGCCAAAGTGACAAATGATGTGCTGGTAAATGAAGTTAATAATTGGACTAGATTTAGTAGAGGTGAGGGGAATTGCTTCCACCCACTTGGTAAAGCATTCGGTTGCAATGATGATAGATTGATGTTGTTTTGAATACTGAGGATTGATGTGAAGCCTAATGGAGGCACCCATGACATTTGAATACACCTATCAAGGTAAAACATCCATGTCTAAATGGGACATGACACCAAGATCCTTCATCAACTCTTTTAACATTTTAACATTTTCTTTTCTTTTACTCTTCTTGGGGACTTCATGATCAGATAACAACAATTCTTGAGGTTCAACAAGAGCAAACATTCCTTCATGAGTAGTAGGATCATCATGACAAGTATAAACAACTTTAGCATCACCTTTTGTCCTTTTGAGTTCATCTTTCACTTTCTCAACTTGTGTAGACTCAACATTGTAGATACCTAAATTCTGTTCTTGTAATCTTGTTTCCAAAGGCACACAAATCACTCCCATTCTTACCGATTCTGTTATAATTAGTGATTTCCACTAATTAATTATTGTTTCTTACCAGTTTGGCCAATTAACAACACATTGTTGATTATATAACCTCTTTCACATTTAGGATGCCACTTTACGATGAATTGTAAGTCAAAATCCTCTTCCAAATAGACAATTAGTGATTTTTAGCTAATTAAGCCTATTTTTCCTTTGTTTTGGTCAATATACCATATTATTAGCTCAAACCCCTCTTCCAACCACTCAAAATCACCTCATTTTCCTCCACAACATCTCAACAAGTTTCAAAAAGCTTATCCTAGCCTCCTAATTGACCCTAAGTGGTTGATTAAGGCTCCTTGTATCTTAATCACTTGTTAATTCACTAATTATGATCAACAAAGCCTTAATTATGATTAAAAATTCTTAATATTATTTGCACTTTTAGTCCCACATGCACTAAAATACTAGTTTTCCTCAAAGGAAAAACTATTAAAAAAGGATGAAGTATCTACCCTTAAACTTTACACCATGTTTTGATTTGCATCTCATATAAGAAATATGATTTATAGCCAAGCTCAATCCTTGCCTAAAGTATTCAATGGGGTTAGTAGATGGGTATCCAATATGATATTGTAGTCATTTGGAGAGACCATTTCACCTTATTTGGAGTAGTATCAATCCCAATTTAATTGCCCTCTTAGATCTATTTAGGTCTATGTTAGTTTAACAATTCAATACATAGTAAGGATGCTTTGTAGATTAATGTTTAATTTCATTTAATTTACATTCATAAGCATGATTTTAAGCTTTTATCATTGATGTTACATTCCTAAAACTTAGCTCTTAACTATAGGTGGCAATGGTGTTAACCTTTCCTAATTAGTCATACTATTTGCTTTGTAAAGTTTAGGGTGTTAGTTAGTCATTAAGAAGAACATAGATCAATTGGGAATAAACCTTAATTTGTAAAGTTTTATGGTAGTTAATTGATTTATAGGATTTTCATCTAGTTGGGTTACTTGTTGTGTATGCTCTTCTCTTACACCTAGTGTGATCTTCAGAACCAAAAGCAACACTTAATCCTCTTTCTATAATATTGTAGATCTTTTTGAACTACTAACCATTTGTGTGAAGGACCTAACTCTAGTCAAATAAAGGAGGGCTCTCTTCAAACCAAATTCTAACATTCATGTGTGTTGTAGGTTTCCAAAGGTAGTCTAAACCAAATTGCTTAATTCTAAAGATAAAAAACACACCAACACACCATTCAAAACACTATATTTCAAGTTTTGGTTAAGAGCTACAACTCATCTACTTTAAACTAGGACATAACCCCTTTGGCATAAGCCTTAAACTACAACAATGGGGTTGGTCCTAGGAACCCTAAAGTAGTTCACGCAAGAGGGAACCTTGTGAATGAAACGGTAAATTGATCTACACTACCCAATTGATTAGTACACCTTTAAATATTATAGTTAAAGTTATTTCCATTCCGACCCCCGTGAAAGTATAATTGAACACATTTTTATGCTCATTGTGCTAAAGGGGGTAAATTAAATCTAAGATACTCCAAGATTAGTCAGTGCAACTTTCTTGGTAAATCAATCTCGTTGAGATATCTTGTGACACATAGAAAGAGAACCCCTAGGAAAGCTTAACAACTTGGAGCCAATTTTGTCTTAGTTGTTATACTTGAGAGCTCTCACAAAGTGAAAACTTTGTTGGATTCAAACTCTCTTTTTTCGATCAAGGGGAAGAATCTCTTAAAGTTTAAACCAAGTGATATTTCATCACAAAAAATATTTAGTGTTACTTTGTCCAAGTTTTTCACTTGTCCTAAGACAAGGTGAAACTATGCCAAAGTTACACTAAGTATTTTTCATCACTACTTGGTCTACTCCTTTGTTTTCTTGTTGCTCATTTGGAGATAAAATAAGAACAAACATATATGGATACCTACTAGAAATAATCATGTCCATAACTTTTGTAGTCTTCTTGCATGACCAGGTTGCAATTCCAGAATGCAAGAGTTGAAAGTTTGAATGGTATGTCATCAAGTTCTAGTATCCCCTCTTGTCTCAAAACCCATATTGAGAGTTACTATCATTTGTAGTTAGGTGATATCATCATTGTCTTCTTTAGATTTATTACGATGTCCAAATTATAGCCATACAATTGTGATATTTATGTCTTGTTTCCATTATGAAACTTGGCATAAATCTTTAGATTGTATTGTTACGCTACTCGCACACATAGTAATTCCTTGATATACTTAGGCATAGTTTATATATCCTAGCCTTGTCTTGAGTTTTTTAAGTGTTGAGGTTACTTTGTTAACATCGATATAACGTCATTTTGATACTAAAATATTGCTTTCTTGCAAAGTTTGATTACGTGTCCAATAGTGTTGTTACATTGCTCACATTTGTATCGTCCATTTTACAAGACTTAGACTTTATTAGTGTCTAGAAATTGGTCTTAAGTATACCTTGTTAGAGGATCATGTCAACACTTTCTTAGCACTTAGGTCTTGTTTGCTTCAAACTTGAGCTAACTGGTGATATTGTGTTGTCACTATTTGGTTTCAAACTTATCTCGAATAAAACATGGGGAGTAAAAATTTTGTTGTAACTGGTTTTGAGTATTGCACGTCATTGTATAGTCTTAGATAACTCATGTCATATATTACCTTACTAGGGTAGATAATTCTTTATTCTTTGATCCTATTGTATTTTTGGCTATTTGATAGTCACCATTCTTTGTGACGACTAAGCGTCGTTATGCTACAAAAATTTGTCTAGAGTTCCTTTTTAGTAAACCATAGTGAGAATCTTTTGCGTTGTACCTCTATTTCTAGTATTCCTACTATGAGAATCAAGTCACGAAAGTTAGAAGTCTATCTCTTTAGAGGTGACAACCCTCTTTTAGAGAAAAATTCCATGATTGACCATAGTGGTGAAGAGGAGGATTCTCCTCATGCGGATATGGAACTTCATCCCGCCCATATTGATGATTACTTATTTCACAATAAACATGAGGTTTTTATGCGTATTGTGGAACTAGGAGCTAAGTTATTTGAGAAATCGATGTTGAAATTAATCAGATAAATTTTTTGAAAATCCTTCACACGGAAGTTTTTGGAAATTCTCCAAGTCCAGAAAATCCAAAAATTTGGACTTCGGACTTCGGGGATTTTCCCTTTCAGAGTTTAAATGGCATGGAATTGAAATTATGTTTTCAAAGTTCCGAAGTCCGAAACCCCAAAAGTCTGAAATTTTAGCTTTCGGGTTTTCAAAGTTCAAAGTTTTCTTTTGGCAATTGTCAATTCCTGAGCCCGGAGTTCCGAAGTCTGAAACCTTGAAAGTCTAAAATTTCAGACTTTCAGGCTTTCGAGTTTCAGAACTCTAGGTCATGTTTTGGTAAAATCACTTTCGGACTTCCGAACTCTGAAAGCCCGAAAGTTTGAAATTTCAGACTTTCGGGCTTTCGGGTTTCAGAACTCTCCTGGCCATTTTGGGTTTTTTCAATTTCAAACTTCCGAAGTCTAAAATTCGAAAATTTCAGACTTTCAGGCTTTCGGGTTTCGGAGTTCTTCCATCACATTCCATGATTTTCACCTCCTGATCTCCGAAGTCTGAAACCCTGAAATTCTGAATCTTCAGAATTTTGAACTTTCGGGTTTCAGACTTTCAGAGTTCTTTGCGCATTTAATTCTTACCTACTTCCATACGTGTCAAATTTTGGGCATTAATGTCAGGTTTTTTCTATTTAAACTCACATTTTCACCTATCATTTTCACCTGACAATTTACTCTGACGATCTGGTTTTTACTGTATCTTGTACTTTTTGATGTCATTTTTGAGGTATTTTATTTAGGTTACTTCTTTTTGTTTTAAGATCTTTGTGGTTTGTTTTTCTCCATTTTCATTTTCTTTTTGTTCTTCCCTTGTATGTCTTGAAACATGAAAATCTCACTACCCACCATGTTTCCTTTGACTATGTTTTTTATCCTAATGATCTCATGATCTATTTTTCTATAGGAATCCAATGAAGATATCATCCCATTCCTCAAGATCTTCCTAAGCATTCTACTCTTTCAGCACTTCTCATTTTTTCAGAGTTTGGAAGATTTGCCTTTCAGGGTTTTGATTATTCAGAGTTTCTCAGTTTTTGGGAACTGTGCCTTTCCCCATTTTGGAACTCCGATTTTCGGGTTTTCGGAACTTGTTGTTTCGGAACTTCGGAACTCTACTTTTCAGGTTTTTGGGTTTTCAGAAGTTTGATTTTCGGGTTTTCGAGAGGTTGAAGAACTTGGAACTCTACTTTTCAGGTTTTCAGAACTTCTGTTTCAGAGGTTTTCCTTTTGGGTTTTCAGAGGTTGAAGCTCTTTGGGCTTTCGAAACTTTCAACTTTGGTATTTCAGAATTTGGAAGGCCATCAGATTCTGAAATTCAAAACTTGATGTCTACTTCTACAGCCAAGGGAAAGGAAAAGATGAAATATACGTTCCTTGGAGTTACTCCTCACTCTTGTTTGTCTTCTGACTTGGGAAGTATATGAGACACTGATCTCAGGCAGATTGATTTTCTAGAATTTTGGGCAAGGGTGAAGGCCCCAAACAAGAAACCTGGATGCAAGCCATATATGACAGTGGGCTTGTTCTTGCTGCCAGTTTTCCCGCGTCCATGCATTTCCCAGAGTTTGTCTTAGCCGCAGTAGCCCACTTCGATGAAGAATCCAGGACAGTTAAGGATGTTGATGGCAAGGTTGTAATCTGCTTGGATCCAGATTTCTTTGAATGTTTTCTCAAACTCCCCGACATTGAAGACTACACAACAATTTCACCAGAATTAGCGGTGGAACATTGGGACAAGGAAATGAAGTTATGCACAAAGGTCATATTGAAAAGTTATCTGGCCAAGAATGTTTCCAAATTTCCCAAGACCATGTATAGGTCAGACTTTATTCAGGAAGTCAGTGATATTATTGTGTTACTGAGTAGAGTTTCAGGCCTTCCCTCTGTAAGGGAATTCTAGGAGTGGATGTTCCTATATATCACCACCATCAAGAAAAACAAGGAATTTATCAGATGGGGGGAGCATATCAACAGCTCCATTTACTTTCAATTGAGCAAGGTGTTGTCCTCAAAAAGTTTTTATATGACATCTTTTTTGGTCTATGTTGCAGCTGCCATGGGAGACTTCACCAGATTGAATACTAAGGGTATTCGAAGTACTTCTCAAATCTATGATTTCTATCCTCAGCTTACACTGGATGAAGGAAGTAGGCACTTCCGCAGGATTAACGATGCTTTCTTTGTTGTTATTCTCTACTGTTTTGATAAAGAGTTATATAATAGAAGGATTTCCGATGAAGCCTTCAAGGAAGTACATGAGTGGGGAGTTATCTACCTACAGTTCCCTACATTTACTTACATTTGGATTCCTAGTTTCGTAGGTGCTCCCAGCAAGCTGCCAAGATGTCCCACTGACAAGTGGGTCTTGCTAGAATTGGTTCGGCAATTGCTAGACTACCATAAGATCCAGAATAACAGGCACAAAGTGGGAGTTCAATTCCCTATTTCAATTAGAAGATACACTTGCCCAAATATTTATAAGGCTAAGAATGTGGATGCAGAAATGGCAGAAGTAACTTTGTGGACCTTTCATCCTTGGACCAGTTTCGATTACTAGGGTAAATTTAGTGAAACAGGTCAGTCTAGTTCCCATGTGCCTCAGTTAGAAGACATTTGGATTCATTTTCAAGATGAATTCATCATCCGAAAAAGAGATTACGAGAGGTTAACTTTAGATGAGATTCGACAGTTTGGTATAGCCAAGGTTCTAAAAGAAATGCAAGATGATGATGAGGTTTTGGATGTAACATAAAAAAATAATAATGTTTCCAATCAACCATTGCCATGGATTGATTGGTATGTGGAAGAATGTTGTAATACAAAGGAGAGGGTGGGGCCCATTCTGTAGAGAACCTACAGTTGGTTGGTTACTTTGGGAATCTCACCCAAGGGGTTAGAACAACCTACAAATACAGAAACCCCATCAACCATGAGCCAATCAACACCCACAAAGGGAAAAAGGTCCATCCAAAAGTCCCACATAGTTCCTAAAAATATTTCATTCATAGTTGGAAACTCATCTCTCTCCAAGGCTCTTGCTTCCAAAGCCATGTCTCCTGTAGCACCCATATCATAAATAGTTGAATTCGGTGATTCTCCAAGTGTCTCACAAGACCTGTCATCTCTTCTTCCTCTTCCATTGTCACTTCCTACATCATTTCCTTCTACTTCTACAATCATTTCTTCTTTTCCATCTCCTTCTATGGCCCAAGTATTCTCATCCCTTCCAGTTCTCTCAGCTGGGGAAACCATTGGGTCACCCATTTCTACTTCACTTCCCCTAACCCTTCCATTTCCATCCATCTCATCTCCTAATATCATTGTATCCACTCCTATGGTTGTCCTCACATCCACCCCATCCATTATTACCACCTTCATTCAAATGCCAACTAATGTTACTGGTGCTCTTGTTTTGACTAGTGTTACAGGTACTAAATCGGTTGTTTCACTCCCATCAGCATCAACCATTCCAGAATGGTTGTTTTGGCAGACTCCAAAACAAAAGAAGAAGGTGCCTCTGGGGGATGTCATAGATCTGAGCGTATTGGAGCCTACACCAAAAAGGCAGGCCAAGAGGCCAAAGATTGTTTCCATCTTGTCAGTGAATCAATCAAGAGAAACGGTTGTAAAATTTGCTACTCCCATCGAAGGGAAAACCAAGGAAACAATTACAGTAGTGGATTATCAAATTTCTATATTTTCACTGGGAAAAACCACTCACAAAGGAGCTAAACAGGATGTGAAGACTGCTCTTGGAAATGTGCTAGAGAAATATCACAAAGATAAATCTTCTAAGGATGAGCTTAAAGTAAAGGCTGAGCAACTCACTGCATCGTTAAGAAAAGTAACACAGCCAACTCCGTCTACAGAAGTTTTAACTACCACGTCTCTGAAAGTTTCATCTACCTTTGATGATATTTCTTATCACGAAATTGAGAAGCTAGGACAGAAAGGGAGATCGATAAATGTATGGATGGAGTGTATACTTCAAGCAGCCAATCCTTTAATTAAAGAGGCTCTAGAAATATATAATGATTTGCAAGTTGGAAGAGATGTTATTTATAAAATGGATGAATCATTTTCTAAGGATAATAATAATCTGAACTTGAATTTAGCCACATAGAGTGAAATTAGAGAAGAAGATTTAGATCTACTCCTTCAGGAGGATGTAGTTGGAGATGCTTCAAAATTGTTTAAATATCAAAAGGCAATGGAATTCCGTTCTCAAGTGTTGCAAGATTTAATAAAGAATTTGGATGATAAATGAATAGAAATCATGGATGCTCTGAATGACATATCAGAAGAGTTTGATATTATTAGTTGTAAGTTTTTCAATGAAAACATTGATGCTCTTCTGAAGGATCAAATCTGGGAAAATTTCAAAGATTTGGTGAAGCGTGATGATGAGGTTACCTAAACTTTCAACAGTGACTCTATTGATAGGTTGGTGTTATGTCAGAATTTCACAAGAAGATTAAAGAAGGTCATGGGTAAACTGAGAATAATTCCAGCGAAAATAACAAGGGAAATCAAGACAGCATATGTAGTGAACCACTACGCATGTGGGCTAGAAGACGAAGAGATTCAGGGAATTATCAAGCATTTCATTGAGTATAAACATTGAATGGGTTCCTAGGAGAAAGATCAATGGAAAATTAAAGTACGAGAAAGTGTTGCAGAACAAAGCCAAAGCTGAGCGGCCATGGAAGGACAGATCCAAGCTCTAGATCGATCAAACTTGTATGGTTGACTGAGTCAAACCTTTACAACAAACTTACTATTTTATGGGAGCATGTTCCCTTGAGTTTAATGACATTTCTATTTTTAGTAAATTGTTAGTTAAGGCCCAGCTGTAATGGCTCAGCCTAAAGAACTTATAAATAGTTAAGTGCATGGAGTCTTGGAGAGATAGATATAGATCAATTTTTGAAAGAAGTTACTCTTCAAGCTTGGAAGAGTGATTTGAATATTCAGGAACCTTTCAATTACATTCAGAGTGATATTTTACTGTGGAAAGCTGAGTTATTGTGTTAATGGTTGATGTGTTATGCTTTGTGAATGCTTAATTCCTTAGTATAAGTGGTTGGCTTGTCTTTATCTCAGAGTATCTTATTTCATTCTGTTAGAAAGTGATATAATTGTGTGAATATCAATTGTGAAAGGCTATCTTCCTTCTGTTATGCAAGCCGTATTATCATAAACCCTCATGAATGAAATAGATGTTTGACATGTGCCTATTTTACATTATCATGGTGATTGATTATGTTTCTAACTGAACTTGATCTATGTATTCATAATTTGAGTTTAATAGCAGGAACGTATGCTTCTTAGTTTGTGATATCTTGTATCATATCCAAGTTACAATAGGTGAATTTGGTTTGTGGTGCATGAACCCTCTTCGAATTAACCCTTCATGAGTTTGACAATACCCTTTATTTGGTGCATCACCATCCCTAGTATAGTTTAAATTCCTACAAATCCCTTTCCCTAAAACCCATGAAATGTTAGCATAGGACTAGATAACCATTTTATTACACTAGGAGTAGTACAACACTTAGTTTAGGAAGAGGAATTAGACCTTCTCTAGAGGTTCACCTCAAGCCCAAGTCCCACACCTTGAGAGGTGATACCATGTGTCCCAATCACACCGAACGTCATGTGCATATTTTGGCCATTCGGAGGGTGCAGTGATTTGGAAACAACATTCCTCATGAGTAACCTCCTCCTAACGAAAAATTGTAATGAAATACCCACTCGAGAGGTAATATTAGAAGAAAAAGTTCAAGCTCTTACTCACCAGTTAGCAATTCTATCTTCACATGTAAATAATGAACAACCAAAAGCTTTGAAACATGCTATACGAAAGGAAAAACCTAAAGTTGTGTTTCACAAGTTCCAAACAAATACTCCTCAATAGGAGACATGCAAATATGCTTAAGATTGATTTCTTGTAGAGAAGAGTGGGAAGACACCTAGATTTAATCCTTCATATAGACCTACACCACCCACACAAGTTCCACTCTTCAATCAAGAGTGGTCCACTATGAAGAACACCCTTCTAGCTTTGCACGAATGCAAAACTAGTAATAGAAAAAAGTACAAGTTTGAGGATTTGTGCCCTTATCTGTTTGATAGATCCATGTTACAAGTACCTTTCCCATGATACTTTAACTGTCCAAAATTTGACAAGTATAAGGGAAAATGTGACCCTCTTAACCATATCAAATATTTTTATATGGCATGTCAAGAAGTTGCATATAGCGACAACTATCTTACACACCTCTTCCCATGGATTTTAGGAGGACAGGCATTCGAGTGGTTTCTACACATCCCCAAGGGATCTATATCTACATGGTCAGAGTTAGCTGAAAAATTTGTACGACGCTTCTCATTCAATATTAAGAGTGACATCACCATGTTATATCTCTGCAATGCTAAACAACGAAACAACAAAAACTTTGTTTCTTTCTTACAGAGATCGAGAGGATTAGCTAGTCGTTTTCTTTGTCACATACCCGAAAAATAGTTGATAAGTATATTTTTTCCCAACCTCCATCCAGATGTTACATTCCACTTGCAAATTCATTGTGACAACACGTTCAAAGAGGTAATTAAAAAATGGAGCCAAATTGAAAAGGTGTTTTTCTAAGGGGACTCTAAAGCCCTTTTCATGTGACCATAATGATTCCAAATCAAATGACAAAGAAAATTTTGTTCATAATAAGAATAAAAACATCGTTAGTGATGGGATAGTAGACTTTAAGTGATTATAATCCATCCAAAATCATGCACCTTTGAAGCTTACAAAGGGAAATACTACTAAGTATAAACATTGTACTTTTACCCCTATATTTGAATCTATATCATCCATTCTAAAGAAATTATAGGTCGTAAACATGTTTTGATACCTAGAAACACAACCCTACGAGGATGACACACCTAATCCATCATGGTTTAGGGATAATGAATTTTTCAGATTTCACCGCCTAAAGGGTCACAAAACTGACAGGTGTTTGAAATTAAAACACTTCATTCAAGATCTAATTGACAATGGTGATATAGAAGTAGAATTTGCTTTCGCTACCAAGTCTCTAAACATAAACTTGGGGATATTCATATATCCTTTTCCCAAACATGAGGGGAAGAAAAATCAGGATCATGGACAGTCGTCTCAAAATAAGAATGCTAACTATGTGTCAAAAATAGATCATTTTGATACCTTGATAAGTCATGTTGACTCACATGTTGAACATATCAACACGATCAAAATTGAAACAAGAGATTGTGTCATGGAAATTTGATGAGCTCTCCTTGTTATCCCAAAACTCATTCCCCCCTCCTCCTCAAGAGAGTCACTATGATATGTTAGATCAATTAGAGAAGACCACGACTAAGATTTCAATCTTAGACCATCTAAATATTTCTAACGTCCATAAGGAGATCCTTCGTAAAACCTTACAGGGGTCAAGAGTATCCGTTGATGTTGATCCAACCCACTTATAAGCCATGGTAGTGCAAATCGCTCCTTTAGAACATAGAAATTTCAGTTTAACGAAAGTCTCGGCAGAAAATCCCTCCCATAACCTACCCTTGCACATTGAAGTAATAATC
Source organism: Taxus chinensis (assembly GCA_019776745.2). Lineage (NCBI taxonomy): Eukaryota > Viridiplantae > Streptophyta > Pinopsida > Cupressales > Taxaceae > Taxus > Taxus chinensis. Next base: position 522,377,032 of record CM034155.1, read on the forward strand.
AAGTGTAGGAAGGTCAAGAGAGTGCTTGTGGATGGTGAATCGAGTCTAAATATTTGTACTCTTAAACTATTTGTCAACTAGGGCGCACAGAATTTGATTTGGAGACAAAGGTCATTACCATAAAGGTGTATGACAATGAAGAACGAAAATTAGCTGGAATGATCAATTTCACATTGGAAGTTGGTCTCATAACTCATGATAAGAAGTTTCATGTCTTTGACCTAGATCTCCCTTACAACATCTTACTCGGTCACCCATGGATTCATACCATGCAATCTGTGTTGTCAACATATCATCAATGTTTAAATTTACAACATGAAGGATAGAAACTTACTATACATGAGGATACCCAACCATTTTCTCATTACAGAGCATTGTCAGGCTATTCTCCTACCATCTACGAGTGTCCATCTACGAAGATCGTTGTTCCTGTTTAGTCTGAGGCCCTCACTTCACGAGTAGATCTAGATACCTTGTCTACTAATGACAATAATGCTTCCACCTCATAAACTCCTTTCGCTACATGGGAGATGAAGGTTATACCAAGTAGTTGTGGAGAGTATGATCAATAGCAAGCACTTATGGTTCAAAAAATTCCACTGTCAGCCCAGGCACGTGGTAGAACATGCTACAAGTTCCAAAGATCAACAGATAATTTCCCTTTTGACAATTTCACTTCAGGTGGCTTACTAGGAGATGAAATGATACTCAAGGATATTGTATTTCATCCTGATGATGATGAAATAGCTTATGCTACTACAAGTCACCTAGGTATGTTATTCCTAACCAAATAATGCTTACTATAAGGTATAAAGGGTGTGGTTGTGGCTATCAAGAACAAGTTTTATTGGAAGCTCTTCCAATACCTCATCGTATAATGGGAAAATCATGTCTTGGCACCCACTTGTATGAGTCTCACCCTTCAAATGATGAGTATGCTTCTTCTAAGCTTTAATAGTTTGTCCGAAAATGAAAGCAAAACAAATTCTTGGTGTAGTCTTTACAAAGATCTTGTCACCGCAAACATATTCTCTAACATGGCTACCCTTACCATAACCCCTGTGACACTCATTACCATTCCAAAACTAGACCTCATCTACCCATCACCCATGAATTAGGCCTAACAACAACACGTACCCATCGACATCTTCCAGAACGATGAGGCTATTGGTGAGTTCCTTGGCATCAAAGACAACATTTTGAGAAATGACCACAAGAAAGGCTTCTCCATTCAGCTCAACGCATGTGTGAACTTCGGAGAGGAGGTAGAGTTGTATAGATAATATATCAGATCTAAGCATAAATGAAATAAAAGTGGATATTCTACCAAAAGTAATATACAAAACAAGAGATATAAATCAACACCAGATTTAGCGTGGCTCACCCAGTGTGGGTAACATCCACCAAGAAACAAGTCAATCTATTATCCAAAGCTTCACAAGATATACAATGAAGATTTACAATCTTCCACACCTCTTAGATGTATAGTGTTTTTTCTCTCTCAAGATTTTCCTTCTTCTCTGAGAATTCTCTCTCACACAATTATTCTCATAATAATTATCAACTTCTTCAATTATCACTTCTAAACCCTAGCTTTCATGCTTATATAGGCATATACAAACTTAGGGCACTTAGTCATGTAATTATAATCAATAGATCTCCTTTCTAACTAAAATTAGATCTAATTCCCATGAGTTAAAGAAAACACTCACACACAGATAACTGGTGTCGGTTAGCCCTAACCAATGTTAGTTCCTACTTGCCTGATCGATACCGGTCATAAGTGTCCGATGTCGGTCTCTTCATAACCGATGTTAGTTACTGTGTTTTCTAGCAAATTGATATTGCATTCTAAACCAAAGTAATTGAGCTCCACATCTCAATAATCTCCCACTTCGAGATAAATTATTGCATTATACCCATACAACATCATTCTTGGATCCTTAGTTTTGTTTCTTCCTCTTCAAGTCTCAAACTTGAAGACCAACAAAAGTGGAGCATAGTTCCAACTTCTCTTTTTCTAATGGCTTCATTAGCATATCTACAAGGTTTTCACTCATATGAATCTTCTCTAGTTTCAGTTTTCCATCCTCCAATACCTTCTGTAGGAAGTGATACCTCAACTGAATGTGTTTCGTTTTAGAATGAAACATTGAGTTCTTTGCCAAACGAATTGCACTCTGACTGTTACTGAACAATTTGCAATTATCTTGCTCCTTTCCCAACTCTTCCATGAACATGCTCATCCATATCATCTCTTTGCTAGCCTTTGTAGCTGCAACATACTTTGCCTCTATAGCAGACAAAGCTACAACCTTCTATAATCTCAAAATCTAGTTGTTGTCCCACCTACTATGAAAATATATCTAGTATTGCTCATTCTACCATCTAGATATCTAACCATATCTGAATCAACATAGCCACATAAAGAAATATTTGAACCTCCATAGCATAACTGCATGCTAAAAATCTCTCTCAAATACCTGAGTATCCATTGGACTACTTTCCAATTCTCTTTACCTGGGTTGGCCATAAATCTACTCACAACTCCCACTGCCTGTGCAATGTCTGGTCTAGTACAAACTATAACATACATGAGACTCCCAACTGCTGAAGCATATAGTACTCATGTCATGTATTTGACCTCCTCATGTGATGAAGGACACTAATCTTTTCTCAATTTTAAGTGTCTAGCCATAGGTGTACTTACATGTTTTGAATTTTGCATGTTAAACTTTTCCAACACATTTTTGATATAAGCCTCTTGAGACAAATGAAATTTCTTGTTCTTCTTGCCTCTGTGTATTTGCATGCCAAGGATTATTTTTTCAGCTCCTAAATCCTTCATAACAAATGTGTGAGCTAGCTTTCCCTTAATCTCACCAATGTCTTGCATACTAGATCCTGCAATAAGTATATCATACACATACAGTAACAAAATAATATAGCTCCCATTTTCAAGCTTCTTGAAATAAACACAATGGTCATATCCACATCTTAAGTAACCATGCTCATGCATGAAAATATCAAACCTCATGTACCATTTTCTAGGAGCTTGCTTGAGCCCATATAGACTTTTTTTCAACTCGTACACTAATTTCTCCTTACCCTTGACTTCATATCCAAGTGGTTGTTGCATATAAATCTCTTAATCCAAATTACCATGAAGGAAATCTGTCTTCACATCTAGTTGCTCTAAATGCAAATCATGTACTACAACTAAACTCAATACAGTATAAATAGAAGTCATCTTTACAACAGGATAAATTATTTCACTAAAGTCAATACCTGCTTTCTGTGTAAATCCCTTTACAACAAGCCCTGCCTTGTACCTTTTATGTCCACCCTCTTCTTCCTTTACCCTATAAACCCATTTGTTATGCAATATCCTCTTAACTGGTGGTAACTTAACCAAATCCCAAGTCTAGTTATGTTCCAAGGAGTCCATCTCCTCATTCATGCCATGTTCCCATTGCACATGGGTCTTATCTTGTGTTGCTTCTTCAAAACTTTCTAGATCACCATTATCAGTCAATAATAAATAAATTGGAGAAGGTGTAAATATTTTTGGAGGTTTACTTACCCTTTGAGACCTTGTCGCAGAAGTTTGGGGTACCGGAGGCTCATTCTGGACCTCATGGACATTTGTTTTCAATTTTGATGGTGACCGACACCGGTCACCTATAACTGACGTTGGTTCTGCTAACCGATATCAGTTTGGCTCTTCTGTAACTGACGTCAGTCAATCGACATCTGTTACTGTGTAACCTTGTTAGTATAATTTTTAAATCTGAGAGTTCATTTTCATTCACAAACTTCTCGACTGGTTCGTCCTTGGGTACCAAAATTTGATCCATGTACATTCTCTTTTCATTCCATTCAATATCACAATTTGTAATAATTTTAGAATTCTTTAAATCCCAAAAATGAAATTCGAAATCACCAGATCCATAACCAATGAAAGTGCATCTCTTGGAATTTTCATCCAACTTTTTCCTATTTTCCTCATCAATATGCACAAAAGCTTCTGAACCAAAAACTTTAAAAAAATAAAGATCTACCTCTTTTCCGGTCTAAGCTTCCTCTAGTATTCCTCCATCTAGTGAACTTGAAGGCCCGCGGTTAATCAAATAAACCATTGTATCAACTACTTCTACCCAAAACTGCAAGGGCAATCTAGCATGTATCCTTATACTTCTAGCACATTCCATGATTTTCATGTTCATTCTTTCTGCAGCACCATTCTCTTGTGGTGTTCTTGGAACCATCCTTTCTCTACGTATTCCATTTACTAAACAATAATCACTACAATCCTTGTTATAGTATTCACCACGATTGTTAGATCTAAGGCACTTTAACTTTGAATTTGATTCATTCTCAACAAGGGCTTTCCATCTTTTAAAAGTCTCAAAAAATCAAATTTATGTTTAATACAATAAACTCATACATTTCTTGTAGCGTCATCAATGAAAGTAACATAATGCTAGGATCCTCCGTGAAAAGCTACCTGGGTTGGTCCCCACACATTTTATTGTACAAGATCCAATTTTTGCTCCTTCTTAGTTTCCCCAACTTTGAGAAATCTCACTCTCTTTTACTTTCCAAAGACACAATGCTCACAGAAATCAAGATCTAAAATTTTCAAATCTGATAAGTTACCCTTAGCCTTTAAGATATGCATTCCTTTTTTACTCATATGGCCCAACTGATTATGCCACATGCATGCATCTAAATCTAAAGTAGATAATGCAGAAAAGGAATTAGTAACACAGGTAATTAAATATAATTTTCCTACCTTCTTACCTCTTGCCACAACAAAAGCACCCTTGGTGACTTTCCAAGAGTATGTTGTGAATGTAACCATGTAACTACCTTCACCTCGTTTCCCTGTAGAAATAAGATTCCTCTTGAGGCTTGGCACATGCCTCACATCTTTCAATACCCATGTATTTACATTATGCAATTTTAAATGAACTTCCCCTTTACCATTAATATTGTGATGCAACCTAGAATCCACTATATAAAACCTAGGTGGGTTGGCACATCACCTAGTCTGAGCTGAGAACTCACCTGAAGCGTGCAAAGGTAACAGGCCCCTCTTTAGAGTTTGTTTTTCACAATGTTAGTGTGATGAAGATAAAGCATATTCAAAACCATAAATAACCATAAACATTACATAGAGCATATTCAAGATCTAGATCTTATAGAATCATGAATTAAACAATAACTATAATAAGATCACCCATACAAGAACCAGTTATGGTCATGTTTAACACCATTATCCAGCCAACATACTCCATTACATTAAACACAGCAAAATATAGAAGCTTCTTACATTATAAAGTATCACCATAAGTCATGCGTGCATCAGATCCAGTAGCATAACTCTACAATAATTCATCACGGCTAAACTACATAGTTCAATACATACATATAGGAGTGGGGACTTGCCCTTCACTACCTACACACTTCTCAAAATAGGTCGCATGTTGATAATAGCCATGCGCCTTTACAATAACATGCACACATGCAAGTGAGCTAATAATAGGTATCCTATAGTTAACTGGAAGAAGTAATCCTATTATTAACTCAATCTCATGCATGTCACTTATCAGTCACTCATTCCCAAAATACCATTTGCATGTCGTGCAAGTCTCCATCCCGATGTGTGCTCCACACGCTATCTCAAAAAATAGCTCATATCCATAAAATAACTACGTCCTAAGTCAACTTATTTTGGTGCGCGTTTCCTTTCGTATCTTTGTGTGACTTCAAATGTGCCTTGTTCCTACGCGTGAATCCTATGTGTGTCTTCTCCTTAGGACAATATTATGTCTGCTCAACATACTGTAAGGTTCATCATCACCCAAATAAACATGCCCAAAATTGCCATGGACATAATTTTGAAATAATCCTTGTTAGGGGTTGCATGGAAAGAAACTCTCGAATCTAAAACCCATGATTCTATTCTATTATTTAAAGAAAGAATAAGAGCATCTTGCATTACCTCTGCTATAAAATTTACCTCTTTATTTGCGTCTTTACCTTTGTTTGGGTGTTGGTTCTCTTTATCCTTTGACCAACAATATTTCTTTGTATGTCCTTTATTTCCACATTTCCAACAGGTAATTCCCTTACCTCTAGATTTAGATTTGTCATCCCTTGACTTTGATTTCCCATTATTCTTACTCTTGGATCTCTCCTTCTACCTGCCTCTACTTTCTACATTCAAAGCATTCCCAGATGATGATTCCTCTGTACTTTTCCTACAAAATTTTTCATTCAATATTATACTAACCACATCATCAAACTTCAAAATGTTATTAACAAATGTTGTATTACTAATAGTCATTACCAAGTTATCCCAACTATCACACAAATAACATAAGAATAAAAGTGCTTTCACTTCATCATCAAACGAAATATCAACCGATTTTAACTAATTTACTATAGATCAGAAATCATTTAAATGACTAGATGCAGATCCACCTTCATGCATCATGAGAACTAAATAGTTTCTTTATCAAATAAACTTTACTTAAAGCACTAGGTTTTTCATATAAATTAGCAAGATGTTTCATTAACTCTACCATAGATGTCACTTCTGTAATATTAGAAGCCACTTATGCTACCAGGCTTAATCTTATAGATCCCAAAGCCTTTCTATCAAGAATCTTCCATTCTTCATCAGTCATCTTCGTAGGTCTAGACTTTTCATCCAACGGTAAGTACAAGTCTCTTTGATACAGATAATCCTTGATCTGCATCTTCCATAATTGATAATTTCATTCGTCAAACTTCTCTACCTTGTATTTCTTTTCTTTTGCCATTGTTGTAACTCTCACTCAATCAGAAAACCCTCTTTGAGTAAATATGTCAACACACAAAACCATCAAACAAAGCTATGATACTAGTTGTTGGGATTAGCACACAAGTTGTACATATAATATATCAGATCTAAGCATACATGCAATAAAAGTGGATATTTTACAAGAAGAAATATACAAAACAAGAGATATAAATCAACACCAAATTTAACGTGGTTCACCCAGTGTGGGCTACATCCACCAAGAAACAAACCAATCTATTATCCAAATCTTTCACAAGATATACAATGAAGATTTACAATCTTCCACACCTCTCAGATGTACAGTAATTTCTTTCTCTCAAGCTTTTCCTTCTTCTCCAATAATTCTCTCTCTCACAATTAATCTCATAATAATCATCAACTTCTTCAATTCTTATTTCTAAACCCTAGCGTTTATGATTATATAGGCATATACAAACTTAGGGCACTTAGTCATGCAATTACAATCAATAGATCTGCTTTAATGCTAAAATTAGATCTAATTCTCGTGAGTTAAATAAAACACTCACACACATGTAACCGACGCCGGTTAGCCCTAACTGATGTCGGTTCCTACTTACCTGACTGATTTCGGTCATAGGTGGCCGATGTCTGTCCCTTCATAACCTATGTCGGTTACTGTGTTTTACAGCAAGTTGATATTACATGCTAAACTGAAGTAATTGAACTCCACATCTCAACACACTCATGAATTAGGACCAATAGCAGCACGTACCCATTGACATCTTTCAGAACGATGAGGCTATTGGTGAGTTCCTTGGCATCAGAGACAACATTTCAAGAAATGACCACAAGAAAGGCTTCTCTATTTAGCTCAACACATTTGTGTACTTCATAGTGGAGGTAGAGTTTTGTGGTCACTTAAGTAAGAAAATAAGAAAGCACAAAAGTCCTATAGAAATCCTTGCGGAAAGAAAAATTCCAAGTTTGATAGTGAAAACTTCTTTGAGGCACTTATGGATAAATAAGCAGAACAACCTATGGACAAGATAGTGTACCCATATGAATATGAGGATCTCCTTGAACCACCTTTGGTAGAGGAGGATCTCAATCTCCCTCCTAACCCTATGCACATGGAAAACAAGTCAAAGCTACTGGTGGGGGAGACAATAGATGTTAGCATCATCATGGAGGAGCTTCCTAGAATGGTAAGTTGGGAGCTTCTCTTTCAACCCAAGAATAGAAAACATTTACAGGACTTTTGAGAGAATATTCAGTTATCTTTGCTTAGTATTACACAGACATGTCAGGACTTGATCCTATATTAGTGGTGCATAATCTTGTTGTACACCCGAATGCCAAGCCCATTAAACAAAAGCTTTAGAAAATGCATCCTTGCGTCACCCTGTTGGTTAAGGAAGAGCTAGAAAGGTTATTAGAAGTAGGCTTCATAAGGCTTATCGACTGCTCAGAGTGGATTTCTAATGTGGTACCAGTTCAGAAAAAAGTTAGTCAATATTATAGTGTGTACCGATTTTAGAGATATTAACAAAGCTTGTTCCAAGGACAACTTTCCTCTTCCTAACATCGACATGATCATCAATTCTATTGCTAGTTATGAAATGTTATCACTCATGGATGGATTTTCAGGATATAACCAAATCAAGATAGTTGAGGAAGATCAACACAAGACAACTTTCACTACCCCCTGGGGGACATTCTACTACCAAGTCATGACCTTCATTCTTAAGAATACATGCGCTACATATCAACAGGTGATAACTGTAATCTTTCACGACATGATTAGTGACATTATGGAAGATTACATAGATGATATATTAGCAAAGTATAGAACTTGGGAAAAGCACTCAGAGATTCTACGATGCATCTTTCTACAATTAAAGGACAACAAAATCTAGCTTAACCCAAAGAAATGTTTCTTCAGTGTGTTATCTAGGAAATTACTAGGATTCATTGTGTGTGGAGAGGAATAGAAGTGGTCCCTACAAAGGTCACTGCTATCACATAAATGCCTCCCCCAAAAAATATTAAACAATTATGTAGCTTGTAAGGAAAGATTCAGGCCATCAAAAGGTTCATTTTACAGCTAGAAAACAAATGTCATACATTCACGCATCTTCTTAAAAAAGATGTCAATTTCAACTGGGGGCCAAAACAACAGCAAGCATTTGTTGTGCTAAAATAATACTTAGCTAAACCCCCTATTCTCATACCACCCATGGCAAGAGAACCCTTGTTACTTTACATTTATGCTACACACTTTACAATTGGGGCACCGTTGGCCCAGTATGATAAAGAGCAGAAGGAGAAAGTTGTATACTACTTGAGCAGAACATTGATAGCTTATGAGATTAACTATCCACAATTTGAAAAGGCTTACCTCACCGTAGTTTTTGCCTTCCAGAAACTATGCCACTATTTTCTCAACAATAAATTCAAGCTTATTTCAAAGGTGGATCCACTAAAATACATATTGTCAAAACCCACTCTAAGAGGAAATATGGCTAATTAGATCATCTTATTAAACGAGTTGCACATTGAGTATGTACATCAAAAGTCAGTAAAAGGATGGGTTTTAGTAGATCAACTAGCAAAGGCTCTACTACCAAGTACTAAACCTTTGAGTCTGGAACTACTAGATGCATCCATCATGTACCTTGAGGAATCTATCGTTTGGAAACTATACTTTAATGGCTCCTTTACCTTTCATGGTTCAGGTGTCGGAGTTGTGTTGATCACTCCTATTAGAGACTTGATTCCCCAAGCGGTCTATCTCGAGTTCCCATGCATAAATGATATAGCAGATTATGAAGCTCTCATCGCAGGGTTAAAGCTAGTCATTAAGTGGGATATCAAACAAGTTAATTACATTGGGGATTCAATGCTCATTATAAAATAGGTCACATATGAATACAAGGTAAAATATGAGAAACTTCTTCCCTACAAAAGAATGATTGATTCTTTGAAGGAGTTCTTGGAGCAGATAACATTTCAATAGATACCAAGAGCACAGAATATAGGAGTTGATGTTATGGCTATAGTAGGGTACATGTTAAGTATTCCAATAGGGAACAACGATATGCCATTATTCGTTGAACAGCTAAGATTGTCAGCATATGACATACCAGAGTCCTATTTGGTGTGCGACATTATTGGTCCCTTCTCCCCATGGTACATTGAAATATTTAATTACCTCTACAATGGAACCTTTCCCATTAACATTTCCTGTACTAAAAAATGAACTCTCATCCAATGTACATCCCACTATACCCTACTTGGGGGCACCCTCTTATGCCGAGGCTATAACGGGAATCTGTTGCGTTGTCTAAGTTTAGACAAGTCTATCCAAGCAATCAAAGAGGTGTACGATGGAATATGCGGGGCTCATACCATACTTGTAAAGAAAATACTCAAAGTAGGCTACTATTGGCCTACCATGGAGCATGACTGTTGTAACCATGTGAAGAAGTGCATGGATTGTCAAAAGTATGGTGACTTGATACATGCGTCAACATAATCCTTGTAGACTCTCACAACACCTTATCTATTCTCAAAGTGGGGTCTTGATCTAATAGGAGAACTCAACCCTATCTCTATTATTGGCCTACCATGGAGCATGATTTTTGTAACCATGTGAAGAAGTGCATGGACTGTCAAAAGTATGGCGACTTGATACATGCATTGGTGTAATCCTTGTAGCTTGTCACAACACCTTATCCATTCTCAAAGTGGGGTTTTGATCTAATAGGAGAAATCAACCCTGTCTCTTGAAATGGTCATAAATTCATCATTATTGCAACTGTATACTTTATGAATTGGGTAGAGGTTGTTCCTCTCACCTATGTTAAAGGTGCCCAAATCTCTAAATTTATCATGAAACATATCATTTGTCGATACAGTATCCCTTCTGCTATTATCATTGATAATGGTAAGCCGTTTAAAAATAAAACTGTGAAATCACTCTGCAAACACTTTCAAATCTCCCTCAAGTTCTCAACCCCCTATTACCCTCAAGGTAATAGGCAATCCGCAGCTTCCAATAAAACCCTCATTCACATTATGGAGAAGATGGTGAGTAAGACAAGCTGTGACTGGCATCTAAAAATTCACTCGGCCCTTTGGGCATTCATAATTTCTATCTACACCCCTACATGTGCCACTCCATACTCCTTAGTCTTCGACATGAAGGCCGTACTACCTTTAGAGATTGAGATCCCTTCTTTGCACATTGAGCTAAGGGACTACTTGAACAAAGAAGAAGACTATAGATTAGCTCTACTAGTAGAGTTAGAGTTATTAGATGCGAAAATACTTCATGCCCTCAATCACCTTAAAGTGTATCAGGATCAAATGTGGCGAAGCTATAATAAAAGAGTCATACCTCATCAATTTGAGGTAGGAGACTTGGTGTTAAAAGAAAATCAAAAGAACACCAATAAGAACCATGAAAAGAAAGGGAAATTTGAACCTAATTGGCTAAGGCCATATGTTTTGGTTGCCAATTTTGGTTCAGGTTCCTATAAGATTTCCTATTTAGATGGCCAAGAGCTTCAAAAACCCATGAGTGCAATGCATCTTAAGTGTTTCTATGCTTAAGTATGGAGTCTCTGAAAATATCAGAAAAATTAAAAAGTATAAAAGATAAAGAAATAAATAGGTGCGTCCAATAGTGAAAACCACGCAATGGTGGCACTTTGGACAAGTCCTTTGGTGAAAACTGAGTTTCTGACACCATTGGAGGGTTCGTTGTTCACAAGTCATTTCAGTTTAAGAGTATGACAGCTTTGTCCTAAGCTGGTCTTTTCCTTTGAGTCCCTTGTGAGCCTATCCCTCTTTGCCCTGATCTGACTGATCTACTTTTGAATGCAGAAGATTTGACTTTGAATAACCCATCTCATGCTGGGGGAAACTTCTTTACATCGTCACTTCTACACATAACACGTGCATTCTTCCCTTGTACATCCCATCTAATGCTAGGGGCATCCACGTTTCTTCATTTCCTTGCATGTTCACTTTGGAAAACTATTTAGAAAACATCAAAAACATACGGATATGTTCCTTAAAAAAATCAAAACATTCAAATACGTTTCATAGAAAACTCCAAAACAATAGAAAATTGTCTAGAGATAATATCCAAAAACAACGAAAAACATCCCAAAACTGTCCCACAAAAACAAAGTAGTAGTTTTCTTACTTTTAGTTGTTGGTTTGTATGGTTTTAGTTGCATTACTTTTTCGTATTGTGTGCTTTAAGTTGGATTCACTTGCTTACTTAGATTGAATGTTACTTTAATTTGTGGTGCATTGCATTGAATTCATTTTATCTTGCATACTTGTAGATAATTGTGTTGCTTTGATTAGATTTGTTTAACTTGTGCTTGTTGTTTTTACTTGTACATTTATATCATTTCATCATCATATCAAATAAACCATCACATCTATACATCATATATCAATAAATGCTAAGTCTACATCACACATGTATGTTAAAGCTAATCATCAAGTACCGTATCATCAATGGGGCAAGAGGGGTTGTGCATGATCACAAATCTATCCCCCCCACACCAATATCAAAAATAAAAACATGTTTTACTCAAATTATCTCATCAACATGCAATATGACATCAACTAAGGCTATCTCATACATCTAACAACATGTGATACAACATAAACATATAGATTAAGCATGATATTTCATAAAAAAAATATGATACATCAATAATCCATCAAATCATCATACATCATCATAAATATAAATGTTTGTGTACAAAACAATATGTCTCAAAAAGTACATCCGATACAATGAGCCATTATGGGCATGGGTATACAAAAAATTTTACCTTCATCACGAGGCATAATAAAAAACAATACATAACATACATCTGTACAAAAATGTGCCTTCATCATGAGGCATGATAAAAAATAATACATATACATCCATACAAAAGTATGCCTTCATATCGAGGTGATACACCAAAAATATACATCTAATACATCAATAAGAGAGTCAACCATGACTCTCACTCTCTCTGAGACTATCTGGCCTAAGGCCTTAAGGAGAAAATTGTTGATGTGATGGTCCAATAGAGGCCACTACACTCTGTTGCACTGTAGGTTGTTGAAATGATCAGGTTGATCGTGAGGTCCTTATGGGATCTAGATCTGAGACATGCTAACATCTAGCTGATCAAAAGGGGTAGCCCTCTATCCTTTTAGGATGGCCTGGTGGTATAATGCCTTGTAGTAGGAGGCCTCACCACTAGCTCTCATCGTATCTGACTAAGTATGTCTTACATCCCAGATGCTAAAGATGCCCGCAGTAGAGCATCACGCTCTCTTGTCACCCTAGCTATGTCTACCTGAACCTGTGTACACTCTATCATCCACCGATCCCTGCTCGGCCACTAGCTAATCCCTCTCTACCTACAGCTCTATAACCTCTTTGTGATCTCCTGATCTCGCTCTGTTGTGGCATGTACTCAATCTGTCCTGGCCTGATCTCGCTCTGTCATGAGCTGATCCCTCTCTCCTATCACCTGGTCTCTCTATGAAATGGTCTGGTCCCTCTCAGCTATAACCTGACGTTGTATGGCTACAACCTATTGTAGTTGCTACTGCAAGGAAACCACCTGCCCACCAACCTGCACATCCTCCTCCATATCCTCTCCACCCCCGCCATCTCCTCCGCCTCCTGGTGGACTGTGCGGTGGAATCACATGAGGGGGTGGTGGAGGTGCCTGTAATGGTGAGTCTGGAGACCTGAGGGGCATCTGTGGTGCCAATACCTATGGTTGCACCACTACCTGTTGTATACTAAAACCTACTATTGAACTAGCACTGTTGTATTGGTACCCCTATTTGCGGTCCTATCTGTGAATTACCTGTGCTTGTACTTGTGCCCTAGGATCTGGGCTCTATGTCCCCCTGTGTTGTTGCATCTAATACCTCCTATGGTATGATCAAATGCCGTGGCAACACTATCACATACCACGCTGCATAATCTGGGGTCATCCTGGATCCACTATCATGCACTAGTTGTACCCAAGGTTGTGGAACCACCTATAGAAATATGGTGCGAGCTCGGCCCAGCCTGATCCAGGGCCCCATATGGAAGGTCTCTCTATATCTGCGTGCATACCACATCTCATCACCAGGAATCCCCTCGATAAGGCCAAATTTCCATTGGACCTAGTCCACTATGTACCACTCCAAGATATGAATCCTGCTCCCAAGAAATAAATGATCCATTGTAACAGTACTCAACTCAACTGCATCTTGAGGCCACTGATACAACCTATAGGGTCGTCATGTGATCATGTGGCGTTGTACCTCATCAGATGCTTTCTTGTAATAGTCTGTATCCCCCATGTGACCATGGATATCATCTCCGTCTGGAACCCATCCCATGACATAAGGCTCTCCAATAACTTGAGCTCTCAGTGATCCTACAGGATGATCCTATCGCAATATGATCCCAGGCTCATATCTGTAGCAAAGTGGTAGGACCCACAGATTTCTGTCCATGGTAAGTTATCAAATGTAAATCTATGTATAAATGAGCCAGTATACACTGACCCCATCAGTAAACCTCTCCCTGAAGAAGGCCATGAATCACTCCAATAAGGCCCAGAGGAAACCGAGCACCAGTCTTGTCAAGAAATAATATGCCGCTGACAAGAGCTAACAAAAATACAGGGACCCATCCTAGTTGCTAATCAGACCATGCACCTCCTAATGAAGATCATCATACCCTAGCGGGGTATGTCTAATACTCCAAACATCTCAGCTATACATCTCAATACAGTCCTGTTGACCATCATATGTGATCAAGAGACCTTGGATAGGAACTTGCAGAATCTACCACACGTCATCTAAAGTGATGCTCATCTTGCTAGTAGGAAGATGGAACATCTGACTCTCGCTCCGCCATCTCTCAACTAAGGCTGTGAGCATGCTATGTGTCTAAAGTAATATGTGGCATGTGGGCCACGTGTGCTAAATTGGTCACCTCTAGTGTGATCTCTAAGAAAATCTGGTCCCAGCGTTTGAATATCACCTTGTAGGCCCGGAGCACCCATGTCATGCTCCCGTGTCTCTAAAACCTCTAAGTCCATCTATGCAGGGTTAATCAGGTCATTTAATATGATCTTATTCTTTTTCTATCCTACCATCTAATTTTTCTACATCTATCATCAAATTCTTCTATATTTATCTAATTCATCTATTTTACAATATCTAGGGTTTTCTAAAACCTTCATTTTCTTCTAAAGACACTTCTAAAATGTCTTTTTATGCACTTGTGCCCCCTGGCGGCACCAGTGCACTCCCTCCAGTGCATAGAATCCCTTAGAGCACGCGGCGCATCCCTCAAAGAATCAACGCCCCCATCCGCACATAGGTGCACTCAAATTTTTAACCCAACATATGCGCTCATTTGCATAGACGCTTGGAAATTTCTCCTTGCACAGGCGCATGCGCGCCCATGTATGCCTGCTTGGAAATTTTTTGCATAGGTGCCCCTCTTAATGCACTGCACATATGCGCCCACGCATGCATGAGCACCCCTCCATGAGCATAGGCGCGCCCCAAGGGTCACGTGCTTGCGCATTCACGTTCTTTCTACCCTATCTAATCCTAATTAAATGAAAATTTTACCAAAATTAAATGCTGTTAAATTGACAAGGGTAAAGATTCCAGTTTCATGTACATGTGGGCCATCCACTTGAAGTCTCATGTAGTCTCTCATGTGATCCACATGTGTTCTCAGTTCTGCACCCTCGCCATCTTCTCCTCGTAGGTCAGAGCTCAATCAGCAGTATAAATGGTAAGTGAATGTGGTAAATAAATTGGCCACGATGGCTTATATACCCATTTTTACCCCCTACGACATGTTTCTCACTATCGAGGCACCTTGGAGCCGTTGTGGTTCTTCTAAATTCCTCATCGTGATGATTATTTTTAATAACTCACTGTGGTGATTATTTTTAAATAAATAATTATTTTGCGCCTATTTTTACTATGTTGGGCATGTTTTTGCTTCCCAACGACCTTTTTACTACTGGGGCATATTTTTGCCTTATGGTGAATTTTAGTGATGTCTCACGACTTCTTTATTTCTTCTATAATATTTCTTCCTAAAAATTCCAAAATTTAAAAATATTTTTCCAAAAACCCAAAAAAAATAGTAAAATCGTTAAAAATCCAAAAAATTGTAAAAATTCAAAAATTGGTAAATGACATGCACGCAGCTGAAGCTTGTATCAAATGCATTGTCCTCGAACATCAAAATTTGTCCTACAAAAACATATTTCTTAGGTTCTTGCTTGTTCTTGTCTCAAACGACTTGTGGATCATCATGATCTACCTCCATTAACAAAGTTGGCTTGCTTAATATGTCGGTACTCCCGTGCAACAGTGAGTTGTCAGAGACTGTGTCATAGTGCATGAATTCTTTCCATGGGACTACTTGTGTCCTCCGTTATTCCCCTTGCATGTATCCTTGCTTGGGGCATCATTTTAACCCTTGTCGTTACAACACGAACATTCGGGAACTGAAGCTTGATAACAAAAACATTGGTGCAACTGTCTTGGATCATTGTTTGTTTGAGTATGTGTGATTGTACTTGTTTCTCTGTTAGGTTAACTAGTTTACTTTCTCGTATTGCATTGCATTATGTATGTTGCATGGAGTTAAGCATCGTTTTACTTTCTCGTATTGCATTACATTATGTATGTTGCATGGAGTTACGTATTTTTAACAATGAACAAATGTTAGTAATTTAGCTTTTCATGTTATCTTACACTTTTGTTTATTTCAATAAAGGTCAATGATGTAGATCTAGGGGAAAAATGATACAACAAAGTTGCTTATTGAAAGATTCGATGCAAAGATTGGGCTGGTCTTATATTATCCATTATCATTTCTTATCGCTACTAATTTTTCTTCCAAATCACCTGGGGCAATAAACACTCATGTTTATCCCTATCCTTATTTCTTCTATCTATTTCAATCATATTTTCAATCATCCGATTGACTTCTTCTATCACCCCATCGACACTCGAGGGGGAATCCTTCATTCTACTAATTTTTCTTCAAAAATTTGCTTGTTTATGCTTGTCTACTATATTTGAAGAGAAGTTACTTACTTCACCTCAAACAGGGGCAAATGTAGACACCTAAATTCCACTTTTGCAATCTTATTGCCAAACACACACAAATCACTCTCATTCTTACCATTTTTGTTATAATTAGTGATTTCCACTAATTAACTAACATTTCTTACCATTTTGGTCAATTAACAACACTTTGTTGATTACCTATCCTCTTTCGCATTCAAGATGCCACTTTACAACAAATCGTAAGTCAAAATCCTCTTCCAAACAGACAATTAGTGATTATTAGCTAATTAAGCCTAGTTTACCCTTGTTTTGGTCAATATACCCTATTATTGGCTCAAACCCCTCTTCCAACCACTCAAAATCACCCCATTTCCATCCACAACATCTCAACAAGCTTCAAAAGCTTATCCTAGCCTCCTAATTGACCTTAAGCGGTTGGTTAATGCTCCTTGCATCTTAATCACTTGTTAATTCACTAATTGTGATTAGAAAAGCTCAATCATGATTATAAATTCTTAATCTAATTTGTGCTTTTAGTCCCACATGCACCAAGATGCTAGTTTTCCTCAAAGAAAAAACTATAAAAAGGACTAACCACATACCTTTAAACTTTACACCATGCTTTGATTTGCATCTCATATAAGAAATATGATTTATAGCCAAGCTCAATCCTTTCCTAAAGTCTTCAATGGGGTTAGTAGATGGGTATCCAATATGATCTTGTAGTCATTTTGGAGAGACCATTTCACCTCACTTGGAGTAGCAACAAACCCAATTTGATTTCCCTCTTAGATCTATTTAGGTCTATGTTAGTTTAGCAATTCAATACATAGTAAGGATGCTTTGTAGATTATGTTCGATTCCATTTAGTTTACATTCCTAGCATGCTTTTAAGCTTTTATCATTGATGTTACATTCCTAGACTTAGAGCTTGACTATAGGTGGTAATGGTGTTAGTCTTTCCTAGTTAGTCATACTATTTGCTTTGTAAAGATTAGGGTGTTATCAGACACCATCCTTTTTCTTATAGGTATTCATCTTGGTTCTACAGTATCTTGCAATGTAACCAAACTTGTTGCATTTGAAACAAATGATAGTATTTATACCTTTAGGATTTCTATCTTTCCAACCTTGTCTTGGTTTCCCTTGAGTATAATATCTGGCAATATGTCCAACATCACTACATCTGAAACATACAATTGACCCCTTACCTTTTTATACTTCATTATCCCACTTTTGACTTGGTGGTTCATACAAGAATTACCTAGCATGACCTCTCTCATGACAGTTATAACAAACTGTATTATTTTCTTTCTAACCTCTATTATCCTTCCATGGATGATTAGTTCTGGAAAATATCCTACACTCCTTTTCCCTATGACCAAGCCATTTCAAGTTAAAAAATATCATTAAATGGAATTTCATAGCATAAATAATTTCATTTCCTGATTGATTTGGTCTTCATGTTGTTCTTGATCTGATCTATATTTGAACCAATAGACTTCTTTCTTAAAACAACATCATTTTTAATGACCTCCTTACCTTTGAAACTCTCTTTTTCTTTAGTATATTATTGAATTGATTAAGAGATGTTCTCATACTTTTTTAATTCATTTTTAAAAATCAAACTTGACTTGTCACTTGAATGTCTTTGGCTTCCTAACAGATCGTTTAAATTACTAGGACTCTTTTCAAACTTTTGAAGCATTTTCAGTTTTCTTGAAGCTACGTAAAACTCTTATTGTAAATAATTCATGCCCATTTCAATCTTAATTCACTCATCCTCTTTAGTCTTGAGATTAATATTAATACAGGAAATCTATGTTTAAGTTGAGTACACTCTTCCTCTTTGTATTTAATATTGATAAGGATTTCCTTTAGTCTTTGATCCATACCTTTTGTATTTTAAGTTTCACTAGTACTGGGATGGCTGCTATCTTTATATAATTACTCCAATTTATTCCATAATTCCTTAGTTGTATCACAATCAACAACCACGATACTCACACATTATTCCAAAGACCCAAAGATGATATCCTTGGCTATTTCTTCCATTAGATCTATTAAAAAAAATATCTCCTAGACAAACATCATAATTAAGAGAAACTAGATATATCTCCATTCTGAATCTCCAAGAATCATAGTTTATTTCATTGAGATTGGGACCTTCATATGGAAGGAACTCTTCTCTCATTTTGATCACCTAGACCTATGCTCCAATAGAATCTCCTTTCAAGTGATTAAAATTATCTAAAAGGGCATGCTTTGATACCAATTTTTGGAAGAACAATGGAATGGGGGGGGGGGGGGTTAATCAATCCTTACAAACTTGATTATAATTTCACATTTCTTTCTCAAACCATTAATAAGTTAACCATCCATTAATGTGTGCACAACATCATATAACATACATGAAATAAACCATGAACAAGAGAAAAAACACCATAACACAACATGCAAGTGGGAAATCCTCAAGGGGAAGAAAAAACACTGAAAATTTTTCTTATCTTACTCAAAACAAATAATCAAGTGAATATTAAACATCACAATATATTTCTTTAGTGAGAAACCAACCCCACAAGGATCACCAACCCATATTTCCTTTTTCATATGACTCACAAAAAGAGACTCCTATGAATATGAATTATCATAATATATTTTGATGAAGATATCACTGAATATATTCTACAATAACTCATATGATTATGATAAAAAAATTCAGCTCCAAACTCCTTCAAACCATTACCCAAACCCTAGCTTCTCCAACTCACTTTATCTCTAACTTTATTCACTTATATTTTCTGTAAACCATTATACAAACTCTTCCAAACATTCTCTAAACTTCCATGCACTCTATCAACTCTTAAATTCAGTCTTCATACCTCCAAAAAAATCTTACCTAGGTTGCACTTTTCATACTCACTCAACTAGTCCCAAATATCACCCAAACATCGCTCTTATAATTTCCTCTTGATTAAAATTAAAAACCATTCAGTTTACCTTATTTTTTTCGACCAATAAAAATTTAAAACATCCATATGAATCATTAAAACATTCACATATGACACATGTATGTCGGTCATTCCCAAAACCATCCAACATACAACAGAAGGCCTTAAAACCCTATCACTAGGATGGGAAAAATCCACTTATACCAAAACCATGCTTATTCAATATCATAATTGACCACACATGAGTAATATACAGTAAAATCATTATACATTGTCACACATTTTCTTGTACCAATCAAATATTTCATTAAATGGGCCCACTAGCTCATATCCTTATCAAAATAGGTTTTTCCAACTCCCTGATTTTACCTTTGGGCCTCAAGACCCCTTAAGATGAATTAAAATATGTCTTGTGAAAAATATATGTAAACCTCATGAACTTTATATAACATCAATGTAATTTATGAATCACAAACAATCCTCTTTCTCAAACCATAGAAACTTTCCCCTTCGCCAAAACAAGCTACCAAAAAACCAATTTTGCAAAATCAACTATTTTCCACCCTTTATGCCACTTCCAAGACCTAAAAATTAATTTAATAGGAACTAAATTCATACCTCTTCACTTTCCAAGTGGTATAAAACATCAAATCAATCATCACATTCTTAATTGAGCTCAATCTTTCAGCAAAAGTAATCTTGTCCTTAAAATCAATAAACCTTAATCTCCACAAACTGACTTGGATGACCCATAAAATGTCATCATATTGAGAAAAAAATCATTCCACTTAAAATAACTCTAGATCCTATTTCTATAACATATTTTAAATCCTTCCAACTCCTAATGGAAGGCATTCAACCAAGCTCATCTCTATAAACTACCTAAAACTACCCCAAAAATGATTTTGAATAATCTTCAAAAATAGGGCACATTTTTCCATTTTTATGCATCACCATGACCTAAAACCACCATTAAAATCAATAAAAACTCCTGGGATAAAAATAATTTCCATTTATTTTGCAATTCCTTTGGACAACTTTGTCCCAAACTAAACTTCTTCATAAAATGACCTATTTGAGTAGGGTCCAATAATCACCATAAGCACTTCCATACATTTTTGGAAACATATATGAGTCCTATACATCATACAATCATCATCCATACACTATAAATCAATCCTGACCACTTAGGAGCATTTTATCTCCTACCTGCTTTTGAGCTAGGGTTTCAAGCACATAAAACGTTGTTTACCTTCTTAACATTTGTTCATAAAAAACATGAAAATGAAATTAATTCATTATTTTTTTAAAACCTTCTATAATAAATTAATAAACATTCATGAAATCCATAAGGTCCCATGTAAATCACATAATTTACGGTGAGCATCAAAAGGTGTAATTCGAGCTAGAAATGACCTTCTTCTTGACCATGTTTCACCAAAAATGACATAACTTGCAAATTCCTCTTAATAATTACACAAAAAAATTCTAAAACCTTAAGGACACATATTTTCTTCATCTTGAATCATTTTTATATCTCAAATAGCTCTCCATATCTCCAACCCATTCCATTTTCATGGCTAGCCCTTATGGCTTTGCATTGTCTAGGCTAGGTTCAACTGAAAAAACATCATAACTCATGATATAATCTCTCCAAAATGTCATAACATACTTGTTACATCATGAAAAAACTACCTATATGCATCCATGATCCCATATAGCTCCAAAATGCATCCTCATGCCTCTTAGCACCTAGACCTTGTCTAGATGAGCACCTGAAACTTGGTATTCAACTTGTATTTGTACTCTGAAACTCATGTGAGTGCTTAATAACTCTCTAAAAATTATATCTATGCTTTCAACATACTATTAAATCCACCAATAAGATCATACCACCATGCACCATCACCTAGGCTAGCTAGGTCACCTGATTAGGTTACAAGAACAAGCAATTCTCATTGAATTAACTCATGCAACCAAGAACATACTTAAATCTCCATGACACCATCATTATGAGCATTATCTAACTCCAATCCATCATCCTCTTTGTCATTAATTGGCTTTTACATTAATGATAACACCTAGAACACAACATGCCAACATCCACAATTGGTGTTTGAAGGCTACGTGCAGAAAGAGAAATATATATTTGGCAATGGTCGCCTCTACCCAAAATCCACACTTGCAAAAATGAAATGTAAAAGCACACTTATAGGAATTGAAACACAATTTGCATGGAATAAAAACACACATTTGTAGGAAAGTAAATTCACACTTGCATGTAATTAAAACACGCTTGAAAGGAAACACACTTACATGGAAGGAAATTGTTGAATTGGAAAAAATGACAAACACAAAAAACACTTACAGGTTTACAACAAATTGTACATCAAAGGAATAATTACATTCCATGAAGAAAAAGACAAAAACAAATATAATTACAAAATTGAAAAATAAACACAAATATACATATCCATCTTCCTTAAAATGAATGGCCAACTCATTCTTCAGAAGAGGGTTTTAATCGATACATATTTAAAATGGATGGAAAAAATCTCAAAATGAATTGATCAGAAAAATGGACATTACATTCTTTGGTATGGGAGGTAGCATTTATAATTCCATGCTTCCAACCACCTCCTTATTTTAAGGCATACATCATTATCAACTAATATTTCAATCTATACAAAAAGTGTAAATCTCCACAAAATATGGAAACAACTTATATAACCCTGACTAACAATCTGAATATCTTATTTTATTGTTGAGAATCAAAATGAATATTGATTCTTCTTTATTTTACAAATAATAAGATACTTAGAAATATTTGTTTTTAGAATGACTTCCAAAAATAGATAACAATGCAACCCTTAGAGTTATGCTCACCTCTGTAATTCTATTATTCATCCCCAGAGCTCTAATATCCAACTCTGAATCTATAATAATCAACTCTGAAACGATCTCAAAAGACTTTAAAGCATTCTGGGAAGAATCCAAAGCCATACTAAAACCCATTTTTTCACAAATGATGACAACTGTAGAAAATTGGGAGAAAGTTTTTGTTCAACACATTGTGGTCCTCTGCTCCTCCTCGGCTCCTTTTCTCACGCCTGTCTGCGCCCCTGTGTGTGCCTCGACTCACAGAATCCTCGGCTCCTCTTCTCGCGCCTATCCGCACCCCTATGCGCGCCTCTACTCGCGCCCCAGCCCGCGCCACTATCCATGCCTTTGTCCGCGCCCCTGCGCGCGCCTCTACTCGTGCCCTGCGCTCACACTCAGACCGAAGAATAACTCTCGCACCCCCTTCACACGTGCGTCCTCGCGCCCTACCCTGCCCTAATGGTGTCTACGCGCGCCCTTGCTCTCGCTACACGCAAGCCTGCGAACCCTGTAGATCTGCGAGATCAATCTGGAGCTCTTCAGCTAGATGGTGGGGGCTCGAATCTTGTTTCAGGGGTTTCTCCTTGGTTGTGGATTGACCTCACCTTTACCAATGCTGCGACTATTTCAGACGGTTCTGCAAACCCTAGCCATATTCAATCACCATCTGGGGGTGTTCTTGGGAAAGGCGAGGTTCGTGGTGAGCTGAAGCAAGGAGATCTACCTGTTATTCCATTGCTGGATAAAGAGATTAGGCGCAAGTCTCTTGAAACCTCCTTCAAGGATGTCTTAAAAAACAAGGAATCCTCCATGAAACCTGCAGACATCACACCATGTATTACTTTTGGGGAGGATGTCATTTCATAGATCTACTATAAAGAGCATGCTCTGATTTGTAGATTCGGGGGTTTATGGCCCAGCCTTCCCGTTCTTCACGCGTGGATCTCTAAGCATTGGACTCCATCTTTAACTGGTAAGATTGACTTATATCCATGTGCTAAAGGCATCTTCATTATGGTTTTCTCTTCAATAGCTAATAAAGACATCATTGCTTCCAAGCTCTGGACCTGCGAGTCAAAATATTTGATCATGAAACCTTGGTTCCCATCCTTTAACCCACACACAGAGACATTCTCATGGAAACCTGTTTAGATCAGGTTGCCCCATTTACCTCTCCAATTCTGGAGTCATGAATGTCTAACAA
The DNA here is from genome assembly GCA_019776745.2 of Taxus chinensis. Classification (NCBI taxonomy): domain Eukaryota; kingdom Viridiplantae; phylum Streptophyta; class Pinopsida; order Cupressales; family Taxaceae; genus Taxus; species Taxus chinensis. The sequence goes on from CM034155.1 coordinate 522,401,015, forward strand.
CCATTGGCAATACCTTGGGTACTACACTCCACATAGATTCTCAAACAACTAATTACACCCATACTACTTATGCCCGGATCCTGGTGGAGCTTGACACTGATAAAAATCTTCCTGCTACCATAGACCTTAGAGTGCAAAATAGAACTTGGTCACAAACTCTTGATTATGAAGGTCTACCTTTCCGATGTAGAAGGTGCTTTGGATTAGGACACACCTCTACTGCTTGTGGGATGGAAAAACGTCAACATGAGAAGCGTAACTAGTGGAAAGACGCACTCCTGGAGCACCTGATTTTTGTGGATAGAAAGGATCTTGAATCTAAAGTAGTAGATGAACCAGAGTCAAGGAAAACCCCTTTATCCGAAACTCAAGTTGTTAGCAACATAAAAAATACACAAGTTGTTGAGGGCAGCTTGGAAAATGATAAATATCTCTCTCTGGATAACAACGTGGCTGTTCCAAATGGGACAAATGCGACTAAGGAAAATACTCCTCCCTTGTCTGCTTCTCCAACCACGAAGGCTCCATCAGGGTGGATTACGGTCAACAAAAAGAAAAAATCTACCACTCTGAAGGGTAACACTTCGCCTTGATGATTCTCATTTCTGCTATTGGCTGGCTGGGTTTCATTGGTCTCATTTTTCTTAGCCGGATAGCAGATTACTTCCAATGGTGTTGATAGGCCATTGTTGTTTGTTTGCTGTGCTTCAGTTGTTTTTTTGTTGTTGTTTTGTCGTTGCTTTGCAGTCTGTTTTCTGCAGTCGAGCTTAATTGTTCTATCAGGATTTTGATCCTTCTCTTGTGCTTTAACTTTCAATTCTGGCTTCTGAGCCTTTGTGTACAAGGGTATAGTCCCTTTAAAAAAACTATTTGCCAATAATAAAAAAAACACATTGTTAAGACCAAAAACCTCTCTTAGATTTTCCCTTTTACCTTACGTTCTCTAATTATACAAATTTTGGTGCTGAGCTGATACAATTTTTCTCGAACTACCACATAGTAAAAGTCAAATTTATTCCAAATGGTGAAAGCTGTAGAAAAACTAAAGGAGGGTTTTGTTCAAATCATTGTTATGAGTAAAAAAATCTCTTAGAATATCCATTTGATTTTTTACGTATTAAGTTATGCAAGAATCTATATCTAGACTTGCAAAATTTGAAGCTAGGCCTACAAGCTCCAAAGTAAAACTCATATTTCATGGAAATGGTAAAAGCTGTAGAAAAACGAAAGGAGGTTTTTGTTAAATGCATTATTATGACCAAACACCCTATCTCAAAATATCCATTTGAATTTTATGGCTTAAGTTATAGCTAGACTCCGACGTGAACATGTTAGACTCCTGAAGCAAACAGGTCAGACTCTAAAGCAAAGTGGTTAGACTTCGGAGCTATAGTAAAATGGCTATAACTTTTGCATATGAACTCAAATCAAAATTATTTTTTTGAACTTGCATAATTTTTTAGAGGGAATATGAATATGCAATCAGATTTGGGTTTGGGTATATTCTTGATAATTGTTTTTCACTTTTCCCCAAACATGTACTAAGGAGCCACTCATAGAACTACTAAACATTTTTAGATCTAGTGAAGGAAACTCTGGAGCTAATGCACTGCTGAAATAACAATCTCTGGAGCTGATATGAGATATTTTGAAGATCCTCCGAGGCTAGTTGTAGTTGGTGCTTAGTGCTCAAAATCCTTATTCAACAATTATAGCAAACTATGGATTGCAGTTATGTACAAATTGACATATCTTTTTCTCAATAATCATTAGAAATAGCTAACCTAGAAAGATAACAGATGAATTCTAAAGAAATAACCATGATATATACTCTCTATTTATCCTAAATAAACCATAAGTTCATAAATTACACTTAGATCCACTTTATTATGCAAGGAAAAAGAATGTCAAATCTTATATAAAATGGGCCATTTTTTGGGCTCATCATCTCCCCACACCTAATCTCATGCATGTCCTCGTGCATTCCATTATCCTTCATTAAAATTATGCTTTCTTCTTTTGAAGGACAAGTTCTTGTGTGGAGCCCCTCTTGCTGTTTATCTTTATTTTTGCATTGATTTATAAGAAGGTTCTTGTGTGGAGGTTTTCCTATTATTCTTCTTGATATATTTTAGCATAGGTTCTTATGTGTAGAATTTCTCCTAGCTACTCTTTTCTTTTTTTGATAGTTCTTGTGTTTCTTGCTACTTGTTTTTCTTTTTGCTACTAAGCATGTTCTTATGTGGAGGTTTTCTTTTTTTTGTATTTTAGATTAGGTTCTTGTGTGCAATTTTTGTTATTTTTTACTCTTTTCTTTCTTTTTGTGAGAGTAGGTTCTAGTGTGGAGAGTTTCATGTTATGTTAACCATTTTTATTTTTTCGTAAAACAACATTTACTTGTGTTTCCTTTTTCTTTTCTTTTTTTTCATAGAAAATGAATCCATATAGAAAGAATCCTCATAACAAATCTTGTTGTTTTAAACTTTTCCAACATAGGATTGAAGGAATGATTTTCATCATCAAACTCATATACCAAAAGATGTTTTTAATATGCCCAATTCTTTTTCCTTCTTTTTCATCCTCAATCTTATGCATGTAAGTGGATCCTTATGTAATGACAAAAATTACAAGTAGATTTAAAACTAAAATAGAAGACTAAAATACCTTGGTATACTTAAATCTCTGTTGTCTCTTCCATGTCAACAAAAGTGAAAAATGTTGGGAAAAGTGCTGATAAAATTGTAGTCCTGCTATACCAAGAAACAAGAGCACGAAAGTAAACACCCAGATAATTTATTACTTATTTGGAAAAGCGTCATTTGTTGGTTTTCAAAATTTTCTATTTTTATTTTATTTTTTTATTTTTTCCCTTGATCAACCAACAAGTTAGTTTTCTAATCAAGGCTCTTTTTTTCCAGTACTTGGTCTACTAGCAAGCTGGTTTTCAAACTAAGAATGTCAATAACGCCCGAGGGTTTTCATTGTTTGTTTTTTTTTTGAATTTTTTTTTTTGAGAAAGATGATGACATGGGAAATATTAGCAATAAGCTGAATACATCCTCATACTACTTCCAAATGTAGAAAAATTGTTGATATTTCTTCGTCCTTGGTTTTTGTAATGATAATCAATAACTCATGATTGATGTATGATAATGTTGCTTCTCATTTTTGTCTGTAATAGCTCAAGATAAGGTGCCCTCCTCTTGATGAAGTTATGGACAAAAATATATCCATTATGATCTCTAAAAGTATTCCTTATCATGAGATTATCTTGTAAAAATTTGAAATAAACAAAACCTTTCCATACAAGCATAACATCAGGCCATATAAAATAATTATCAACAATATAAAGATTAAGAGGAAAATTTGAATACATATGGAAGAAATTATTTCAGCCTACTTAAGAATGATTGATGGTTCAAGAATTAGTATTATTAATAATGGAATATTATTGTGAAAAATAAAAACTCCCTCATATAAGTTCTCTTATTATGATGATGCATATGGTTTCAACTAATTCATGAATATGGATGGAGTGAAATGAAATGAAATGTCATCAATTCTTTTATTCATGAAATGTGTAGAAAACTAACTGCTATTTGTACAAGGAAGGTGAAATCTAGATTTTAAATAAATTTATGAACACTTAAAAATCTAGCATGGTTGGATGTTAATGTTGGGAGGAGGATTTCAATGATGACAATAAAAATCCTTGACTACCCAAATCTTTTAGATCCATTGTAACTATTATTTACATGATCTTCTCCTAAAATTTTGCATGATTTTCTCCTATAATCTTGATTGCATGCATGATATTATTTTTTGATTTCATGCATGTCAATCCTAAAATAGATTAACAAATTTGTGCATGTAACCAAATCTATTTAAGGGGTGATCATTGCATGAAAAAACTTGTTAATTATTACAATCAATTTTTCAAGATTCATTCCAAACATAGATGCAAACTGATTTTTGTATAGTTTCATATTTTCCTAAAAATCGGTGATATAGGACTTACCATCAATGTTTGGAGTTTGGATCCTTTATCCATGCAAAATTCAGAAGTTGTTTTATGTGTCATGCAATATATTTGATTGGTTTGGAGCATGTTTCCCTCCTCGAGGAATTCAATCCCCTTGTAGAGTTCAACCATCTTAGATTCCTCAGTCATCTCAAATTCTCATCCAACCTAAACATCAACATTCATCTTTTCCTTCCTTCATAATAATGTTATTCCTGCAATTTATATTTTTCTACACAATTGTGTTAGTATGAAATGGGAATTTTATTCTAAATTCCTAATTACAGAAAATTAAATTCTAATCTACTTCTACATGAAAATAGGTTTTGTTCTAATCTATTTTAGGAAAATAAATCTAATCTATTTTGCAGGAAAATTAAATCTATTTTAAAATAAACCATATGGTAGGAAAATAAATATAAATAAACCATTAACAAAGTATCTCTTGTCATAAAATTTTCTAAGAGACATTCCCTCTCATTTCACAAGGAACTTGTTTATCTACACAAGGAACTAGACAATTCTCTTAGAAAATTTTGAATCTCATAATAACATTGTGTTCCCCGACAACAATGAAAAATGATGAGGGTCGTCAATCCTCAACATTAATAATGTCAATCTAGGGTTGGTGTCCGAAGGCTATATGCAAAAGGAGAAAGAGATATTTGGAAATGGTCCCTTCTACCCAAAATCCACACTTGTAGAAATATAAAATCACACTTTCCAGGAATTAGAAACACACTTGGCAGAAAAATAAATTCACACTTGCATGAAATTAAAACACACTTGAATAGGAAATTAAAAACACACACTTGCATGAAATTAAAACACATTGCATGAAAGGAAATTGCAGGAAAGGAAAACACAACTTGCATGAATTTAAAGGGGAAATTGTTGAATTAAAAAGAAATTTAAAATAAACACAGAATACACCTGCAGGTTTACAACAAAATGTACACCAAAAGAATAATTACATTGTACAAAGAAAAAAAACAAAAAATAAATTACAAAATGGAAAAAAAACAAACATAAATATAGAGATCCATCTTCCTTGGAATGAGTGGCCAACTCATTCCTTGAAAGAGGATTTTAATCTACATTATTTACAAATGGATGGAATAAAACCTCATAATGAATTGATAAAAATAAAAAAATAGAGATTGCATTCAAAGGTGTGAAAGGTTGCATTTAAAATTCCATGCTTCCAACTCAACTCCTTATTTTAGGCATACATCTTTATCAACTAAGATTTCAATCTATCCAAAAAACATCAATCTCCACAAAATATGGAGATATCTTTTCTAACTTCTAACTAACAATATGACTCTCTTATTTTATTGTTTAGAATAAAAATGAATATTGATTTTTATTTATTTTACAAATAATGAAACACTTATGGAAATATCTATTTTTTAGATGAATTCCAAAAATAGATAACAATGCTTCTCAAATCACCCTTGGAGTTATAATCACTCCTATTGTAACTCTAGTATTCACCTAGAAGCTCTAATATCAAACTATGAAGTATAATTAATGGAATCCTAAGTGTATTATGTACACTCAAAAACATATTGGTAGACTCCGAAGAAAACTTGTTAGACTCTGGAAGGCATACTAAAACCCATTTTTTTTCGCAAATGATGACAAATGTAGAAAATATGGAGGAGGATGTTTTTTTCAACACATTGTTATGACAAAAAAATTCTCTCATATTTTCCCTTTGACCTTTTTTTCTCTGATTATGCAACTTTTGGTGATGACATGATACATTTTTTCTCGACCTACCACATAATAAAAGTCAAATTTATTCCAACTGGTGAAAGTTGTATATGAAAAGAAGGTTTTGTTCAACTCATTTTTATGAGTAAAAACCTCTCCTAGAATATCCATTTGACTTTTTTGAATTAAATGCAAGACTTTGTAGCTAAACTTGCTGACTCCGAAGCTAGGTCTACAGAATTCCGAAGTTCAAGACAGATTTCTTTCAAATGGTAAAAGCTATAGAAAAATGGAAGGAGATTTTTCTTTAAAATCATTGTTAAGAAAAAAAACATCTCCCAGAATATACTATTTGAATTTTTTGGATAAAGTAATAGCTTATGTTAGGACTCCGTAGCAAATGTTAGAGTCTAGAAAATTTAGCATATCTGAAGCTATAGTAAAAATGACTATAAATTTTGCGTATGAACTCGAATCAAGAATTCATTTTTTTTAGAGGAATATGAATATGCAAACAGATTTGGGTTTGGTATATTCTTAATAACTGTTTTTTCACTTTTCCCTGAAACTTGTACTAAGGAGCCACTCATAGAACTGGTTGAACATTTCTGGAGCTAGTGAAAGGAACCTCTAGAGCTAATGTAAGTGCTGAAATAACAATCTTGGGAGATGATATGAGATATTTTGAAGATCCTCCAAGGGTTTTTGTAACTGGTGCTTAGTGCTCAAAATTAGTTATTTAACAGTTATAGCAAATTATGAACTTCATATGCACAAATTGACATCTTTTTCCCAATAACCATTAAAAATAGCTAACAAAAAGATAACAATGAATTATAAATAAATAACCATGATATATACTCTCTATTTTGTCCTAAATAAACCATGAGTTCATAAATTACATTTAGATCCACTTTATGTAAGGAAAACAAATGTTAAATATTGTATGAAATGGGTTATTTCTTTGGGCTCATCAACAAGAAAAATCAATCACACAGGAAGGGAATATATGGCCACTTAAGGTTTCTAACACCATATCTTATGTGATAAATCACACATGGTTCATCTCTCTATCCATACCCATTATTTGCATCTTTTAATCTCTCCCTGATGATACTCTTTCTCACTTCAGAGAACACCTGCACACATGTAGACAAAAGTACCACGTGCTACAATAAAATCAACTGAAATGATCTGAAATAACATATATAAACAATAATCCACACTATAATGTAAATCTAAAATATCAAATACTGAAACAAATCAACTGATAACAATGTTTTTATTCCCAAAAGATATCACAATGCGAACTAAAGCAAAACAAAGCAATATGAGTGTTGTGTCAATGTGGTAGCAACTACTCGTGCATTTGAGTGTCTCTAGAACATAAGTTTGATAATTTAGGGATGTGAAAATCAACCACTCACCTTGAATATCATTATTCAAAGGCTTACACAATGTAAGTCTATAAAAAACAACCTTAGAATAGTCCATAAGCTAAAATTTAGTACAAAGGTCAAAGTTGTATATTTCCAAGAGAAGTATAATTCTAAGTTGCATATTGATTTCATATTTACATCTCATTTAGGATCAAGATTGAAGAATTCACTCACATTTGGATAACTACATCCACTTTGAATCAACCACACTTGCTTTTATTATATATGTAGTAAAAAGTTCTCATGTAATGGGTGTGTGAGAGATCAGGCCAAGCTTAGTCAAGGAACATTTAACTGGGTCTTTATTTTTATTTGAGTTTTCCAAGGTTTCAAGTCAAGGAGAGTTAAATTATGTACCATCACATGCTATCACACAATTCTAAAGATATATTTAATAAGTTCATGCAAAGGTGAAGCTGCACAATAAATTATAGAGTGATTAGAACAATAGAGGTTAGGTTTGACCACTAATTTCTCCTACCTATTGACCATTTTTTGTCATCATCGGAGGAGGGTAAATTTTTTTGGGGGTTACTCAGTTTTGACATATGAAGGGGTAGCATACAAGTAATCTACATCTTAAATTGTGGTTCTAGGATGATAATTTCACATATATGATGATATTCCAAGATGTCATTTTCACCAAGACCATGCATCAACCATGAAAGACTACTGCAGGGCCTTGCTAGAGGAGGGAATGACATCACACATTTGAAAGAGCATACTGGAACAACAAGTCAAGTTTTAGATTTGAGGTGTCAAATGCAAGTACAATTACTTCAGGTGTTATTACTTGTGTTATTGATGATCAAATAAAAGGTACAATCAGTTAATTTTAAGTCCCTTATGATTATACGAAGTTGTCTTATTGTATTAAGTTACATATGTTCGTTTAAGATTATGTAACTGAAAAGAAATGTAAAGAAACACTCTACAACTCATTAATTAAGTAAATTCCATGTATTTGTAAGGAGAGTTTATAAATATCCCACACAAGCTGAGGTCTATGGTTAAAAAATAAGGAATGCATGTAAAAGTAAATATGAAAATGTAAGGAGGTAAGAACCCATCTTTACATGTATGAATGTTTTCTTCCATTGCAAGTTTCGGCTCCAATAGTCTTCATCACACTACTTAGGGTACCTGAAAGTGAATAAAAGGAGTGACATGTTAGAGATATGGGTGTTTTTCAACTTATTATATTTCCAAATTTATATGTATATGTATTATAATTCTATGAATTTTAGGATGGAAAGAAACGGCTTTCACAATAGTGTTATCGATTTGCAGTTATTATCAAATAATAAAACACAATTGCTAAGTATGCTGTTCATCAATGTGTGAAAAATTTACCGGAGGTACTGTCAGAATAAATTTTTCAGATGTGAAGGTACAACCATGAAGATTGCAAAATAAACTCATGACATATTAATTACAGAAGTACTACTTGTATAGTTTCAATTTAATGTCAACTATCTAAAGTCTATGCATCTCACATATTTCAAATTTATAGAAATATGTAGCATAGATCACCAAGTCCATGGTGACTTCAGTCTTGTGAATGACAGAAGTTTTAAGCTTCAAGGATCAAGCATATTCAAATAGCATGGACATAAAGCTTACAAGATTCCTAAAACTATCTTGCACAGAATGGAGAATATTTCTAGAAATGAACCTGCATTTGAAATAACAACCATCCCATGATTGAAAAATAGACTTCCATCTTTATCTTAGAAAGTGTACAATACCAAATTTCAAAGACAAAGTTTCCATAATGCATTTAAAAGTACCATTGTCCAAAATTAGGATTGGTTTTAGATCTACATAAGACATTTAGATAGTTTACGATGATGCAAAACTCTAATAGTAAATAAGGAGATTGCATTAAGTAATCAGGGAAAGTTTGTAGGAAATTTTCTCAGCAACCTGATGGTCATGTCATATAGTTTAAAGGAAAAGATATGATTTTCAAACTTGACCATAGGTCTTCAGTATATCAAGTTAGAGTGCATACAAATATATGAATGGAATTTATAGCCACCACATGAGAATAAATGATATCATGCCATTGGCAACAAGTAAAAGGTTACAGGTGATTCACTAAATATCAAGCTTCAGATCTTTCAAAATGCATTGATAATGAGTGTTATCGCTATATGGTTTGTAAGAGGAGACAGTTGTCCAAATTAAGACAGATTCCGAAGATTTAGAGACATCTAAAATTTATATCTTGTAAATAAATGTAGATTTCAAAATGCAATTTCTCCATATTACAAACAAGAGCATCAAGCACAAATTTAATTCAATACACATTTCACTATTGTATACAGAATGGATTTTTAAGTTACAATTAATCAAGTCAAATCTAGAATATATCCCTAAAAGGGTAAGTTGCTCATCAACTAAGTACAAAAATAAGGTCTAAGATGCAAAATAAGCCTTTATATATGCAACTACAACAGTTAAGAGAGTTCATGAGAAGTTACAGTTGTTTACGATACAAGTAAAGCAACTTAAGAACCAAATAGCATAAAAGAGAGCTCAACCCAATGCATGATGAGTTGATTCAACACCCAACCAAGCCATGTGCACGTTACAATCCTCGACTCAGACCATGATACACAAACATAGCCCAACTCGGGCAAGGAAAGTGAAACACATTGAACTAAGAGTTAATGGGACTAAGTTAAAGTTTAAAAACGACGAGCAGTGTATAGTAGATCTTGAGCTTAAGTAGCAATGCATTGGCGAGCTAGACCCAAAATAATGGTAGAAAAACCACCTAGAAACATTACACAACTAAGTCAAACGTATAAGCAAAGCCATTTACAAAGAAAAGTAACAAACCCAAAAACAAACCAAGCTGGTCCGAGATCAATCTGAGTTAAGTACCATCATAACGATCGATTTAATTAACAAAGTTGAGATAACTCAAGTCAACACAAACAACAAAATTGAGCCATCTCTATAGATTTATGATCTAAACCCACCAAATTAGAGGAATCAACAAACCCATCAAATATCCATGGTGAGCCAACTAAGATATATGTCGAGCTAAGCAAATAATATAGTGCCAAGCTATGGCAAGAAAACTCAGAGCATGTCAAAGCCATGGTAGTTACAAGAAATACACAAGATGCAATAACCATGACCAAAAAATCCAAGTGTCATGGCCAACATAAAACTACAAACATAACACACAAAGGGACGAGCTATAACAAATCCGACATGACCGAGTTATTGACTATTATACCGAGCTGGTAGGAGGAGAATTGAGCATAATCTGAGTTCACAGAATAGCACTGAGTTGAGAGTTGTAAAATGCATAACAAGTTGTGTGAACTAACAAGCACAACAGAAAAGGGTTGTCAAAAACACCCATAACGAGCCTTTCAAAAATGACAACCCCAACTCATATAATAAAAAGTAGAGCTCTAAAGGCCAAGCTAGCCTACATGTAGCAAACCAACATCGAGGAAACCCTTTGGGAAATCAAGCAATGACAAGGAAAAAAAGCTATAAAAATTAAAAATTAATGGAATGCCTCAAAGGTTCAAGCTCAACCAACAAAGCCTTCAACAAGTTTTGAAATAGCACAATCAAGATTCAAACATAAAACACAAAAAAGAAGAAATGAAAACTCACATTGAGCCCACTAAGACAAGTTGCGTCACTAAAAAATGTTGAGTAATGAGTCCAACAACAAGCTCCCCACAAAGCAACTAAGGTTGAGTTGTTGAATGGAGCCATCGAGCTAAGCAAGTTAAGAATACAACAAGCTAAAATGGTAATAAACAAAGCTAGATCTAACAAGTAGCATGGCCACATGAGCCCGAGCTCAAACCCATTGCATAAACCACACAGAGCATATCTTCTTCCCTCAACAATGACAACAAAGGCACATATCTAAATGCAATAACAAAGCTGGAATAGATTATCAAAGAAACATAAGCACAACTAGAGTAGGGAAGATAAATAATGGTTGTCATAGCCAGTCTACAAAACTCAAAGCTCAAAAGGAAAGCGTACAGGAAAACATGACAAACCGAGAGATAAGCTTAAAGCAACAGGAAAATGGCATCCAGAGTTCAAGAATGCCCAAACGATAGAGACAAAAAGAAACACAAATAACTCACCTTGTTGAAGTAGCCAAGCATGGAAGCATAAAACTAGCTCAAAAACAACAATAAATAACGGCCAAAAATGGAGTAAAGTCTCCCCCTCACCACAAAATATTCTTCAAGCACAAGAAGAATGAAGCCTCCTTTTAGGGTTTTACTTCAAAGTGAAAAAAATGTAGGATTCGAGTTAGATGGGTTTAACCATTGGTCAATTTGACCATGGTTAAAACCACATAGACCATTCAAAACTTTAACAATTATGTTATTTGCCCACTTAAGGGGCCTCTGAGATTTTAATCACTTAGCTTTGCATGTGGGTGAGAATGATAATGTTTTAGCCAATGGTCAAAAAAGGCGATGATCAATCATGCATATCCCAAAAACAACCAATTATTCACTTTTGTGCATGAAGGGAGCCCATGATGAAACTATGCATGTGCCCACTACAGACCAAAAATAGCCTTTTACAAATAAGCCAAAGTTACAAATTACCTTAACTTCTCCAAAAGGTTGTACCATTACCTTAACCCTTTCAAAAGAGAGGTTGACCAAGTTAGTTGACTGATACATGGAGAATAGACCATTGCAACTCTATTTTTAGCCATTAAGGACATCATGTACTTAATTTTTGCCTTGCTTTTGGAGATTGTATTTTTGCAAATGGATCAAAATTATGCACATGAGTGGCTAATATTGGATTTGTCTCCAATTAGCCAACTTGCCAAAATTGGGATGAGCTATTTTTGGAGCTGAAGTGAGTTAGCTTTTGTTATATATACCTTTCTTGTGCAAGCTTGTAGAGGGGGCTTATTCATTATGTATCCATTGTTATGCAAAATTATGTACTTGTGCACCTTATTGAAGCAATATAAAGACTGTTTTCCCCTAATTATAATTTTGTAATGTGTGTTATAATGGTTTTGTGGTATGTTTTAGTGAATTATCTCTTTCCTTTGCATGCACATAACTTGTCAACACCTCCATTAAGTTGTTTTGTTAGTTCATTACAAGTCATTTAAGTGCGATGTTAATGCCTCCTGTGAGTGTAAAACTCATCAAACAACAATTGAATTGAACGTTATCAGTCTTTTTGTAGTCAATAGCTTCCTAAAACATTGGTGTATCATAACATTTTACAATTTATGTTTGTTAAGTTTGTGTTTATTTCACTCTTCTTAACCCCCACCAAAGTAATTAGTTTAGATGTGATCTAAGGGATCATAGAGAACCAACCCAAACTCAGAGGATTTCCCATTGTATCAGCCGAAGTGAGGAGTTTTCTTGCACTTCCTCATATAGGGTTCACTTCAGACCGATAACACTACCCCATCCACTCTCATATTTGAACTTGACTAGAGGACACTTTCTACCATGAAATTGACCAACTTTATATAAAATTGAATAAGGTAGAATTTTAGAAATCTAAATATACAAAGCTTATTGATGACCATCTTCTAATTCCATTATCAATTCTAAAGTCTATTGTGCATTCATCCCATTGATTAAATCATGTCAAATTTTTACCTTAATAACCTTTTACTATTTTGATTGATAAGGTAATCTAACTCTGTTTAAGCTTACTATTTATTATAATACCATTTTTTGTCATAAGTATAAAATAGTTACAATAGAATAGTACATTAAGTTTCGGTGATATAATTATGTTGAAGGAATTTTCTAAGTTGGATTACAACTTGCCAAATTTGAAAACACATAAATCAAACGACTATGAATGTTTTGGTCGTTGAAGTTTACATGAAATCAAAACCTTCCACATGTTTGCATCTACAACATTGTTTGGTCATTGACGTGCCTTTGAGAAAGGCTTATGGCATGTTAATTCCAACCGGAAGTAAATTGAACTTTGTAGAACATCATAATTCATTCGTGTAATTAAATATTTCTCCTTTGCGCCCTAAAACGTCTCTAAAATGGCAACATTTTTTCACTCTCAATTTTATTAGAACTTCTGTCATGAAGCTAGAAGACATGCATTTTATGAAACAAAATTCCAATAACAAATTCATGCACAAGTCAATCCTTAACAAGTCGGTTTCTTATAGTTCCTACTGAGGGTGAATGTCTTCCTAGAATGAGTGTCGTGCTTTGAAATTTCAACAGAAATCAAGGCCCGCCAAGGGAAAATGTGTCAGGAGAACTACCACCAAGAAGGGAAACATGAAGCTAATTCTCTAATTTCAGACGTGTTCCTCTAAATTGGAAACTTCCAACAATGGCAGAGAAGAGGACTACACCATTATCCATACTTGGCAACACTTCCAAAACCATCATGATAGGGTTTTAATAGGTTATCATTTCATCATACCACCTTTATAAGTACAATGTAATTTCCTAAAATGTTTCTTTTTGGCACCATTATATTATGTAAAGTCTCCCTCAAGTAAAAACTCTTTATCATGTCCCTGTACCTATCAGGTCTACACTATAGTGAAGCATGCATCAATTATAAGAATTCGATAACGTATATAATTAAGTATTCCTGCTTAAATCCTAATGATAATCTAGAGTGTTGTTTTATCTTTGTCTCTTAGGAGAAAAAATTTACGTTGTAATATTAAAGTATTAATTTTGTTATGATTACAACCTCGCATAAAACTGATATTTATGCTGAAGGTGTTGTCTGAGTTGGATTACAACTTGCCAAATTTGATGACACACATAAATCTTATGGTTTTCAATGATTTGATCCTTGAAGTGTGGATGAAATCAAAATCATCCACATATATGCATTTGTGACATTTTTTGGTCATTGATGTGTATTCACATTTTATTGGTTGCCATGCCTTTTACCAATATGACAATCACCATGTTACTGTCGCTAGACAACCCCTACCACATGTTGAGGATGGATGTCCTCATTGGCAAGCAAAGTATAAACAACCCCCATGTTCTTCCTTGGTTGTGAATGAGGAACAAGGTCTCAGAGCATTGATGTTGTTTTACCAAATGCAACCAATAGGTATCCAAATTGACCAATTCACCTTTGCTAGCATGCTACCAACCTGTGCCAAAAATGGAGATTCAAAGACATTACACAATACACTTTGATGGTTTTATTAGTAAAAATCTTTCCTTATGAATCGCAGGGCAATTTGCACTCAATAATGTAACACATCATGTGGAGTTTTGGTCTAAAACATTGAATTGATAGGTAAAATTTACCTAGTGCTCATATGAACAACCATTGGAGGAGTTCAATAATCACTTTATTATTTGTGCATCACCTGTTTTCTTATAATTAGTCAAACTTAAAACTAAAAAGGGGTGTTAAAAAAAACCAACATTGTGGTGGATTTTAAACCTGGAACCTTTTGGATTTTCCCTGTTTTAAAAATTTGGTCCTTTTAATCACAAATTGTGCTCACACCAATTATGTGGGTGAGATCAATGTTAGGGTTAGCACAAGGTTGTACAAATAATATATCAGATCTAAGCATACATGCAATAAAAGTGGATATTCTACCAGAAGAAATATACAAAACAAGAGATATAAATCAACACCAGATTTAACGTGGTTCACCCAGTGTGGGCTACATCCACCAAGAAACAAGCCAATCTATTATCCAAAGCTTTTCTGAAGATATATAATGAAGATTTACAATCTTCCACACCTCTCAGATGTACAGTACTTTCTTTCTCTCAAGCTTTTCCTTCTTCTCCAAGAATTCTTTCTCTCACAATTATTCTCACAATAATCATCAATTCTTACAATCCTTTACTTCTAAACCCTAGCTTTCATGCTTATATAGGCATATACAAACTTAGGGCACTTAGCCATGCAATTACAATCAATAGATTTGCTTTAATGCTAAAATTAGATCTAATTCCCGTGAGTTAAATAAAACACTCACACACAGGTAACCGACGCTGGTTAGCCCTAACCGATGTTGGTTCCTCCTTGCCTAATCGATGCCAGTCTAGGTGACTGATGTCGGTCATAGGTGACCGATGTCGGTCCCTTCATAACCGATGTCAGTTACTGTGTTTTCCAGCAAGTTTAATATAACATGCTAAACTGAAGTAATTGAGCTCCACAACTCAACAATCTCCCACTTGGAGATAAATTACTGCACTATACCTGTACAACGTCATTCTTGGATCCTTTCCTTAGCTTTGTTTCTTCCTCTTCAAGTCTCAAACTCGAATACCAAAAGAAGTGGAGTGTAGATCCAAATTCTCTTTTACTAATGGTTTCATTAGCATATCCGCAGGGTTTTCACTCGTATGAATCTTCTCCAGTTTCAACTGCCCATCCTCCAATACCTGTCGTATGAAGTGATACCTCAACTGAATGTGTTTCGTTCTAGAATGAAATGTTGAGTTCTTTTCCAAATGAATTACACTCTGACTGTCACTGAATAATTTGCAATCATCTTGCTCCTTTCCCAACTCTTCCATGAACCTGCTCATCCATATCATCTCTTTGCTAGCCTCTGTAGCTGCAACATACTCTGCCTCTGTAGTAGACAAAGCCACAACCTTCTACAATCTCGAAATCCAGCTAATTGTCATCCCACCTACTGTGAAAATATATCCAGTAGTGCTCCTTCTACCATCCAGATCTCCAGCCATATCCGAATCAACATAGCCACATAAAGAAATATATTGAACCTCCATAGCATAACTACATGCTAGATGTCCCTCTCAAATACCTGAGTATCCATTGGACTACTTTCCAATGCTCTTTACCTGGATTGGCCATAAATCTACTCACAACTCCCACTGCCTGTGCAATGTCTGGTCTGGTACAAACCATAACATACATGAGACTCCCAACTGCTGAAGCATATGGTACTCATGTCATGTATTTGACCTCCTCATGTGATGAAGGACACTGATCTTTGCTCAATTTGAAGTGTCTAGCCATAGGTGTACTTACATGTTTTGAATCTTGCACGTTAAACCTTTCCAACACCTTATTGATATAAGCCTCTTGAGACAAATACAATTTCTTGTTCTTCCTGTCTCTGTGTATTTACATGCCAAGGATTATTTTTGCAGCTCCTAAATCCTTCATAACAAATGTGTGAGCTAGCTTTCCCTTAAGCTCACCAATGTCCTACATACTAGATCCTGCAATAAGCATATCATCCACATACAATAACAAAATAATATAGCTCCCATTTTCAAGCTTCTTGAAATAAACACAATGGTCAGATTCACATCTCAAATAACCATGCTCATGCATGAAACTATCAAACCTCATGTACCATTACCTTGGAGCTTTCTTGAGCCCATATAGACTCTTTTTCAACCTGCACACTAATTTCTCCTTACCCTTGACTTCATACCCAAGCGACTGTTGCATATAAATCTCTTCATCCAAATCACCATGAAGGAAAGTCATCTTCACATCTAGTTGCTCTAAATGCAAATCATGTACTACAACTAAACTCAATACAGTATGAATAGAAGTCATCTTTACAACATGAGAAAATATTTCACCAAAGTCAATACCTGCTTTCTATGCAAATCCCTTTACTACAAGCCTTGCCTTGTACCTTTTATGTCCACCCTCTTCTTCCTTGATCCTATAAACCCATTTGTTCTGCAATGTCCTCTTACCTGCTGGCAACTTAACCAAATCCCAAGTCTGGTTTTGTTCCAAGGAGTCCATCTCCTCATCCATGTCATGCTCCCACTGCACGTGGGTCTTATCCTGCATTGCTTCTTCAAAACTTTCTGGTTCACCATTATCAGTCAATAATAAATAAGATAGAGAAGGTGTAAATATTTCTGGAGGTTTACTTACCCTTTGTGACCTTCTCACAGAAGTTTGGGTACCAGAGGCTCATTCTGGACCTCCTGGACATTTGTATCCAATTCTGACAGTGACCGATATCGATCACCTGTAATTGAAGTCGGTTCTTCTAACCGATGCCAGTTTGGCTCTTTTGTAACCAATACTGGTTCAGCTGATCGATGTCGGTCAGGGGTCAACCGACATCGGTTACTATGTAACCCTGTAGGTATGAATTTTAAATCTGAGAGTTCATTTTCATTCACAAACTTCTCAACCGGTTCGTCCTTGGGTACCAAAATTTGATCCTTGTACATTCTCTTTTCATTCCATTCAATGTCATGACTCCTAATAATTTTAGAATTCTCTAAATCCCAAAAACAAAATCTGAAATCACCAGATCCATAACCAATGAAAGTGCATCTCTTGGATTTTGCATCCAACTTTTTCCTATTTTCCTTATCAATATGCACAAAAGCTTCTGAACCAAAAACTTTAAGAAAAGAAAGATCTACCTCTTTTCTGGTCCAAGCTTCCTCTGGTATTCCTCCATCTAGTGAACTTGAAGGCCCACATGATTAATCAAATAAACCATTGTATCAACTGCTTCTGCACAAAATTACAAGGGCAATCCAACATGTATCCTCATACTTCTAGCACGTTCCATGATTGTCTTGTTCATTCTTTCTATGCAACACCATTCTCTTGTGGTGTTCTTGGAACCGTCCTTTCTCTACGTATTCCATTCACTGAAACAATAATCATTGAAAGCCTTGCTACAATATTCACCACCATTGTCAGATCTAAGGCACTTTAACTTTGAATTTGATTCATTCTCAACAAGGGCTTTCCATCTTTTAAAAGTCTCAAAAACATCAAATTTATGTTTAATACAATAAACCCATACCTTTCTTGTAGCATCATCAATGAAAGTAACATAATACTGGGATCCTCCATGAGAAGCTACCTGGGCTGGTCCCCACACATCTGAGTGTACAAGCTCCAATTTCTGCTCCTTCTTAGTTACCCCAACTTTGAGAAATCTCACTCTCTTTTTCTTTCCAAAGACACAATGCTCACAGAAATCAAGATCTAAATCTTTCAAATATGATAACTTACCCTTAGCCTTTAAGATCTGCATTCCTTTTTGACTCATATGGCCCAACTGATTATGCCACATGCATGCATCTGAATCTGAAGTAGATAACACAAAAAATGAATCAGTAACATAGGTAGATAAATATAACGTTCCTACCTTCTTACCTCTTGCCACAACAAAAGCACCCTTGGTGACTTTCCAAGAGTCTACTGTGAATGTAACCATGCAACCAACTTCACCTAGTTTCCCTGCAGAAATAAGATTCCTCCTGAGGCTTGACACATGCCTCACATCTTTCAATACCCATGTATTTCCATTCTGCAATTTTAGATGAACTTCCCCTTTACCAGTAATACTGCAAGGTTCATCATCACCCAAATAAACATGCCCAAAATTATCCCTGGACATAATTTTTGAAATAACCCTTATTAGGGGTTGCATGGAAAGAAACTCATGAATCCAAAATCCATGATTCTATTCTATTATCCAAAGAAAGAATAAGAGCATCTTGCATTACCTCTGCTGTAAAATTTTCCTCTTTATTTGCCTCTTTACCTTTTTTGGGTGTTGGTTCTCTTTATCCTTTGACCAACAATATTTCTTTGCATGTCCTTTCTTTCCACATTTCCAACAGGTAATTCCCTTACCTCTGGATTTAGATTTGCCATCCCTTGACTTTGATTTCCCATTATTCTTACTCTTGGATCTCTCCTTCTACCTACCTCTGCTTTCTACATTCAAAGCATTCCCAGATGATGATTCCTTTGTACTTTTCCTATGAATTTCTTCATTCAAGATTATACTAACCACATCATCAAACTTCAAAATATTATTAGCAGATGTTGTATTACTAACAACCATTACCAATTTATCCCAACTATCAGGCAAAGAACATAAGAATAAAAGTGCTTTCACTTCATCATCAAATGAAATATCAACTGATTTTAACTGATTTACAATAGATCGGAAATCATTCAAATGACTAGATGCAGATCCACCTTCATGCATCTTAGAACTAAATAGTTTCTTCATCAAATAAACTTTATTTGAAGCACTAGGTTTTTCATATAAATTAGTAAGAGATTTCATTAACTCTACCGTAGATGTTTGCTTCTGTAATATTAGAAGCCACAAATGCTACCAGGCTTCAATCTTATAGATCCCAAAGCCTTTCTGTCAAGAATCTTCCATTCTTCATCAGTCATCTTCGTAGGTCTAGACTTTTCATCCAATGGTAAGTACAAATCTCTTTGATACAGATAATCCTCAATCTGCATCTTCCATAATTGATAATTTCGGCCGTCAAACTTCTCTACCTTGTATTTGTTTTCTTCTTCCATTGTTGTAGCTCCACTCAATCAGAAAACCCTCTGTGAGTAAATATGTCAACACACAAAACCCTCAAACAAAGCTCTGATACCATTTGTTGGGGTTAGCACAAGGTTGTACAGATAATATATCAGATCTAAGCATACATGCAATAAAAGTGAATATTCTACCAGAAGAAATATACAAAACAAGAGATATAAATCAACACCAGATTTAATGTGGTTCACCCAGTGTGGGCTACATCCACCAAGAAACAAGCCAATCTATTATCCAAAGCTTTAAGAAGATATACAATCTTCCACACCTCTCAGATGTACAATACTTTCTTTCTCTCAAGCTTTTCCTTCTTCTCCAAGAATTCTCTCTCTCACAATTATTCTCACAATAATCATCAACTCTCATCAATCATTTACTTCTAAACCCTAGCTTTCATGTTTATATAAGCATATACAAACTTAGGGCACTTAGCCATGCAATTACAATCAATAGATCTACTTTAATGCTAAAATTAGATCTAATTCCCGTGAGTTAAATAAAACACTCACACACTGGTAACTGACGCCGGTTAGCCCTAACCAATGTCGGTTCCTCATTTCCTGACCAATGTCGGTCATTGGTGACTGATGTCAGTCCCTTCATAACTGATGTCAATTATTGTGTTTTCCAGCAAATTTGACATAACATGCTAAACTGAAGTAATTGAGCTCCACAACTCAACAATCAAGATGATAAAGTGGATCACAAATAACAAATATTATTTATGTAGGAACAATGTGAGCCATGGAATTAGTATGTGACACGTAGGTATTAATCTCCACATATAAGTCCCATATTTTTCTTTTTAACTTTCCATTCATGTTTTCCTCTTATCTAATAAATTAAACATTGTCCAATCAAAAATCTTGACACCACAAAAAATAATAAAGGAAATAACAACGTCTATTTTCCCCATATATTCTCAAAAATTTATGTTTCTTTTAGTTGTATAAGGGCCATTTGTTGGAGCGCTATAACTCATGAAGTTAACGACATCGATTGAGCGACCCCTTCGTATGGCTAAAAAAGGTGCAGTACAACATTATTCTTAAGCTTGATACTATTTTTGATTAAGTTGACTTATGTTAAAATCAATGCTTATTTCAACATATTTATGCACCTCCCTCGAAAGATTCTCTCCATGTTTTCTCGTCCTAGATATATGTTAAAACATCTTTCCAAATTTGACATCTCAATTTTTAAATAAAATTTAAAAACTATACCAGCCTATCAAAGTTAGTATATTTAAAAGTGTCATGATTTTACTTGCATAGGAAATAACTAACCCTTTGTAAACAATGGAAAGGCCATCCTATTCATCTGTCTTATTTTAGAGAAGAATGGTTACCGTGAAAAAGGCAATGCCCAACATTAATACATTTCTAACATTTAACTTTTTAATCTTGTCCATCTCATACTTCTAACATGTGGAAGTTGTTTTCTATTTAGTGCTACATGGATATCTCACGAACCACTACATTATAACTTACTTAAATAACACAAATGTCATGTCATACAAGTTTAAACATCATCTCTCATCCATGAAATAGTGTATTGTTATTGATGTTGACTTACACACCCAAAAGCCTTTTAAGAGAATAAAAATAAATTTTTATTGTTTTGGGTATTCTTTTTCAATTAAGAAAATGATGGTTTATGATGTCATAAGCTTACTTAGAAAAGGATTTCGTGCCAAGCAAACATGTTCTGCTCCAATGTACGATGATGGAAAAGGTAAGTCTAATTATTCATAATAATTGACAATCACACTTGGGCGATGCACTGAAGATGCCGATAGGGAGGTGTTGAAGTATTGAAGGTGAAACATTGGATGAGGGAATAGTCATGATGAAGAAGGGGATTGAGGAAGGAGAATTTTCGGGTTGGGGAATCCATTGGAGGGAACAAAGGCAAACCTTTTTTTCTTTCGACAAGTCACATATGGACCACATGTGACTTTTTATTACCATCAACACCTCATCTATTTAATGCGATGTTTGTTGAACATCAAATTTATCTTATTAGCCACGAACTTGAAAACCTACTTTTTATTGGATTTGCAACTTTAAGAGATTACTGCACTCACATTGTTATGTATAGCATAATCATGAAAGGCAAATAAAAAAAGTAAACATGAGTGAAAACATGGTATATACTCTGTGCAGGAACACCGAATCAAGGGCCTAAACATTCATAACTCTGACAACAATGTTGACTATTTTTGTTGACGCTAAGGATAAAGTAGATGACAAGGATGCCTAAAGGGCATGACTAGTAAGGGCAAAAACATGTTGAACTCAAAGGTATGCAAACTTCCTTTCCGCATGCGATGGTGAAGGAGACTTTGCAAAGCATTCAAGGCTATGGCGAATGTAGACGTCAAGGTCAATGACCTTAGGCTTACTCCCCTTAAGAATTGGTCATCACGGTCCCTCGATAGCCTGCAAAGAGCTCAAACTTGGAATCGAGTTAGAAATTTTGAGATTGTGTTGCCTCCTCTACTAGGCTGTCCATTGTGCAAACAATTATACTTTATGGTAGGAATGTTGGCGAGCTCATTCAAATCATCTCGCGAATTTGTTTGAGGTCCTCTAATTGTCTTGGGAGATAATATCTCCACTTCATGTTGTTTTGTTACAAGATTCCATCCACTCCTTTTCACACCTGTGCCACCATCCTCCCAATTGGGCCAAAATGGGAGTTTAGAGCAGGGCATATATGACCTTTGAAGCTTAATGAAAGGTTGATTTGTAGATGTAGTTATTAGTGTAGGGTTGGAGCGACCCCAGGTGCCAACTTTTGCTGTGCAACTTGCTACTTGCTACAAAATAATAGAAACAAAGCCACAATTCACAAGTCCTCCATTTCATCAACAAAATGCAAATTGTAAAAACAAACACCATCACTAATATATACATAAAAAAGACAAGCCAACGACGAATTATCCACAAACAATATTGCATGATACCGATTGTTGAATTTGTGATGTTAACAAGCAATTAAGTATTGATTAAACATGCCTTAATGTATGAGATATCTCCGAATCACGCTGTGTCAATGACTTGTACACCACACCCCCTTTCTCCTTCAAACGGTCGACTCGTGGTTCATATATGTTTGATCGTAAGAAATAAGAGTTTCACACTGGCTCCCCTTGCATTTTTCCCATCTTTAGACTTCTCCTCCCTCAAACCCCTTCTTCATCAACCCTTTTCCTCTTTCGATGTTATGCTTTAAAGTGTTTCCATCTTTCAAGTCGATACAAAACCATTCCATTTCAATCGGATAGATTTGGGAGAAAATCACAAGGTAGGCTTGAAAACATGATTACTAAAGGATAAATGATACAATTTAAACTTGGTGGGAAATCTGGGGTTTTTGACATATCCGCCAATTCTTGTGCCGAGCCCTCTGAACGACCGAACACAGAGAAGGACGCTCCCGATATCCATCATCCTTTTTCAAAGACCATGTAGGTAATATATTTTTTTGGATGAATAGACTAGTCTGCTCTTCAGCATCTCATTAATGCAGAATACGCCAATGCAATGCATATCATGGCACAATTTTACTCACCACTCCAGACACAGAAACTCTCCCCACTCGATTATAACATACGCCATTCCTTTTGAAACCTTATTCCTGAATGTAACCTCCCAAAATGCCATGAAACAAAAAGAATTTTCACGAGGGTCTTCTCTTGAGGGTTTAAGGATTGCAGGGAACAGCAGACAGAGGGGGCGAAGGCTTATTTATGCAACAGGAAGTGTGGGTGGGGAAGGTACAACGGCCAGTTCTGGAACAAAAGCCAGAGAAAGGAGGATGGAAAAACTCAAAGAAGAGAGGAAGCGAAGAAAAATTGCAATTGAAAAGAAGAAGAATGAATACCCACTGTGGGCAAAGTAAGTTCTCAGGCATGCTTTTTGGTATATTTTTATATATATTAGTGGACTGGGAAATTTCTCTAATGAATGTGTGAGTGGATTATTTGTTCGGGTGGGCTGGGGATTAATTTTTTTGTTCGTTATGGATTCTGACATTGGCAGTCCTAGTTCTTCTGGTTAAATGGTGTAGGAAAGTAGTTTTGGCCTAGTGGTCGATACGTTGTAATGGGTAGCTTGCAGTGGTTGACTTTCAAACATATATACGGCGAACTGGGAAACTTTTGTATGGTGTGTGGGGATGGGTGTTATTTGTATGGGTGGGTTGAGTTCTGATTTTCTATATGCATCATGGATTCTTACATTTGGGCTGTCGCATTTCTTGTGGTAAAATGGCACAGCCCAGTGGTTTTGGACTACTGTTCAATATGTTGTAATGGGTAGCTCAGAGTGGCTAACTTTCAAGTGTCAATATATGTATGAGTGAATGGGAAATTTTTGTACAGCGTGTTGGGAGTATGAGTGTTATTTGCATAGGTGAGCTAGGCATGAGTTTTCCATGTACATTAATGTCCACGGATAAGCAGTTAATTGATTGATATTGAATTTGTATGACTTTCATAAAGGCAGTTTTTCCTTTTACTTAGTGAAGGTAATTAAAAAATTGTGATATCTTGGGCACAAAGAGGAGTTTGGAGCCCATTTTTAATTCATGAAAATATTTTCTTGAGTCCAGTGTGGTGGCGTGGCTAGATTGGGGCTATCTATTGCCAGTCAATAATAAATTTGTGAAGAAAATGACGGATTCCGATTGATATCTATCAGCAATTTACAGATGTATATACATAAGATATCTGTAGTAGTGTAATCTTACATTAGGCAGTCACATTTCTTCTGTTAAACTAGTGTTTGATATGTTGTAATGGGTAGCTTATAGTGGTTAACTTTCAAAAGTGTGTATTGGTGAAGTGGAAAACTTTTATATGGCATGTGTGTGGGGATAGGTACTGTTTGAATAGTTGAGGTGGCGAATAATTGTTGATATACAACATGGATTCTTATTTTCTTCCATTGGAGACTCCCAGTTCTTTTGGGGAACGGGTGCAGAACAGTGGTTGTGGCCTGATGGTCAGTAAGTTGTAATGGGTAGTTTGGAGTGGTTAACTTTCATATATATATATATGGGTGTGTGTGTGAACTGGGAAACTTTTGTATGGCATCTTTCTGGGAATCTCTGTTATTTGCATAGGTGGGCTGGGCACCTATTTTCTATATGGTTCTTAGTGCTTGTGTTGAGCATCTCATTTCTTCCGGTGAAATGGTACAGCACAGTAGTTTTGGCCTAGTAGTCAATAGGTTGTAATGGGTAGCTTAGAGCGGTTATCTTTCAAATATGTGTATTGGCGAACTGGGAAATTTTTGTATAGTCTGTGTGGGAGTTGTGGGTATCATTTGTTTAGGTGGGTTGGGAAATCATTGTTTTTATACATTTTGGATTCTTCCACTGGAGACTTACAGTTCTTCTGGAAAAATGGTTTAGTGCATCACAGTGTTTTTGGCTTGGTGGTCAATAGGTTGGAACTTGGAATGGGTAGCTTGGTTTGATTGGATTTCAAATCCAATAGAGTTGGTTGATTTTTACCCACAACATGGTCATAGATCCTTCTTGAAATGGGGGTTATGGATGGTCAAATGCAGGTTAGTTATTGAGCCCTGAGCCTCACCAGCACAAAATCATAGTCTTCAGAGGATGATTATCGCCAACCTCTGATTTTTTTGGAGTCATTGCACTTTGCCACAAGATGGTTATAGTTTTATAGGTTGGGCCGTGCAGAATCTGGGCAGCCTTCTTCTCTTTGGCACCAACATTGCTTGATGGGTCTGGGTGTTGGGTAGATCACTCTTGGGTTTTATGGTTAGGTTGTTTCTGGTGCAGTGTATGTCTGGATATCAAATTTCACTGGCGTTAGAGTCATTTGATGGTTCTGAATGCTAAATATATCATTATGGCCTTATACTTAGGTTAGCTGCTAACATTGCTTGATGGTTTGACATATTAAGTGGACAAGTTTCTTTTATTGTTTAGATTGGTGTGGGCTAGGATCTGTGGAAATCCAGTTCATCTTTCATATCTTTTCATGGAATTTGCCTTAAACGTGGAAATAGGAAACTTAACTTCTTATTTAATGTGCCTAAAGGAGGCTTGATTCTGTTATGGTTAGCCATTATAGCTTTGACAGCTAATTAAGATCGCTAAACATGGATTTTTGCTGGCAGGATCCTTGAAGATGGCTGCAAGCATGACGTGGAACTTCGTGAAGTGATTGGTGATGCCATTGGCAATCCAGAGCTGATGCGAGAGCGTGTATGATTTGCTGCTCTTAGCAGACCACATTTGCATTTTATTTTATTCCCATTTATGAGCCACTCATTTTCCTCTATGTTTTTATCATTTTCAACAGATTTTGAAGAGGGGAAAAAGGAAAGGGAGAGATATTCAGAAACCCACAACTGGATCTGTGGTGGCGATGAATGTTAGCTTTAGAGAGTAAGTCTGTTTCCTTCTCTTCTTGCAAGCAGTTTTGTGGACTTATCGGAGATACAACTTACATATTTTATAACCATATAATCCATAGGATTATGTTCCAAGCCCAAATTTTACCTGTAAAATGCAAATTGTTTTCAGCTTTCATACTGTTTTTATGGCTCCTGGCCGCATGCAATCAAGAAAAACATTTTTGACAAGTCTGTAAAGATTCACACAAATCATAGTTGATTTTATCATATAACACCAATCAGATTATAACGTGCATGCTATTAAAAGCGTGTGTGTATACGTAAAATTAAGCAAAGCTGCAACTGTTGCAATGTCTAAAGACTACATTGTCCATTTGAGAAAATGCCAGGATTCATGCTCAAAAATGAAGGAAATGAATTTGAGAAGCTCTTTTTTTGTGTCAGAAATGACATGCATTATGTATGAGTTGCCGTCCTAACCTTCTCTAGAAAGATAATCTTATCTCATATCCTGTCTAAGATATCATTGTAATATTATTAAAGCTTTTGCCTGGAGATTTTTCCCACTTGTTTGGAGAAATAGATTTTATATTACACCAGAGATCATGAAAATTACACCAGTTTATTGCATGAGTCATTTCAGAAACTTCAGGGAACCACTAAAGAATTTCTCACTGTCTTTATTTGCAAGAGTCACCAAGAACAAGTCCTGACAGTGATGATTGATGCTATACGATGGTTCATTTCGGTAGTTTCAATCCAAACTCTTCACCCATGTGAGCATCACCTAATGCAATCAGTGCCATGGGGACCATTCAATCTGATGTGAGATGGGTCATTGAAGGGATGACTCAAGTAGCTAATACTCTACATAGTTGATCTCAAAAATGATATTTAATAATGTTGGAGTACAATAACTCCAAATGATCAAAGAATAAAAGAGCTAGAGAGCTTTAAAATGACTGGTTCAAAAGACAAATACTTGTTAAATTTTGCAAATGATATAGCAGGCTTGAATGAGGGGAAAACTGCACAGTTAAGCATGCTTGCATCAGCGTAATACTGGGATGACTGTCGAGCTACATCCAATATAATGGGTGCCAAGTGGACCATTGTGACCGGTCAAGCACAAGGTATGGGTCATTGAAGGAGTGACTAATCATGACATAAGGTTCATTGAAAATGGATTGAGTATTAAATACTCCACACTGTTGATCCTGGAAATGGTATCTAAGAAATATCATCTCAGAAAGATCTGAACTTCATAGTCTCTCTGAATTCTCCAGTTCTTCTTGGCCTGTTTGTGGAATGTTCTTATATATGGACATAGGCTCAAAATCCATATGTCACTGCACTGCTGAAGATCTTTAACAAAATCTTCACTGAGTTGAGGTTGATTTAATTGGATGGCAGGACTTCCTTTAGTGACTTTCAGGCATCCATTGTCAGAAAATTTTCCTTTGGAGGCTGATATGTTAGCTTCTATTGCATTGTTGATCAAACCGAAAGGCTTCGCGCTCGCCGAATCTTGGCAGAAGAGAGGTTACAGGGGACAAAGCAACGCCCCTAGCAAACTGCACTTTTGAAAAAAACCGAGGTATTGGTTGAGATGGTGCAATGTCCCTTTCTAGGGCTGAACTACACAAACATGGAATTCACACAGACCCCAAATGAAGTAAACTTAGATTTTTGTATCAACCAACTGAAATTAGGAACAACAGTGAACAACAATCTGATTTTTAGGACAGAAGCTTGCAAAGAGTGAAAATTCAACCAAATATCATCATAGGAACCATCCACAACGTATATAAACGCTTTAAGAATATTTTAGGGCATTTTCACCATGAAACTCAAGCAATTACTCAGCTGGAAAATTAATTATGAACAATAGAAGTGGGGCCAATATAAATGACAAAAAATGAAGCCTCCAAACCCCCAAAATGGCAAAATATAGAAGATCCCAACCTTATAAATTATGATAAATCTGAATATCAAATAATATTGAAGTTTTGTGCCCTAGAAGGCACCCAAATGCTTTAGTCGCTCCCTAGGAGGGGGGCTCCAAGTAGTATAAAAACCCTTGAAATCACTCCTCCTTGATGCCCTAGTTGCAAACCAACAAGATGGTTTTCAATAATGTCTTCACCACCACCAACTTGGAGAGTTTTCGTTCTCTGATATGCCACAAGGGTGGGTTTCGTCCTCCTTGAATGCCGCACTAATAAATTGTCACCCCTTAGTGGAATGTAAGTAGAGCAGTCGGCCCTACAACCAAGTATAAAAGTGTATATGCCAAAATTGATGATGAAAATGAGCCTATGTGGCTCCTTTTATACCCCTTTGGTTGCACCAAAGGTCTAAGAGGTGAATTACCCCTAGATCGACCTTGTAAGAGCTTGCTTTATCTTCTAATTTCATGTTGGGAGCTCTCCAACCTAGCCGACTTGCCTTAGGGAGGCAATTACAAAAAAAATAATTAATAGCAATGAAAGAAAATGAAAATGAAATGTAAGGACTGCCCTTGTTCAATTTCTTCTTGGCCACGGGAAGAAAAATGACGAGAATTCTTTAGTTGGAATTAATTCGTAAAAGGGGACATTGCAAGCAATTGCAAGCTTGGTTGATCTGAAGTCTTGGTCCTTTCCATCTTTTCGTTGTTTAATTCCACATCCTCAAAAGAGTTAGGAGGTGGTTTCCTCGACAAGGCATCCGCTACCACATTGTGTTTCCCTTTGACATATTCAATATCAAAATCATATGCTTGGAGTCTACTTACCCACTTTTGTTGCCGGTCATTTAACTCTTTTTGATGAAGAAAGAATCTCAAATTATTATGATCAGTTTTGACCACAAACCTTCCACAAATCAAATATTGCCAGAACTTAGTCAATGCATGCATGATGGCCATCATTTCTTTGTCATAGATGGAGAACTTCTCATGATCCTTAAATTTCTGGCTATCATATAAAATGGGATGCTTGTCTTGCATCAAAACAACACCTTTACCTTCACCGAAAGTATCACATTCAAGTACAAAAGACATAGCAAAATCTAGAATAACAAGTACCGGGCAAGAACACATCACCTTTTTCAGCTTTTCAAAAGTTATTTGGGCTGTATGTGACCAGCTGAAATCTCCCTTTTGTGTTAGGGGAGTCAATGGAGCAGCAAGTTGGGAAAACCCTTCACAAATCTTCTATATTAAAAATACAAAATACAAATTCCAAAATCCTCTTAATTGTGTGATGTTGGTTGGAGGTGGCCAATCCATGATGGCTTGAATATTTTGTTGATCCACATGAACCCCTTGTGCATTGATAACATGCCACAAGTACAAAATTTCAATCATCCCAAACTCACATTTTGATTTTTTTGCATAGAGTGACCTCTGTTCTAGAATTTCTAGCACCTTATCCAAGTGTTGGAGATGCTCCTCCCATGTTTTTTACATACCAAAATATCATCAAAGAAAACTAGCACAAATTTCCTCAAATGCTTACTAAAAATGTGATTCATGCATGATTGGAAAGTGGCCGAGGCATTGGTTAACCCAAATGGCATGACAAGAAACTCAAAATGCCCAAAATGACATCTAAAAGTGGTCTTGTGCACATCCTCATCTCTTACCTTTATTTGGTGGTGTACCCGGATCTCAAATCAATCTTATAGAAGTAAACCGCTCCATATAACTCATCAATTAGCTCATCAATCCTTGAAATTGGGTACTCATTCTTGATTGTCCTCTTATTCAACACCCGATAGTCCACACACATACTTAGGGTGCCATCCTCCTTCTTCACAAACACCATGGAAGAAGCAAATGGGCTGGAACTTGGTCTAATCAGGCACATTTCCATCAGCTCTTTGATGGTTCCTTTCAATTTTTTCCGGGAAGATGTAGCAGCAAAAACTTGCATGTGTAAATTCTGTGACTCCATTTCAAGTTGAGTGTATGTTTTCTTGAGCTCTACGCATTGATGGCAATATTTTTCTTATTTTCATAAACTCCATTTTTGCACCTTTTTGGACCAAACTTCTTGGAAAGAATCATGCATGAGCTTGATCGCCTGTAGACAGATTAGTAATTAAAAATACTGGGCTTTCCAAAACTCAGCGGTATTCTCCCGTGCTCGGACTAATTGTCCCACCTGCCAGCTTGGATCCATATTTTTCCTGCTTAGTTATGATGTTTCAGGAAATATGTCAGACAATAATCGTGCTGAGTGGATCAAGGAATCACCATCAACAATCAAAATGAATCTTATCACAGTCACTAAGATAAATAACTGTGATGAGCATAAATTTCAATAAGTATGCCATGCAAATGCTTCTTATATTTATATATATATATTTATAAATATATATTGAAAACGTTAACCAAGATTTTTAAAAATTTGCCGTTGTGTAACCCGTATCCATTGGTCTAGCTGAATCTATCATCATGTAAAATGGGGCCTTGATCCTTGAATGGAAATGGGCCAAAGAATGATATCAGATCTTACCAAGCAATGAGCAACCCATGCAACCTGCCCTCTTTTGAAGGTTCTTTCCATGCTTTTGGCGGTCATAATTTGAGGAATTCGACCCTTCATACCATGTAGCACAACCTCATTGTCTTCTACCTCGAATTTCAACTCCATACTTTGGTAGTTTTGAGTAAGTTCACCCAAAGAATGTAGCCATTGAAGACCCAACACCATATCAGTCTCACAAATGCTAATGACATAGAAATCATCGATTACCTTGTGCCCTCCCAAAGAGAGCATGAGCTGGGGTATTCTTCTTGTGCATGAGAGTGTAAAACCATCTGCTATCGTGACATTGAATCCCTTGAAGATTTCAGCATTCAACTTCAATCTTTTCACCAAACTTTCATCAATAAAATTATGTGTGGCTCCACTATCAATCAAAACCATGACTCCTTGCCCTTGTATATCATCCTTTACCCGGAATGGATGATACCTAGGTGCACCAGACAATGTAGCAAGAGTGCCATCCAAGTATTCCGGATCCTCTTTTGGAACACTATCTTGTTTGGCTTCATCAACACCATTTTCATCATTTTCACAACCTGAAAATACTTCAATATAATGCACTTTACCCTTACCTAAACAATGATGATCTGGAGACCATGGATCCTTGCAAGAGATGCACAAATTCCTTTTTTTTAGCTCATTTCTTGATTCACTTCCATTGCTAGTTTTGGGCAGCTCCTTGTAAACAATGGGCATCCGTTGAAAGGGCTTCCTTGGCTGGTCCAAGGGAGGGTTTCTAGGTTGTCCTAGGTTGTCCCAAGGGTCCCTTGGGCTGGCCTTCACTCGAATTTACCTTGGGATGTCTGCTGATCGCTGCTGTTTTTTGGGCAGCACCTTCAAGGTCCAAATGTTTCTTAATTGCCTCTTGGAGAGGCAAATGATCAAAGGCTCTAACCATATCCTTGAGTGGTTCAGTCAAACCCTCAATTAATAGAACAACAATTCTTCTCTTTGTGACATCCACAATCATTACGGAAAGCCTCTGAAACTCAGCCACATACTCCTCTACCGTGCCTTGTTGTCTCAATTGTGCAAGCTCTCTAAAATGAACTCCCAGATCAATTCTATCAAATCTCTCAATTAGTCTTCTACAAAACTCATCATATGAATGGATCTCATTATGCCCTTGTGTCACCAATCCATGGATCCACGACTCATGAGCATTCCCCTATAGGTGAAGGGTTGCAAATTTTATGGCATCATCCTCTGTCATAGGCCTCAAAGTCAAGTGTGTATCCAACTTTTGAATCCATGCCCTAGCTGTCCCATTATTCAAACCATCAAAAATAGAGAAAAACATCTTACCCAACACATTTTGTACATATTTTGGTGGCGCATTTTGTCTCAGCTCCAGCGTGGAAGTCCCTTTGCTTACACCAATGAACTTGGCAAGTGAAATCGCCTCCCGTATCTCCATTGGAAGTGTCATGTATTCCTCATAGCTTGAGGCAACATTTTGCCCCATAGAGGGCTTTGTTACCGCCTTCGAAGCGTTTTTCCCTTAGAAGGAAAGAAGGCCTAGTGGCTGATCCAAGGGGCTTCCGTGAAGTATTTGCTCTAGATGAGCTGCCCTCTCCATTATGAACCCTAGGTTCACGATATCTCTGAAGGGTTAGGGCTAGCAAGTCCATAATATCCGCCAGTCTCATTTGCCCTTCAACGAGCTTGTCGATTTTGGCTTCTTGTGGATCTTGGCAAGCCATACCATCTTCTTCTCTTGGCTGGTCTGATTTATTTTCTCTCCTCTGATAGCAAATGAAACCCTTGTTGCCTTCTTGCATGAAACCCTCAGGATGGGAAGACCGAAGCTCTGATACCACTGTAATGTCCCTTTCTAGGGCTAAACTACACAAACATGGAATTCACACAAACCCCGAATGATGCCAACTCAGATTTTTATACCAGCCAACTGAAATTAGGAACAGTAGTGAACAACAATCTGATTTTTAGGACAATAACTTGCAAAGAGTGAAAATTCAACCAAATATCATCATAGAAACCATCCACAACGTAGATAAACACTTTTAGAATATTTGAGGGCACTTTTCACCATAAAACTCAAACAATTACTCAGCTGGAAAATCAATTATGAACAATAGAAGTGTGGCCAATATAAATGACCAAAAATGAGGCCTCCAAACCCTAATGATGGCAAAATATCTAAGTTACCGAAACGTTTTGGATACGGGAGCGGGAGCGGGGTATCCGATACGCGGAAACGGCAAATTTTTTTTTGACCCCGGATACGGCGTAGGATACGGCAGTACAAAAACTATATAAAAATTAAAATATATATAAATTTCAGCCTTCTAAATAGGAATTTAATTATTAACCACATATTATGCATATGAAAGACAAGATAAAAGACAAGTTATAAGCTAAATAAGTGAATAACCACAACAAACAAGCTAGGATACCGATAAAACTTAGAAACTTAAAAACTTAAAAGTTAAATTAAAATTTAAAATACTTAAATCAAACACAATGTGAATGTCATGAATCTCATGATATATTAAATTCAATCATAGATCAATATTCAAAGCTCAAACTATCTTTCATTGTCAATATTCATCATATTCCTCTTCATCAAGAGGATCAAAACCAGCTACATCATCATCATTATGTGGTTCATTAGAACCACATGGGCTCGAACCACTCGCACTAGGGCCACTGCCAGTTGCACCCCCTTGTGCATGTAGGTCTCGTGGTGCCACAGAACTTGTCTCATCATCATATGCTCCATGGTGGGAAATGGAAGCATCCAAGTCAACTATCTCTGGATCAATGTCCCAATGTTTTGTTGACCCTTCCTTGTACTCTGGCTGCTTGTGGGATAAAAGGCGCAAGTTGGAATGTATGTATACCAAATCTTCAGCCCTTTTAGCCCCCAATCTGTTGCGCTTCTGTGAGTGGATGAAATTATACGTACTCCAGTTGCGCTCAGAGGAAGATGAACTTGCAACCTATTAAGGCAACCCAAACTTCAAAGTCAATGCAAAGTTCAACTTCAGATTTAAACACTCAAACTTAAATTTTAAAAAACTAAAAGAAAAGAGAATAAAAAAATTAAAAACTTACCTGTGCCAAGACCTTGATTGCAAGAGGTTGCAAGTAAGCCGATGAAGTACTATGGAGGTACCACCACATATGTGCATCCATCTTGTATTTGCTCCGAAGAGCAAGAAGGCTATGACCCGTTTCTGCTATGAAATTGCCAAACTCTACCATAACCTGGTCTTGGGCCTCAGGATCAGGGAAGAGCCTAGCCAATGCCGCCATATATCCCTCACTGACTTCCGCATCCCTGTATGGTGCTACCCTCCCTGGCAAGGAAAGGATCTCTGTGCTATAAAATCTAGGAGTCAATGCAAAAGCTAGTAGATGTAATGGGGTGGTCATTTTGTTCCACTGCTCAATGAGGATTGACTTCACTTGTTTGAAAAATATTTCCTCGGGATCTTGTTCTTTTGCATTTATGACGGCTTTTATCTTTTCAATCATTGAGTCGATGCCGTCATATATCTCTCCTAGACATGGTTGATCCGTGTCAGTAAACCGGATCATGCTCATAATGGGTTGTGTAAAACTCAACAGATAACCCACTCTATCCCACCAAGAGTCCTCTAAGATCAAGTTCTTCACTTTTTGAGCCCCTTGAGTGTTTGATTGCCTCCATACAGACCAAAGATTGGATGTTACCATCCTCATGAGTGCCTCTCGCACCTTCACTAGTCGTCTCAAGACGATTGTGTGTGATGCAAACCGAGTCTCAGCAACCTAATAAGAACGAGGAATAAAAATTAAAAATAAAATTTAAATTATAAAATTGAAAGCTAAAAGAATACTAAAAAACTTATATTAAATATTAAATTAAAAAGAAAGAAAGAAATAAAGCTTGTCCTTACCTTCAGTAGTTCCAACTGCGAGAATGATCTAAAAATGCCCTGTGATATGTGGTGGTTGGTGACAAATATTTGGATTTCTTCAGCTTCTGCATACACTTGCTGGATCCACTCTATTTTGTTTGCCATTTTCTTTAGCATTAAATTCAATGAATGCACAGCACAAGGTGTCCAAAAAATATGCCCATACCGTGCCTCAACTAGCATCCCTGCAGCTTTGCAATTTTTGGCGTTGTCCGTTATCACTTGGACAACATTTTCAGGCCCCACTGCCTCGATGGACTCAAAGAGAATGTTGGCTATGAATTGGGCATCCTTCATTTGCCCCTCACAATCAATCGCTTTCAAAAACATTGCCCCCTTAGGGCATACTGCAATCACATTGATTAAAGGGCGGTTTCTTGCATCTTTCCATCCATCAGAAACAATGGACACCAGTTTTGGTCCATGAGTCCCTAATTGGTTGCAAGGAGGTTTCCACATATTTTTTTTGTCTATCCAAAAGGGTGGTGCGGATCTTCTCATATCCTGGTGGTTTATACCCTTTTGGTGCCTCATTGATGGCTTTCACCATCTCATGCCAATAAGGTGATCTCACAACATTAAAAGAAAGACCATTAGCATATACACACCTTACAATGCATTCATTTGCAATCTTCTTGTTCTCATTCTTAAAGGCCTTTTCCAATGGCCCTTTTGTCTTACTTTTCTTTCGTGCAAGGGAAACATCCTCATCTGTGGAGATAGGAGCCACAAATGGATGTGGCATGGCCACAATTGGGGATCCACTAGGTGATGGAGCAATTGGAGGCCTTGCTGAACGAGATGAACCTCCTCTTTTGGCCAATGGATGACCCACTCTCATAGCCACTTTAGCCTCTGCATCCTCCTCCTCTTTGATATATGCCAAAACATTTGCTTTTGGCACCCCAGCATTATTCCTCCCCCTACATACTCTTATACCATTACCCATTATGGCACACAAGTGGCTTTTCACCCTACTGTAAGAGCCTTTGAATAGTCCATCACACTCATTGCATTTCCATTCAAAACAATCACCACCTGCAAGTTGTTGAACTATTGTTACGTGCCTCCATAACGGTGAATTTGGGTCAAAGTCTTTGGCCAAAGATTGCCCAGAAGAAGTAGAACTTGTTGCCATTGTAGAAATACCTACAAGGTTTAAAAAAAAAATTAAGCAAAGAAAACAATGGCATGCAATTGCATTGTGATTGAACAATGAAAATTAAAAAAATTAAATGGAAAGAGCAAAATAAAAATGAACATAAGCAAAAAAATGTAATGTGTGAAAGATTAAATAAAAAAAAAAAAAATAGAGGAACAAGGCTAGAAATTAAAAAAAAACTTACCTTCACTTAGTAAACCACAAATCAAATCCTTAACAAATCCTCCTTTGCAGCTCCCCACACTCCTACAAGCTTAGCAATAGCTCCTCAAACCCTAGACAAGCACAATGCAATTTTGGAGAGCCACAATGTGAGTTTGTTTGCTTTATGTTTTGTTTGTGTGTTGTTCTTTTGTTTTATTGTTTAGAGGTAGCTTTTAGGTTTTAGATTAGAAGAATTTATAATTTTTTATTGTTGTGTGCCTTTAAAAACATAAAAAAAATTAAAAAAAACGTTTTTTTCCTACGCGGGAGCGGCCAGGGAGCGGGCAGGGGCTGCGGAAGCGCCCGGGTACGGCGCAGGCCGTACCCGCGCGTTTCCACAGCCCCTGGCCGCTCCCTGGCCGCTCCCGCTCCCGCTCCCGCTCCCGCTCCCGCTCCCGCTGCCTGTACAGGCGTTTCCGGTAACCTAGCAAAATATAGAAGATCCCACCCTTATAAATTATGATAAATCTAAATATCAAATAATAATGAAGTTTGTGCGCTAGAAGGCACCCAAATGCTCTCTAACCCTAGTCACTCTCTAGGAGAGGGGCTCCAAATAATATAAAAACCCTTGAAATCACTCCTTCTTGATGCCCTAGTTGCAAACCAGCAAGATGGTCTTCAATAATGCCTTCACCACCACCAACTTGGAGAGTTTTTCGTTCTCCAATATGTCACAAGGAAGGGTTTCGTCCTTCTTGGATGCCACACTAATGGATTGTCGCCCCTTATCGGAATGAAATTAGAGCAATCAGCCCTAGAACCAAGTATAAAAGTGTATATGCCAAAACTGATGATGAAAATGAGCCTGTGGCTCCTCTTATACCCCTTTGGTGGTGCCAAAGGTCTAAGAGGTGAATTACCCCTAGACCGACCTCTTAAGAGCTTGCTTTATCTTCTAATTTCATGTTGGGAGCTCTGTAACCCAGCCGACCTGCCTTAGGGAGGAATACAAAAAAAAAACATTAATAGCAATGAAAGAAAACAAAAATGAAACTCAATGACTTCCATTGTTCAA
Source organism: Taxus chinensis (assembly GCA_019776745.2). Classification (NCBI taxonomy): domain Eukaryota; kingdom Viridiplantae; phylum Streptophyta; class Pinopsida; order Cupressales; family Taxaceae; genus Taxus; species Taxus chinensis. The sequence goes on from CM034155.1 coordinate 522,437,783, forward strand.
TTTCTTCTTGGCCACATGAAGAATAATGGCAAGAAGTTTTCAATTGGAATTAATTCGACAAAGGGGACAGTACAAATGGAGGATGTTTCAAGAAGATAGAACTGCAGTTCAGTATGGTCTCTACAACTTCATACTTCTATCACACCCAAAACACTCTCATTCTCCTCACTCCTGGTCGTACTCAACGCATAACTGGTTTACTATATGACATCGTCGACATGTCTCCAAACGTTGATCAGAATATTTCTTACCAAAACTTATCTGCCTTTGTAAATCGTTGACATGTCTCCAAACGTTGATCAGAATATTTCTTACCAAAACTTATCTGCCTTTGTAAATCGTTGACATGTCTCCAAACGTTGATCAGAATATTTCTTACCAAAACTTATCTGCCTTTGTAATGTAAGGAAACGAAAAAAATTAACTCACAGACACATTCTCCCTAACCTGTTATTTGCATTCTTCAACTTCGTAACACCTATGTTTGAGCATCCTTGATTATTTTGCCTGATTTTACCTCCTGCTGCTGTCTTCTTTTATCTAACTAAAATTATTGAACACATCATTTGCTGCATTAAACTGGAACATCAGGTTTTCTATGTCTCTGTTTTCATTAGGCTGATCAGGCCTATAATTTGTAACAAATGTACACAGACCTTGAGAATGTCACCTTAACCCCACATTTATGACTTTGTTACCCATGGTATTTTTTAGAGAGAAATTTGCTATGTACTTGGAGAATTAGAGATGTTTAAAGAATAACTGTTACGCGGACAATGCTATAGTTAGACTATTTTTTTTGACAAAAGGAAAAAATATATTATGTTAGATCAGAACACAGAAGAATTACGATGAAAAAGAGTATGGAGCTGATTACATGGATCAGGCAAAGAGAAATTAATTACAAAGAGGGATCAAACCAAAAAATTTGGCCCTGTCTGATTTCCAAATCTAGTCACAAATAGCTTCCTTCCTTCCACTCTGCCCAATACTCCATGTGCCCAGGTGTGCAATATTTCAAATGAGTAAGGGGGAGGATGATTTGTGTCAGAGATACTGTAATCCGCAGGTGATACTCAACATTCTTTACACCAGTGATATTATGCATAAATCAGATCTGATTGTAGGTGGTCGTGTAGAATCTCTAGGTGGCGTGGAATTGCTGCATGGATTTTAGCTGGTAGAAACATCACTCGGAGGAATGTTAGGTCAAGTGAGACACCCGAGGATAAGACAAAACTCAGTTAAAGACAAAAATGGGAATAAGACAAAACCCCGATAAACACAAAAAGGGACGAGGAAAAAAGACAGCATGTCATAAGACTGAGGAATAAAGCATAACAAACACAAGGACTCTCCTTGACCCATGCTTACTTGTCGTACTAGGGGCCGAATCATGTCATTTAATGCCCACTTGAGGTTTTAATAGTGGTGGAGTTCGAAGGCTCAGGATTATGACATATAAACCACATGGTTGTGTGAACGAACAGCAACCCAACTTTAGTAAAGGTGTTTGGGTTCATGGGAGGCTGAGTGAATGGCAGTTTGCTTTAAGGCTACCAGATGATGGATATGGGTTGTGAGTGGTTCTGGATAAACAAAAACATGAGGGGTGTGTTGCATGTCAGGCTTAAAGGGGAAGCTGGCCAAGACATTGACAAATTTATTACATCCACGCGGTTTATGCTGAAATAGGATGTGTGCGAAATCCAGGGTGTGGAGAACAATTTTTTGGATGAAGTTGACCATGTTCCAATTGGATGGAGCTTGAGGTGCATGTGGTGATGAGGTGCTAAGATGGATTGCCTGAAAGATCAACCAAATGGTGAATTGAGAATCCCTTGCGACAGTGATACATTGAATATTATGTTTATGAGCCCATGCTACTACATACCGGCAGCCAATCACTTCTGCAACATCGTTGGTTTGTGAGCCTATATAGTGTAAATTCGTGAGACAATATTCCCTCTTCCTGTCCCTGACAATGCCCAATACTGGGTTTTCCCAGGTTGCATTTGGCTGCTCCATCAAAGTTCAATTTATGCTATCCAGATGAAGGTGGGTGCCGTTGGTTCTTGGTAGACACTGTAAACCAACTCAAGCGGAAATGGAAAGGAATATTCTATTGTTGAGCTATCCAGAGATTAGTGATGCCAGAAGAATGTAGGCTCCCCTTGTGAATGTGGAGATGACATATAGCAGTACTCCGAATATTTGCTTTCATACTATGTAGAATAATTGGAATAGAGTGTGATTCATTGTTGAAAATGCATGAACTTTGTTCATTCCATGAATGCTAGAGTAGGTGTCTCGGTGCTATATGGGCCATTTGCCAGATCATGGGTATATCAATACTAATAGAAGACCAGGTGTGCAAAGCCTGACTCACAATTCGCTTGTTTGCTCTGGAAGGAGACCATAAGGTGACTTTGTTACATAATGTTGCTGCCAGGGGGCAATGTAGAAAAAGGTGCCAAATGGATTCCATTGCATGAAGGTAATTCAGGTAGATGAAAGGGCCAATAAAGCCTCTATGTTGGAGGGTGTCTTGTGTAACCAGCTATAGAAAGGATTTGATTTTAAGCAAATTCGTAGTATGCCATTGATGGTTCCACGTGGATCCCTTGGGTGTTGGGATTCTGATTCAGGATGTCATATGTTGAGGCCACTATGACAATTCTGGAGGTCTAAAGGGCCATATGAGATAGTCTGATCCTTGGTAATGGGTTATTGGTTTTTGTAATAAGCAAGACTGCCAGGGTATGGGTATGGGTACGAGTATGAAATGCAGAAACGCCAATTTTTAAAAAACCCTTGGGTACGTTTGTACAATATATTATTAAAAATAAGAAATACAAATATATATAAAAAACTAAAAAATGCATAGCTATTAATATTCATAGAATCATATGTATTCATAATTTCATGGAAAACAGACTTCAAATACTTAGCATTCATTTATAGGATAACATTAGGATTCAAATAGTTCAAATATCAGAAATAAAAGTTTGTCCAGTTTCAAAATACAAACAGTGAAATGTGAAAGTAAAATTGAAAATGTATTCATCTGATGCATTTATAATTCTTCTCATCATAATCTCCTCCACAAAATTTGCTGCAGGTGTAACTGCACCCAAACTATGACCGGGTTAAGAACATTATTAATGAGGTTGATCCTGTCCATCAAATGCTTCACAAAAGATGTGATGTTTTCATGAACCAAGGACCACATTTAAATATCACCTCCTTATCCACTCTGCGTCATGAGGATATATACTGCCCCATGGTTTTACAGTTCATGTATTCCCACTCTTTGACTATATTGGGTCCAAGGTAAGACCCTAAAAACCTTCATATCAACACCATTTCTTTCGCATAACACGGCCTTTGTTCCATCTCTTCTATGGGGCGGTGAGCGTTTGGAAGAATGTTTTGGAAACATAACTTGAACCCAAATAAAATAAATAAATATAGAAATAAAAAATCAGGTTGGTACTTGTTGTACTCGGGACCTGCAGGCAGGTTTCCAAAACGTACCTGCAACATTTCTGTACTCGGACCTGTATTGGGTATGTTTCTGACCTGGTACGGGGCGTCCTAGACGTTTCCCTGCAGTCTAGGTATCTCTGTGGTGTGCTTTCTGTTAAAATATAACACCTTATATAGCATGTAAAAACAGTTATGTAGTTGTTCGGTTTGTAACTGTTCAACACCTCTTCACATATAAATAAACCTCTGCCTGTGTCATTCCAGCAGTGCAGTTTGCCTTCTGTATTCTTTCTTCTCTTTGCATATGCTAACATTGGTATCAGAGCCTCAAAGGTTCGAGAAGACTGTTACAAAGTCCGGAAATCGTTTCTCCTTCGCTGTTGGTTTCTCCTTCCTGTTGTGGCCAAAAATCGTGGAGGGCAGAATCGTGGATCGTGGTGAAGAAAAATGAGGGCACAGAAATTGTGGTGCAAATCGTTTAACAGTCGTAAGGTGCATAAAAGTTGTAGACTGCAGTTCGAAGGCAGAGTCACTGGAGAAAAAAATATGTGGGTCATCACAGTAGAAGTCACAGCAAATTCACAATTCGCAGAAAGGCAAAAACGTGAACAATCGTGAAGAGTTTTTCTGAGCCTGTGTGGGGAGAAATACTGTGTTGGAATTTGTTGAAGTTGTGCGACATGCAAATCGTTGGAGCAAAGTCGTGACTCGAAGGATTCGAGGGCATCATTTGGTTTATTTTCTTCAAACTGAAAAGTCGATGAAATTTTTCATCAACAAAGGTATTTACCTTGCTTTTGTATAATTAAATTTGGAGGAATAAGTAATAATAATTTTTTACAAGCAAATATAGTTGGAGGGGTGATTTCCATAATTAAATATATTTGCTGGAAAAAGGATATTTTATTAAGTGTGTGGCAAATTATTATTTTATTATTTTCCATTACTTTGGAATAATAAACTGACAAATATATCACACTTGACTTTGCCGGAGACACAAAAATTAACGGGCACTGATTTCAATGTTTGGAGTCATAAGATTTTAATGGTTGCAGAGTTTCGTGATTGCGATAAAATAATCAAGGGTGATGAAAGTCGACCAACGTCAAACTTCGAGGATTATGACAAATGTCATAAGGAAGCGTTATTGCTTCTCAAGTTGTCGGTGTTGGATGATATGATACCGGAAGTGCAGAATGCCACTGTGGCAAGCACGTTGTGGGCCAGTCTGAAGGGTAAATATCAGACGTCAGAAAAGAGTCGGGTTTTAAACCTGAAAAATATGCTCTTTTCTGTAAAATTACAAGAAGGTGGATCGCTATCTGAGCACCTACTTCGGATGAAAGATCTCCGAGACCAGTTATCTTCCATCAACAAAAAGGTGGACAATGATGATATGGTGGCTCTGGTTTTGAACAACTTACCTTCTTCGTATGAGTCATTTGTGGAGGCACTCCATTTAATGGCTGAAAGTCAAACAGCACTCACGTTTGACAAGGTCAGTTCCTACATGTTGCAAAAGGAGTGGAGACAACTTAAGGTAGAATCTAATTGTGACCATTTAGAGAGTGCTCTTATCACTCAGTCAAAGGGAAAGTGGAAACGTCAATCTGGTGAGTCTTCCACTCGGTATCAGGTCACATGCTATTACTATCACAAGGTTGGGCACCTTACAAAAGGATTGCCGGAAGCAGAAGTATGATCTTTCATAGCAAAACAAAAAGCCATGTGATGAGGAACATGTGGCAGCAGTTGCAAAAGAATGGGATTCAAATGACGAACATGCTTGTTATTGTCTTACGACATCATGCTTGCATGAGAGTGGTACTAGTTACTGGATCATTGACTTCGGTGCGTCTGCACACTTTTCATGTCGTAAGGACTGGTATGTTACATTTACTGCAAGTATCTGTTTTGAATCAGTGAGTACTAGCTGATGGAGAATCACCTGCAGTAGAAGGGATAGGAGATATATGCATTGTATTGAATAATGCTCATAAATTGTTGGTACGAAATGTTAGATATGTACCTTCTTTACAAAAGAATCTTCTATCTATTTGTCAATTGTCTGAAAATCCCAATATTTCTGTGGATTTCTATGGAAAGAAGTGTGTTGTCCTTGATGTGAAACAAAGACAAATAATTGCCCTTGGTATTGGGGAAGGTGGTCAGTATCAACTTGTTGATCCGTCTGCGATCAACATGAATGCACGTGTGGAGGACAATTCCACCATTTAGGATGTGCAGGAGGCTGCAATGCCTTGGGAGGAAGTCATTCCTCTCAAATCTGTTGACTTGAATACAGTTAAACTACATGCACCTATTGTGGAGGGAGTATCCATTGTACTAGGTGTATGGGAGGCGGACATGCCTTGGGAGGATGGATTTCCTGATTCTGAAGAACAATTTGTTGTGGACGGAGACTCCACTATTCCAAATGCACTAACAATGCATGGTGAGATGGCATGCCCCACCACTCACTCAGAGGTCCTTGCTCGAAGGATAATAGAGCATGACCCGTTTGTCTCATTGTGTTGTGAATAATCTTTCTCAATAGAGGGGGATAGATGAGCAAATAGATGAGGAGTTGATTCTCACTCCTACCACTGTTGAGACAAAGACCATTGCTGAGACGAAGATGGTTATTTCTCCTACTATTGCGGAGCTAGCTCTAACTCCTACTGCACAGATGGTCATATTTCTCTTCTTGTAAAAGTTGGATGAGCACTACATGGTGGTGCAAGGACGTGATCGAGGTGATTTCGATTGTAGGATAATTGAGTCTTTGTATAGACTCCAACAGGCTACACAAGCCTGGAACAGAGTTTTCAATCCACTTCTCTGAGGTTTTGATTTCAACACTTTGGAGATGGTGCTGACATTCTTAGCCGTTAGTGATTCATCACTAGTCAATGAATCACGTAATAGAGAACCAGTGGACCACTTGTCATATCTTTTGTTAATGGGACCGGATTTTTGTTTTGCGGTTCTTCTTCATTCGACAACCGCAACACAGTCATGGACTGCTGATTTTAAAGTACAACTTATGGCACAGTTTGTAGATGTAATTACTAAACATATGGGTTTTAGGAAATTTGTAAAATTTCGGGACAAACTTTGTCTTGCTTCCGGTTTAGTCATTAAGAGGGGGTGCTAAAATATAACACTTTATATAGCATGTAAAAACGGTTATGTAGTTGTTCGGTTTGTAACTGTTCAACCACCTCTTCACATATAAATAAACCTATGCCTGTGTCATTCATACAATGCAGTTTGCCTTTTGTATTCTTTCTTCTCTTTGCATATGCTAACACTTTCTGGGGCCAACATGATGACCCCTGATCAAAGGCTGATGGAATAGCCCAATCACTATAATCGTGCTGATTTGTGGTGCAATAAGTTGCAACATGAATGAAACCCTTTCTTTGAAGAAGAGCTTGGAAGGAAGGATCAAATTGAGGGGCCAAAGGAGGAAAACTATTCCAGCTTGATGTCCAGAACGGGGCAGTTTTTCTGCTTGCTATTATGCCAACTCAAATGGGGATGTATATTTAGCAATCCTATTAGGAGATGCCTGTAATTGACAGGCATTTGTTTGGGTGGTGGATGTTGTTTGAGAGTAGTTGTGTACTGTACTGATACTTTTCAGCTAGTATCAGTTTCCTTGCCATTCCTTTGGTTTGATGGAGTCTCTATGCAACCTTCATGGCTAAGGCCCGATTAAACATCTGAGGATTTCTGATATTCTGTCCTTCATGTATTCATAATTTCATGGAAAACAGACTTCAAATACTTAGCATTCATTTATAGGATGACATTCATGTAATCATATGTATTCATAATTTCATGGAAAACAGACTTCAAATATTTAGCATTCATTTATAGAATAACTTTAGGATTCAAATACTTCAAATATCAGAAATAAAAGTTTATCCAGTTTAGAGTTGCAATGTACAGTTATTGCCATTTCACATAAATTGTGAAATTGAACTATTGCCATTGAGTGGTAGAAGCCTGGATTAGGAAGCAAAGAGGGTTGTAGAAGCCAGGCATTGTCAAGCAAGTGTTGCAGATGTTAGGAACTGCCAAGCGAAAAGGATCATAGAAGCTGGGCACTGCCAAATGAAGGAGATTCTATAAGACATTCATTGCTGGATGTTCAGCCATCACCAAACATTGCCAAACAGTTGGGTGTTGCCAGACACGTGGGCATCACCGGATGCACGGACATGGCCAAAGGGGCTTCTCTGAGAGAAGAACACTGCCTAAGTGTCTTTGGTGGTGAACCTTCACCAAAAAAAGAGCATTTTGTTATAGTATATTACCCATTACAGATATTGCCGCTTGTCTCGAAACCAAAGTTTAGAGCACTGAAATAGGTTTTCTTGAAAAAAGAGTTGATCGAAAAAGGACATTTGGCCAAGGGGTCTGTGCAACAAAGAAGTTGGTTGACAATGGAAAATTTGACAAGGGAAATTTGGTCAATGACACTGCCATATGGTCTTCAGAGTTAGAAGAAATATTTGATTTTGAAGTAGAATTTGCCAGATTTTTGACCAAAAAGAAACAACGTAAAACAGAGATGGAAGCTATTTTATGGTGAATATTTTTGTAGCAATCACTATTGGATCATCTATTTGTGATAGAGGAGCAACCACACTGGGAAGCATGAAAATATCCCTCTAATGCATTCTAAATTGTCGGAAAGGATGCTGACCAGTTTTATGTAGTAACTAGGCAGGGTGGATGGGAGGATGGTAGATGCAGGTTTCCATTCGTTCCAGTCATTTACTTGTAGGATGTAGCAATTTATTTTTTGTATTACAGTCTTTTGTGTTTAAATAAAGGTGTTATGCATTCAAGTTGTCAAAGATTTTTTTTTGTTTTTTATGTTTCGGTAATGTATGGACTGCTTTTATGTTTTATTAAGTCTTGACAGGCTGGGTAGTTAGTAATCATTGGCTGCAACTGCCACACCTCTGGGCCAACATGGTATTTATGGATTTCTTGGACTTAGGGAACTCTTATGTGTATTCTGTCTGGTGTTACAGCTGTCATTTGATTTACATTGCCTGCATATGAATATAATTATTGTTCTAGATATCTTGTGTGTTTTTTATTCCCGCATTGCTTGCTCATTGAATACTCTAGTTTTGCAACCTACACATTTTGTGAGCATAATTTGTTGATTCATCTCCTTAGTTTTTCTTTGTTTATTTAAGCTTGAAAATTCTTTCTGCAAGATAACTCTGCTAAAAAATTTCTGAATGCCCATTCATATGCAGTTTAGCACATATTAGGTGACTTTCGTAGCTATTTTTGGATCTAGTTTAACTGTTTAAATTCTCATTCGTAAAGCATTTGAACCCTAGACAAGCACAGTGCCAAGACAACACACTACTTTACAGTCTTGTCGTAAGGTTGTATAAAGCTTTTCTTTCTTGTACTCAATGTTCTCGTATTTGGTTTTATTTTTGGGATTGTGGTACAAATGAATTCAAATTTTGAGTTTTCAAGTTATTTCTTCCATGTATTTGCTATAGAGTGTTTTTGCATTGCCACACGAGACATTTGCTTGGTGTGAATGTGATGTTGGTGTCACTCTGATGTAAAACTGAGATTTACAATAAACACACCTTTGGTGTGATATATTAATTAGGAAGGAAATGTGTTTAGGAATGAATTTAGTCTTAGAACTTTCATTTCCTTCCTAAAATAATTATGCCATAAACGGTTGAATAATCTAATCAAGAAGATTGTTGAGCTACTTGGTAGTTGATTTATAATTTCTTGAATATTTATAAATATATATATTGAAAATGCAGAGAATAATGGAAGAGCTGCTATAGATGTTAAGAGCCTCACATATAATATTAGAAATATACCGAATAAAATACATAAAAAATGTAGATTGCAAACATAAGATGTGTGGGCAAAATTCCCTAATATGAATAATATTTAGAAATACCCTTAAGGTAGGGGAACACCATACAATAGCCCTTATGGAGAATGAATCTTTTCACTGTCATAGGCCTCTTTGAGGGGAAAACCTCCTTATGAGAGCATACACACCAATTACAATATTTCTCCTTGATGTCTTACACAATGATATTCCTCTCCTTATATCAACCTTCTTACAATGATAGATGGGTATATAACTAATCCCAATGTAGGCCAAGTCATTTGTCAATATAATACATACCACAAGTTACCCTTATGTCTCCATATAATATACCCACTAAGAGAGTGTGTACCACATAACAACATCTCCACCCACCAATATACATCATACTATCATACTATGTATGATGCTCTTGGATCATCTGACGTCCTTTTCGTCATGGAGACACACGAGAGCCCTGTACGGTCTCTTCTGGAGATCACGAGATACCACTGGTACTCTACTTGCAGATAGGAGACACGAAGTTTGGGTGGTGTCAGGGGCTTAGGGGGTGTGGCTTGTTTGTATAGGGATTTCCTCTAGAGCAGGGTCTCGCTGGTGTCCATGAATGAGTTTGCCAGGTTCATGTGGGTTCAGATTAGAGGGGCATATCTCCCTTTCAAGGATGTTTTTATTGTAGTTTGCTACTTTCCTTTGGCTTCCTCTCCATATGCCATTCACAATGGCCATGATGGTGATCCTTTCGGTGACCTGTATGCCAATATTACTCAGTACTTAGCGATTGGTGAAGTCATCCTTACGGGGGACTTCAATGCTTGTACCAGAGCCCTCCAAGTTTCTCTCCATGAATGATTAGAAGATGTTTTTTGCACCCAGGTGATTGATCCAGAGGCAGTGGGACTTCACACGATGTCTTAGGGCCCTTCACTATATATGGTTGGCACCATCTACAGTTGGGGGAATCCCATGAGTTGTTGATCCTGAATGGGCTTACCTGCTTTCTCGATTCTCACTTCTTCACATGTCGACCTCACGGTGGGGGTGTGAGTGTTGTGGATTATGTCCTTTCTAGCCAGTGTCTCTTGTCACTTGTCAATCACCTCTCCGTTTCCCCATCCCCTTTGCCGATCATGCTCTTCTTTCTCTCTCTCCAGGTTGATATCCCCCCTCCCGCCACTGTTCCCACTCATAGCCTTCCTCGTACTATGTTCGGTTTGATGAAGGAGACCCCGATACCTTCTCTTCCCACATCCGTCAGTTACTCTCGTTGAAGACACATTTCTTTTCATTGGGTTGTGTTGTTACCAAATACACCCGCCTCTCTTTCATCGTTTGGGAGGCTATCTTCAAATCTTTCCCCAGTTCCACCAGGTCTTCCCCTGCTTCCCATCAATCCAATAATTCCAGATCTTGCCCTATGAGCAAGTGGTACAATGATGAGTGCAAATTCCTTCACCACCAGCTTCGTCACGCCTTCATCCATGCCCTTCCCTCTTATCCCACCCTCAAAGCCTCCTACCGTTGTCTTCTTTGACGTAAGAAACATTTCTTTATTTCCCTAAGGAGATATATTTTATGTTCTTCTCTCCGACACTCTCTTAGACATTTTTGGTGCACCATCCTCCCTCGCCACTCACCCCTTCCTCTCGATATTAACCCCGAGTCCATGTTCTCCCACACCTCCACTCTATATGATATCCCAGGACAACCTCCTATCTTGGTTGATTCTCCTCCCTCTTCATGTTACTTGTTCACTTACCTGAATATTAGAGAGGCAGTCAAAGTGATGAACAGTAGCAGGATCGTTGATGAGGAGGGCTTCCAGGCTGAATTCTGCAAATTTGGCTTTAGAGGGTTGGGTAGTTTCTTGGTTGATCTCTTCAACCACGTGGTACAATCTGGTTTTCCGCCGGCTTGGTCACATCACTCCATTCACCCGATACATAAAATGGGCCCCAACTTTGATCCCAATAATTACAAGACTATCATGGTTGGCCATACATTCTTGAAGCTTTATGCTACTGTTCTCCACATGCTGCTTTCCAGGGAATTGGAGTAGAGACACCTTAGAGCTAGAGGGCATGCGGGGTTCTGACCGGCTTACCAGACCATTGACCATATCTTCACTCCCCGGGCCATCATTGAGGAGGCACGAAATCGCTCATTGAAAGTCTACTGTTGCTTTATAGATTTTTGGAAAGCTTTTGATTTTGTTCCTCGTAAGGCTCTTTTCCAGAGGCTCAGAGACATTGACATTTTTTAAGATCCTTTTGACTACCATCATGCATTTATATGAGATTGTTCTTGGTCATCTCCACACTGTTCACGGGGTATCAAATTTCATCAGGAGTACCATTGAGGATAAACAGGGCTGCCCCTGCCCCCCACTTTGTTTGGGATCTACATTAATGAGCTTGAGGCCTTTCTTTGTGAGCATATCTAGGATGGTGATGGGTGCCAACTCCACCAAGTTTTGATATCTATCCTTCTGTTTGCTGACGACGTGGTCCTCCTAGCCTCGTCTCCTGAGGGACTTCAGAGACAACTGGATGCCTTAGGGTTGTTTTGTGATCTCTAGCAGTTGATGGTCAACCTGGGTAAAACCAAGGTAATGCTCTTCAACGGGTTGAAGACCTCACACCTCCATTTCTTCTTCGGGGGGAGGAGATTGAGATTACCGGTACCTATACTTACTTGGGTGTGTAGTTCTCTGATCTGCGTTTCAGTCTAAGACAAGCCCTCCAACCCCGTGTCAATAAGGGTTACAACTCTCCAGCTCTCCTCAAGTGACTGTGCTTCTGACACCATTTTCAGGACATCTCCTCCAAGATGTCCCTCATGGATTCCCTTATCAAACCCACTGTTCTTTATGGCTATGTGGTGTGGGGGCCCTCTTTGCTCGAGTCAGATTGGGCTTCACCCGAGAGAATCCAGACACTTCTCCTTCGTCTCTTCATCAGGTGCAAGCAGTTTGTTTCCCATAACATCATTCTTGTAGAGTTTGGGGTCCATCCTTTCAGGCTGGAGACCATGTTTGATTTGATTTCTTTCTTGCACAGTATCTAGAGATTTGCCAACTTGGTTGAGGGGACGGACAAATACTTGTCCTTGGCATATTGTTCCTCGGAGACCATTGCCCTTTCTGATTCTCTGGGCCATTCTCGTTGTTAGTACGCTATGGTTTCTACTCTCTTATAGTTAGTGGGTATTAAGATGGATCATCTTCCTCCTTTTCGATACTCCTTGGATGCATCGGCTCATCTTCTACCTTCTAGACATGAGCTGAACAAGATCATCAGAGAGGATATTTACAAACAGTTCATCCACACCACTTGGGTGAATCCTCATGGTGGGTTACACACGAATATGGCTTTTTATGTGGAGCACTTCTTGGAGTTGAGTGACAGACTTATTATCCATCCTTAATATACCCTTCGCCATTGGATGCACGCTCATCACATTCCCTTGAGTCAGTTTAGAGTGGGTTCTCATAGGCTTCGGTGTGAGGTGGACCACTGGATCGATTGGTTAGATAGGATTTGCCAGCTATGTAGACTTTAGGAGGTCGAGACAGAAACATACTTCATTTTCCGCTGTCCCATCTACTACAAGATTAGGGGGAGGTTCCATTGTCATTTAAGAGGGAACCGTGCACTTATTGACTTTTTCAGATATGTCGATCACACTATTTAGACACTTACCAGCGCAGACTCTCCCTGAAGAATCACTTTCCGGCGCTAACCTCAGAGAGAGGCACAAAGCGGCAGATTGATACCAATACAGTGTCACACTCTAGACCAGTACGGTTTGGGGGGTCCATATACAACCCCCTGATTTCTCCCACGCACTATTTTACTAGTTCCATTACCAGAGGGCAAATTAGATCCACTAGGTCCTCAATACATACTACTTTCGCCAGACAAGAACACAGGGGGAGGTCTCATCTCACCTCCTCTTCCTTTTTTCGGATCATCACACTATTCTGAGTTTTTTCCGGTCGGCCTCGGATGTTAGGAGAGATGGGTTTTCCATTCCTAGATAGACATTCCCCATTGCTTCACTTGGGTCTTCTTCCTTCTCTTCTTATCCTCTTCTCATGCTTTGTACTTCTTGTGGAAACCTTTTGGTTTCCCGCTTCGCTTTTGGTCTTTGTCCTCTTCTCTTGCTTTGTACTTCTTTCGGAAACCCTTTTGGTTTCCCGCTTTGTAGAGACACATTTGTACTCTGCGGTCCCTTTAACCTACTTTTGTGGTCATTTGTTGGACATTAATATTTTTATCTTATCTTATCTAGGTACATTACATTCCACTCCCCTTGGCATGTTTCATCCTTGAAAGATGAGAAGAACTATATATCAAGTGACAAACTATGAGCTACTTTTTATTTTTTTAAAACTAAAATTTAAATAGCTCATTTACATCAAATATAACAAAATATGTGTTCTGCAGAGCTTGAGGACCAAATGGAGGCCTCTCCCTGCAGCCTCTTTTTCTTTCGCTTTTTCCTTCGCTTGGATATGATCATGTACAATAACATTGTGATGAACACACTATAATTTGAGGTGGATACTCAAGGGAAGTATACGGATCAACCAATAAAATATCATCAACTATAAACAAGTGATCAAAACTGTCCAATAAAGAGATGAACAATTGTGGAAAATCATTGACAAAAAAAGAAAGAGCGTCTTCTGCTAGCTGTGAATAATCAAAAGTAGGCTGAAAATAATTTCCTTCGTCATATATGGGCAAAGCTTTGAAGAGAATCTGAAATAAATCACTCTCATCCAAGGGAAAGAAATCCTCATACCTTTCTCTGTAGTTGTCCTCCAAATCAATCCATGCATCTATTTCCTTTCCATATTCTTCTACCATATGGAAATAAATTCCTTCAAGGATTTCTTCTGCATAGTCAACAAATTCATTTCTACGGCTAGAAGAGTCATCATAAAGAGGACTCGATTCATCAAAGATAAGCTGAAAATAGTTATCTTTACATAGTTGAAAGGTGTCTTCATACTATTCAATATATTTATCATCGAAATCTTTCCGTGCCTCGACTTATTTTTCATATGTAAGTAAAAAGAAAATTATCAAGAGCATCATGTACTTTTTGTAAAGAACCCTCAAAGCCCTGAAGTATGTTATTTATTTTCTCCAATTTATATAGCAAAAACAAATCAAATGCCATGAAAAATGGGGTTTCAAAGATTTTATTTTTTTCCACCTTTCTACCACATATCTGAAAACAAAGTTATGTACACAAGTAAATCTGAAATTTTTCTTCCGACTGCAAAAAGTTGCTTTTGATTTGCTCACCAATAGTAAAAAATGCGATTTTTTTTCTAGGGTAACAACCAAGAAAATTTGTCAAAAATCAGGTTCACAGGGTCAACTTTAGAGCACCATATCTCCTTCAATACTGCTCCAAATAGTAATTATGGTGAATTTTTGGAAAGCTTTTGAAGTCTAGTAATGAAAAACAATTTGAGTTGGAGGCTTGATGCAAAGGAGGATGACTAATGATAAAACAATACCACCAAACAATACAAGTTAGATCAATGACCACAAAATCATCAATTTCAAGTAATAGCGCAAGAATTTCACAATGCATATAAGATCAATTTTCGTAACTGTACTGATTCAAGGCTACTTTCACTTGTTTTTAGTTCAATTTCATCAAATAAACATATATTCCAGCCTTCAAAAGGATTCAAGACTCCATTTCAACTCATTCATTTTTATACCCTTATTAAGAGCTACTAGCCCTAGTTTAGTGCAAACCTTATTGCCTGGATCACTTCACAAGGACTTAGAAAATTCTGATTACCTCTTCAAGTACCCTATATGGGCCTACAACTCCTCACCAAATTTTAGAATGTAACTCCAAATTTAACCCCTTCAACCAGACTTCTATCATTTTCAATTAGGTCATTCCTACTAGCCCTGTTTTGCCCTAAAGCTTATTGTTCTGAACAACTCCTGAAGAGTTAGAGAAAACCAATCATATTCTCAGATACCCTTTATCTTGTTCTTGCTTCATGCCAAATTTCAGATTCTAACTCTCAATACAATTCTCCCAACTACTTTTTCCTCTTTCTAATTAGGCCTTTTAGGTCTTCAAACTGAGTTTACTAGGTGATAATGTCTCCACACGTGAAAAAATGATTCACAACCACTTTCAACAAGTATAAACACTTATATTCCTTTCTCACAATTCCTTGATAGGACTCAGGCCTTACATTTTCATGAAGTTACCTTTTGGACACAATATAACCATTCTTTCCTTAACACTTACCTTGCCTAATTTTCTTTTACTCTGTCTTCCTTCATGATACTTCTTCCATCTTTCTGAGTCTTCCTTGCCCGCTCTCTATGACTGTTCTCCATACATGTATAACACCTTAGATATGATTAAGTGCTTTAAACAATGTTTCCTTCCCTAGAACCCTGTTGGCCTTCTCTAAATGACACAAGATTAATCAATGAAACACTAACATTAATGGGCCTTCTTCCACATATGTTTTTCCCCACACATCGACTTGGGTACATAGTACTTCATACATATTTTTACCAGGCAAACTTACATACTAGTTTGGAACTTCTAGCATTGGATTCTTGGACTGGCAAACTGATCTCTAAGTTTTCCAGCTTCTTGATTGAGTTTCCTGAAACTACTTTACCTTGATTAGACTCTTAGTTTGTGACAATACAATGTGGAACGTTCCTTAGTACTTGATAGTGCTTTATGGAACATTGTTTGGAAATTCTATCCTTTATTTGACTTCTAAATCCAAAATTCTCTCAGCTTTGTTACACAGACTCTTAAGAAAACAGGGATGACTGTGTTTTTCTAACTCATGGGCATTTAAACCTCAACTCTCTTCCTGAAACTTCATTCAACACTTCTATTAACCCAATTGCTCATTGTTCGCAAATTTCTACCAATATTCACAGGATAAATTGAAATTTATGGCAAATTTTTGCTTTTCCAAACCCTAGAACAGGGAATACAGACCGAGGGCTTCTTATTTAGATTTGTTTTGTTTGTTTTGTTTCTTAAGGCTTCTCTAAGGCCTAAAACACCACTGCAGGCCTTTCTTCACTTTTACCAACCTTCTCCAAGCATAATAAAGCCCTATAACATTGTTTATAACTTCAAATCTTGACTTCTCAGTCTTTTCATGGACTGTGCAACACTGTTTACCAGTTTAAGACTCATTTTCATATATCCATCAATGTACACCTGAGTATTCACCTAGTTGACATTCTCTATCCTCCGTAACAATGCAATCTTGCTCACTTTGTAAACCCTTTTAGAGACTTCTCAATCATTTATTAGCTTACAAATACAACAATACAGTCTCTTACCTTGCATATTACACTACCTCTGCTCCTTTCATGAATTTGGTTTCACTGATACTCTATCACTTTCAAACACCTTCAAACACTATTTCAAGCCTGAATAGTCCATTCAATCCTACAATAACATTCTTAAGCTATACATAACAAGAATTATTCATTATTCATCCATCATACATATTCTCATCACATTTTCACAAGCATATTCTCAAGAAATCCTTCGATTGATATCTTCAATAGTACATTACAGGACTCTCGAGAATTTTAGCTCTGTAACAAATTTCTTTTTCTTCCTCTAAACCCCTACCTATGACCTCTCATTTGAATGCTTCCCTAAATGATCAAATGGAGGTAGTTACATTCTTGACTCAAGGTTACTAAACCATGGTAAGGATTGAGCTTAAGATGTTAGCCCTGATTAGATAGGTGATAACACTTCATGTTCATCCCATAGGGTCTTTTTATAATCATTTATTCTTCTAACCTATCACCTAGCCTACAAAACACAACACCTAGAATTCAAATATTTGAAATGGTGGTTTTGGAGGGAAACTCCAAAATCACCTTATTACAAGCCTAGAGGGACCCATATGGACTAGGATCCATCCAAAACACCTAAGATGACCTCCTAAACCTAACACACTCCAAAATTACAAAGAAAACCAAAAAGTTGGTATTTACAAGAAATGAGGCTCTTGCATTGAGGCTTGTGTGAGGAGAATGAATTTTTCCAAGGTAGACAATTCTTTTTTAATAATTTTTTTCTTTCTGAATAAGATCTGCAATATCTCCAAAATAAACTCCACTTGTCTAGGAAAGAGTTCTAATACAAGATGTTAAGAACTTCACATATAATATCAGAATTACACCAAATAATATGCATAAAAAATGTAAATTACACAACACAAGAGATGTGTGGCAAAATGCCCTAATATGAACTATGTATGGAAATATCTATAAGGTAGCCAAAACCATACTATGCTCCATATGGGGAAGGAATCACTCCACTATTGCAGGCCTCTTTGATGGGGCAACCACCTTATTAGAGCATATACTCTAATTACAATATTTCTCGTTGAGGTCTTACACAATGATATGCCTCTTCTCATATATACCTTCTTAAAATAATAGATTGGTATTTCACTAATCCCAAAGTAGGCCAACTCATTGCCCCATATAATAAATACCACAAGTTGCTCATACGACTCTAAATAATATATCCACTAAGAAGATGTGTGCCACATGTCACATCTCCACCATCCAATATACATCATAATATTATCTCTCTAGGTACATTACAGTGTGAAAAGGAGAGTGTTGGAGTGACCCCCTAAGGACTGCTCAACATTTACTGTAATTGTTCCAGTTCCTTCCATTAATAGAGCTTCCATTTTTTATTAGAACTATTTCTGATTTTTGTGGTGGGTATTCATAAAACCTGATGATATTTAGTAAAGTTTCCTGGAAAACAATGGTCCATCAAAGTGAGATGCCTTAGCATTACAGATGTAAAAGGGTACAAAGATGCTCACAAAGATCATTGCAAGTAAAATGTGTGAGGAAGTATCATGAATTTGGGGCCTACCATATAATTGTAAATACCGAAACATCATAAAGCAAACAGTTACAAGTAAATCTAACAATACCTAATGAAGCATAAAAATAGCATAAGAAAGAGGACACTTCAAAATTATAGTAATCTGCCAAACAAATTAAAGACGAGTATAACATAAAACTACAGTGTGTTGGGAACCTTTTCTAGTGGTATCATTTTAAAGGAACTAGATAAGTCTAAACCTAAGATGGTTAGAAGAAAGCGTTTATACATCGCCTTCTCACCCTTCATTGAGGAGAGATTGGCAGACGTTAACATACAAATGTGGGATTCTTCTACATGCTATTAGATGGCCTTTAATGTAATAAGGCCTTCACATATTGTCCAAAATGTATGCATACGGTGATTCCTTGCAAGAAGCATCTCCATAAAACCTGTGCATATAACACCTTCAAACTACAAATGCTAGCTGACTAATATGTTTTTAGATGAAACAAAGAATATCACCTTATGGAAAACATAAGAAACAAAGACATGCACACCAGTGAAGAAAGATTATTGGTTGGAAATGGAGTTGGTAGAGTCTCAGTCATGCTTTGTTGTTCAAAGTAATCATATCATGGAAAATTTCAATCATGTAAAAATTATCTCCACCTTGAGATCAATCTCAATCTCGGCAAACGTATATCTGGTCAAGAACTCAAGTATAAATTAATGGGCTATTGGCTAGAAGACTTCTTATGGTGGATGATTAGTGTGAGCGTCTTTAGCAAAGTTAAAAAATTGTATAACTCAAGGACACTTTAATGCATGTCTTGGCTAATGTTTATGATGGCGGAGGATAAATGTATCTTTTATCAATACAAAAAAATTGCATAGCTCAAGTGTACTTTCCCGCATGTGTACAAGTATTAACATATGCAATTCTACTATGAAGCAATTATTCCATTATTCAAAATTGGATTTGATTCCTTTTGAAAATAAAACCTTATATGTTGGTTTCCGTTACCTTGACAATTCCTTTCATTAATAATATACTCAAAATGATGTTTTACTTGCTACTTGTTCTTTTGCAATTGTTTTAGAGTTCTTTCTTGGTGCATATTTATGAAAGTATAACAATATGTTTGATTGTATCTTCCAAAATTATTTGCAGCTTTAACCCCATGGATTCCTACATATGGATTGAACTATATGGAGCTCCATCAGACAAAGATGTGGATTTTATTGGTAGTGTAAGTCATTGGAGTATTTCCTTTTGTGGTTTGTCATCATAGCATTTACTTAAATGATAATAACATTGTTTTAGTTGTTAATTATTTGACAGTACTTTATGCAGACTATTCGATCGTGGTATGTGATTGGTAGGTTGGGAGGTTTCAACTCTTCAAATTTGCAGGTTTTATCACCTTTTCCTATGAACCTTTTTCTGTTTGCATATAAATGAAATTATCTTTTTTTGTAGAATATGCCTTTGCTATGAATGAACCTATCTTGTTTTCATGCTGTGTAATTTGCATATATGATATTTATCTTTGATTTTTTTGAAATTTCCTTGTTATAGATTCAGCAGAATGTATAAAGAAGAAACACTGAATATTATTGCAAGAACATGTCAATCACAGGCTGAAGTTTCAGCGAACTGTGTCTATCTGCACTGAGTTAAGTAAATCATGTTTGACAAGGGAATTCTATCATGAAATGGAATCTATCAGATCCCCTTTAATTCTCAATATTTTATTATATGACATGGTGTGTACTCTGCTTGCACAATTGCATTCTACACACATCTCCGTGTATGACTATTATGGAGCTTTCCATTTATGTGAAGACATGATAATATGTGAAGAATTTGCAATCCATATGCTGGTAACAAAAGCATTATTATTCTCCACGTATGTGTGCGATGCTTTCTTCTATAGGTGGGTTTACTTTGTTTCTCAAATATATTCTAAACCTGTTCATGTGTGCATTCAAAATCAAAATATCATTATTTAACATTATGTTTGTACATTTTTTGAGCCATTGTTGTTTTGTCCCGAATGCAACCATTGTCATTCAATCTTGACGTCACGTAGTCCGTCATCTTGAAGTCGTGCAGTCCATCATCCCGAAGTTTCACTGACCTTTTATCATGTGTAGTCATATATATTAAACAACCCTAAGTAGGAAAAAAACGAAATAAAAAGGCTTACTAAGATCATGAGTGAGAGGCTGAAAGAACTACTCAAAGTTTGGTAAAAGTTAGAAGAGATGGGACTGCTGGTGTTGACAGGAGAGTTCCAACAGGGGCTTGTGCCATGCAATTCTAAATGAAAAATGAGAGCATAGAATGGAGGTTGGCGAACTTGAATAATAAGAAACACTAGATTGTCAGCAAAGTTTGACAGTAGGATGTTTTCCGAATTTGAATTAGAAATTGCAATGAAGTTTAGCCTAGGAAAGGAGGATCACTATATAAGGGAGCAAGCATTAAGAGAAAGAGGAAGTGTAGCTTGGGAACAATAGCAACAGATGTAGACATCCATGGAAGTACATTAAGAGAGCAAAGTGATATGAGAGAGGAAGTGTTGGCTCCCAATTTTACACCCCCCTGGGGCCTGGTAAGTGCTTTCAGAGAATAGGAAGGCTTAGAGGATGACAAACCGTGTGATACATGTCGTTTATAGCCGGGGAGATGTCTAATACTCTCTATAAAACTAAGCTCTTGGGATGATTGAGAGGCACGTACAAAGGGGATGGCTTGATCCTGTTGCTTTTGGCTTTGCCTTAAACCAGGGTGAGAGGACCCATTGGGTAACCTGGATGGAGAGAGGATAATTTGCATTTCATTCCTCTTGATTTATCAAATGGTAGGTCAATTTGAGCTAAACATGGCCATGAATATGTAATAACCCTTGTGAGGGTTTTAAGCAAATATTCTAAATGCAGATCTGAAAATAAAATTGCAGCAGACTGAAGAATAAAATCAGCGACTTGTACTTGCACCAAGAAATGCCAAAATCACCACAAAACTCCAAAAACCAGTTCGCCAATATTTTAGATATGTATTATGGAATTTTAGAAGCCAAAATAACAAAGAAATGCTAAAGAATACACTACTGAAAATTAAATGTGCACTGGAAATTGCAGCCACAAGATAAATATGAAATATGGGTCTAGAAACCCTCTAAAATTCATATAACTTCAGATTCCAACATTAAAAATATTATAAATCAGATTACAAAACCAGATTTCTCAAATTCTTCGCCCAAAATTCCAAACCCTACCCATGGTAGGTAGCTCCACCCTAAATAATTCAATTACTCGCTGGAAATTACAAATAGATCTTCAAATCAGCTTTACTTCAAGACCAAACAATGATGAAGGGTTTTCGTTTTTCACCCAAGCCACATGAAGGGTTTTCGTCCTTCAATGAAGCCTCACAAGAGGGTTTTCGTCCTCAAGTGGATGAACAAGGAGCAACTAGCTCTCTATGCCCAAGTATATCAAAATGCGCCAAGACTAGATGCAAATGAAGTCTCTATACCCCTTTTATGTCCTCCTTTATGGAGCCAATGTTCAATTAGACAAGGCCAACCTGTATAGTGCAAGAAAACACTAAAGAAAATATAATAATATTGGATAAAATATAGTATAAAGATGCTCAAAGGTCTTCTCCTTCATTTTTCTTCTTTGCCATGGAAAAGGGATGGCAAGAAGACCAATTTCCAGCTCTTAGGTGGGAAAAAGGGACATTACAAAATATAACATTCACTCTCAAGAGTTGTCACAAGAATATCATATATACTTAGTGCATCAAACACAGGTTATTGGAGACAGTAAAGTTCAGTTGTTCTTTCATCACTTTTGATGGAAATCTGGATATGAAGAAGTGTTTTTTAATGATGCTTGGAAAGAGAACAACATGGTGGTAAATGGATTTCCGGATGGAAGTGTGGTGGTGCGGGGAAAAGTATAGCAGGTTTGATTTATAAAAGTAAATGATGATTGATTTTCCGCAACAAAGCATCAACAACTACCATGACAACATGCCATCCTGGAAAGTAAAGAACATATGATTAAGTAGTGACAATTTCATGAACAAAAAGATTTGCATTCATTGATACTCAACAACTGCAAATATTTTCAAGACAATCTTTTAAGCACTTGACATAAAAGCTTATGCAAGAGCTCTAATGAAGTACTTATTACTTCTATTCTCATACGCCAGAGATACACTCAAAGGCTGACAAAAATCATCTAACCAACAGGTTGCAACATGGTTTTATAACTACCTCAGATATTGTAGAGTAAATGCTACAAAGCAATACTGATCTAGTGACCAAGAAGATGCAACTTACCATAAATATGACTGAGTTTATTACATATAAAAGCAATAAACACAAAATTGCAGTAAAAAATATAACTCGTTAATCAAATT
Organism: Taxus chinensis; assembly: GCA_019776745.2. Taxonomy (NCBI): domain Eukaryota; kingdom Viridiplantae; phylum Streptophyta; class Pinopsida; order Cupressales; family Taxaceae; genus Taxus; species Taxus chinensis. The sequence goes on from CM034155.1 coordinate 522,460,513, forward strand.
TTAACATACAAGATCCATAACACAAAACTAGAATCATAAGTAGGCATATGTCATTCAAACTTTCGATTTCTTGACAAGGGGACATGAATTAAATGCCTTCAATGTTCGCCAATGGCTGTATAGTGCAACCACCTTGACACAAAAGCTTGAAAACTCAAAGTTCATATGTATTCCATATAAGAAAATGGAAACATGCAAAGTTATAGTACTCTCTTTCAATTTCTCAAATAGAAAAGAAACTAACCGCCTCTTTCATATGAGGACAGACCCTTATATTTATACAAAATTTGTTATGAACTCCCTCTGATTTCCCCCCCAAAAGTATACACGAGCAATCCCAGAAGGCTCGACAATCAACTCCATCTTTGGAAAATATCTTTCAATTGCAAAGATTCTTTTGTTAGCCATCAACTTGACTCTGTTCTCGGTTGCAGATGTGGACGTGTGTACGTTATCCCATTTGCGCTGTCCAATCCTCTTTTATGTTGTTTATCTTGTCGTAATCACTCATGTGCCTAGTCACAAACCGTTTGTTCCTTGATGCCGTTATTCCAACTGATTTGACACTTGTTTTTTCAGAAGCTATGTTTAGGGAAATGACCATGGATATTCATTTGAATTTGATGCTTTCCTTTCCCAAAACTTTTAATCAAGCCAAAAGAACACTTTTTGACAGACATATTCCGCCTTCCCTTTTTCCCAATTTGTGCTAGTATCCAAAATTGATCTTGCATTCAATCTTGACATGACAATTCACGCGAACCTTTCCAGAATTCTTCTTCTATGAATTCTCCCTAATTCTTTTATGAATTTGCAACTTCCTTTGGGTGTTATAAGCGAATTTTCTTGTGGAAAAATCAGTGTTGTCCCTTTTCTAGCAATGGCGGAGATGGAATTGGAAAATGATTTGAAAGAGCTTTCTTCAGAAGCTCTGCATGCGATCTTCAATCTTTCTGGCTTGAATGAAGCTTTTGTTAGGATGTTGTTCACAATTGAAGACCAAGCGAAACCCGTAGGACCACTAACTTCTCGCATAGTTTGACTGGCTTTGATGAGGAAACTCGTCAGAATGACTCCCTTCTTCTTGGTGTTCCAAATTTTGTTTCACCATTTGTTTCGCCTTGAAGATTACGTAGTTCCTGAGCAATTAAAGAAGTTCTGGACCCATTGGAGGCCAGTTATCAATGTGAACACCATCCGTATATCCCTTGCATTCTTTTACTGAGGAAGTAACAGAGAAAGCAATCCCAGTTGATGTCCATGTAGTGTCGGATGATGAGCTTGAAGAGGACATATCCTCAATTTCCCGCAGAATAGCCGCAATAGAGCAAAGGCTCACCAATTTTGAAAAGGCTTCCGTGAAATCTACTTCTGAGAAAGCTCTTGAAGTGCCGCTACCACCATTGAAGAGATGTAAAAGGGGTCCAATTAATCTAGTAGGTGCATCCAAGCTAGTCTCTGTTGATCAGATTGGCGTACTTGGGCCAATTCCTGCTATGCCAGTTGATGTACCTGGGCCATCCTCAACCTCCAAAACTGTTACTCGGTGGGGTACTCAGGCATACCTCAAAGGAGGGCTTAATCTCCTTGAATGGGTCTCTTCTTATAGGAAAAAGTTGGAATTGATTAAGATTTTAGAAGGCCCAACGACAAGCATCAAGGATCTTATGGACCAGGGTATGTCTCGTAGCTTAGCAGGAGATATTCAATATGTATATGGTGCTCAGGACTGCAAGTAACTTGAGTTTAGGATGAAAAAGATGTTAGATTGTATCCCCGCCTTTGCGTAGGATTTTGTAATTATAAATTGACAATGTACTTAGTTACAAAAACACCCTTTTTGTATATGTATACCCAAAAATTATGTGAATTTCAAGGGTTGGAGCCCCTATAGAATCCCCATTTTGTTCCTAGTATACACATTTATTCTTTTTCACTTTCTTTGTTAATTCATCTATTATTTCTCACAAATGATCATACCTTTAGATGGTAGAGTAACTATCTTCTCGGCAAGATCAATCTTGTATGACTTGGTTACCCGCAACGAGAGTTATAGGTGAAAATGCTTCATCGCTCGTTCTAAAGCTTTTCCTTGCATTTTTCTCTTCTTCGCGGGTCTTTTGAATATCTTGAATGTTCTACAGCCTCTTCGCTTATTTGGCGTATCCTTGAGTATCGTGTGGCTTTTGAAGTCCACGACATATTAATCTTTGAAATACCTGTGGAACATTGAATCAGTGTACTGCGGCTTTGTTACATAGCCGCACTCTCAATTCTTTGCAGAAAGTAGCTTTGCGGTATTGGATCCTTCACTGTTCAACCAATTTTATTGAAAGCACCATCCGCTTACTTCCTTTGCTTTGCGGATTTTGTCCTTAGCTGAATTTCAAATCTCTCACGGGTTTGAAACCCGCGGTACCCTGACTTGCCTTAGCTCATGAGACTGAGTTAATGCCACGATAGCCAACTGTGCCAAAATCTCACTTAAGTCCTGAGCTAATTCCTGTTGTTCCGCGGATTGAGAAACAACCTGCAAAACACTAAGTTCTGCACTCCGTGGATGATTAGCTTTGTGTACCGTTGCCTTCTTAGAGCATAATGTCTAGGCCCATTTTACAAGTTGTTTCAAAATTATGGGAGAGGGCAATTTTTGGACAACAAAATTCTTTGGTGTTACTGAATCTATATGAAGCGGAGTCTCAAAATACTAGTTCACTCCAATTGTAGGTACTAGTTTAGAATGATACCAACAAGAAGTTCAGCTTGGACTCAAATTACAAGAATGCAAGTGGATTCAATAACAAATTAAATTTGAGAGAACTTTCTTCTACAAGTAACATTGGCCTTGATTCAAATTTTTGTAGCAATTAGCAACTAAGAATATCAAGAGGCAAAATCATGGCCAGAAATGCCAGACCAAGATATGGATTTTTTTGCCCTAGAAGGCAAGCCATAGGGAAGAATATTGAAGAAGACAAAACAACAATAGAAATGTAAATGGTGAATCATCATATTGAAGGATTTGAGAGGAACTTGGATTTAGTTGTTTTCAGGGAAAATAAAAAGTGGTGAATCCCAACATTGAGGAAGATCATGTTTTGGATGAAGATATTCAAGAAGGGGTTGAAGAGATAAATTAGAAAGAGATGACTTAGAAGGCCCTTGCAAAGAAAGTGTTAAAACTAGAGACTAAATGAGTAATAACACTCAAGGATGACTATAAGGTAGTTTGTGCTTCTTTGAAATGAAGAATTATTTGTCCAATATACATTATCTTGCTAAGGTGCTTCAGCAGAAAGTTGATAAATGCTACTTGCAATTGGTTAGTTTCAAACCAGCCTATTATCTTTGTTGTTCAGAGCATTTCCTTAACCTGGGATTGTAAACAAAAGGCGTTTTTTGATATATGAGGATATTGAAAATGATGAATTTTCTAATGGATCAAGAGGAGCTTGGAGAACAAATAATCCATAAAGAAAACATTTGAATTATGAAAATGGAAATAATATAGATAATAGTTAGAATGCCAAACAAAAGCATTTGGATGATGTATGCCCAAAACATAAGTCAATTGATGCCAACTAGTTGTAATTGGTGGAAGAAGGGCTTCTATGCTAATTAGGGGACAAGTTAAGGAATAAGCTATGTACCTAGACCATGCATTAGGGAAGCAATAACTAGAGCCTCATGATGACGTAAAGAAAGCAATAATTGAAGATTCCAAATATTAGTAAGAGAGAGATGCCTGCGCCTTTTTGTGACAGTTCGGGGAGAAGTCAAGTGTAGCTTTACTTATATAAACTATTATTGATAGAGAGGATGGAAACAGGGGTGACTTGGACATTGTAGAACAGTTATTTGAGATTCAAATGCTTGTAACAATTAATATATCATTGAAAATTCATACCGAATTTGCATATTGTCCTTGGACTATTGTAATTGCGAGATGACAAGGGAAATAATGAGGAAGAACAAGTTGTAAACCCAAAAGCCTGTGTCCCGAAGAAAGAAACACATAAGAAGTCATACCACAAAAGTTAGTATACAGGCCACCAAGTTATACTATAGTTATTTTGGATATTTTATTCAGTTTTAGAGTGGAGATGTGACCATCCAATGGTATAATTAAGTATATTGGCTCTGTTGCTATTAAATTGAAGCTGGGAGTTGATTTCTAGGCTAGGTAGCAGGTATGGGTATGAAGACCGGTCCTAGGACCTGGTATGGTGATTTTTTCACGGCTTGGGTACAACTTTGGGTATGGCTGTACAAAAATAAATAAAATACTAAGTAGCTGATACGTTTTGGATACGGGAGTGGGTACGGTGTATCCGATACGCGGAAACAACAAATTTTTTTGGGGCCCGGATACGACAGTACAAAAAATATATAAAAATTAAAAAATATATAAATTTCAGCCTTCTAAATAGGAATTAAGTTATTAACCACATATTATGCATATGGAAGACACGATAAAAGACAAGTTATAAGCTAAATAAGTGAATAACCACAACAAACAAGCTAGGATACCGATAAAACTTAAAAACTTAAAAGCTTAAAAGTTGAATAAAAATACTTAAATCGAACACAATGTGAATGTCATGATATATTAAATTCATTCATAGATCAATATTCAAAGACTAAAGTTCGAACTATCTTTCAATATTCATCATATTCCTCTTCACTAAGAGGATCAACATCAACTACATCATCATCATTATGTGGTTCATTAGAATCACATGGACTCGACCCACTCCCACTAGGGCCACTGCCAGTTGCACACCCTTGTGCATGTAGGTCTCGCGGTGCCACAAAACTCTCCTCATCATCTAATGCTCCATGGTGGAAAATGGAAGCATCCAAGTCAACTATCTCTGGATTAATATCCCAATGTTTTGTTGTCCCTTCCTTGTACTCCTACTTGTGGGATAAAATCGCAAGTTGGAATGTATATATACCAAATCTTGAGCCTTTTTAGCCCCCCAGTTTGTTACGCTTCTGTGAGTTGATGAAACTATATGTATGTACTCCAGTTGCACTCAGAGGAAGATGAACTTGCAACCTATTGAGGCAATGCGAAGTCAATGCAAAATTCAAACTTAAACACTCAAACTTGAATTTTAAAAAACTAAAAGTTAAAACAAAAAAAAGAAAGAGAATAAAAAAACTTACTTGTGCCAAGACCTTGATTGCAAGAGGTTGTAAGTAAACTGATGCATGACCACGGAGTTACCACCACATATGAGCATCCATCTTGTATTTGATCCGAAGAGCGAGAAGGCTATGACCTGTTTCAGCTATGAAAGTGCCAAACTCTACCATAACAGTGTCTTGGGCCTCAGGGTTAGGGAAGAGAAGCCAATGCCGCCATATATCCCTCATTGACTTCCACATCCCTGTATGGTGCTACCCTCCTTGGCAAGGAAAGGATCTCCGTGTTGTAGAATCTAGGAGTCAATATAAAAGCAAGTAGATGTAGCAGGGTGGTCATTTTGTTCCACCGCTTAATGAGGATTGATTGCATTTGTTTGAAAAATATTTCCTCGGGATCTTGTTCTTTTGCATTTTAGACGGCTTTTATCTTCTCAATCATTGAGTCGATACCATCATATATCTCTCTTAGACATGGCTGATCCATGTTAGTAAAGCGGATCATGCTCATAATGGGCTCAATAAAACTCAACAGATAGTCCACTTGATCCCACCAAGTGTCATCTAAGATCATGCTGTTCATTTTTTAAGCTCGTTCAATGTTTGATTGCCTCCATACAGACCAAAGGTTGGAGATAACCATCCTCATGAGTGCCTCTCGCACCTTCACATGTCGTCTCAAGACGATTGTGTGTGATGCAAACCGAGTCTCAACAACCTAATATAATAAGAATGAGAAACAAAAATTAAAAAGAAAATTGAAAACTAATTAAAATTATATTATATTTTAAAAATAAAAACTTATAGATAAATTTTAAATTAAAGAAAAAAGAAAGGTAGCTTTCTTTACCTTCAGTAGCTCCAACTGCAAGAATGATCTAAAAATGCCCTGTGACTGGTGATGGTTGGTGACAAACATTTGGATCTCTTTAGCCTCTGCATACACTTGCTGGATCCACTCTATTTTGCTTGCCATCTTTAGCATTAAATTTAGTGAATGCACGACACATGGTGTCCAAAAATTATGCCCATACTCGCCTCAACTAACATCCCAACGGCTTTGCAATTTTTGGCGTTGTCCGTTATGACTTGGACAACATTTTGAGGCCCCATCGCCTCAATGGATTTGTAGAGTATGTTGGCAATGAATTGGACATCCTTCACTTGCCCTTCACAATCAACCGCTCTAAAAAACATTGCCCCTTTAGGGCATACCGCAATCACATTAATTAAAGGGTGGTTTCTTGCATCTTTCCATTCATCAGAAACGATGGACACACCTGTTTTGGCCCATGAGTCCCTAATTGGTTGCAAGGGGGTTTCCACAATTTTTTTTTTTGTTTATCCAATAGAGTGGTGCGAATCTTCTCATAGCCAGGTGATTTGTACCCTTTTGGGGCCTCATTGATGGCTTTCACCATCGCATGCCAATAAGGTGGCCTCACAACATTAAAAGAAAGCCCATTAGCATATACACACCATGTAATGTGTTCATCTACAATCTCCCCGCTCTCATTCTGAAAGGCCTTTTCCAATGGCCCTTTTGTCCTACTTTTCTTTTGTGCAAGGGAAGCATCCTCATCATCCGTGGAGGTAGGAGCCACAAATGGATGTGGCATGGCCACAACTGGGGATCCACTAGGTGATGGGGCAACAAGAGGCCTCGTTGATCGAGATGAACTTCCTCTTTTGGCCAATGGATGACCCACTCTCATAGCCACATTTGCCTTTGCATCTTCTTGCTCTTTGATATATGTCAAAACTTTTGCTTTTGACATCCCAACATTATTCCTCCCCTTGCATACTCTTATACTGTTACCCGTTATCGCACACAAGTGGCTTTTCACCCGATTGTAAGAGCCTTTGAATACTTCATCACAATCATTGCATTTCCAAACAAAACAACCACCACCTGGAAGTTGTTCAACTATTGTTACATGCCTTCATAATGGCGAATTTGGGTCAAATTCCTTGACCAAAGATTGCCCAGAAGAAGCAGAACTTGTTGCCATTGTAGAAGTAGCTACAAGGTTCAAAACACACAAAATAAGCAAAGAAAACAATGACATGTATTGAAAATTAAAAAAATTAAATAGAAAGAGCAAAAAAATAATGAACATGAGCAAAAAAATGAAATGTGTGAAAGATTAAATAAGAAAAGAAAAAAGAGAAACAAACTTTGAAATTAAAAAAAAACTTACTGTCACTTAGTTAACCACAAATCCTTCACAAATCTTCCTCCTTTGCAGCTCCTCACACTCCTACAAGCTTAACAGTAGGTCCTCAAACCCTAGACAAGCACAATGCAATTTTGGAGAGCCACAATGTAAGTTTGTTTGCTTTATGTTTTGTTTTTGTGTTTTTCCTTTTGTTTTCTTGTTTAGAGTTAGCTTTTAGGGTTGAAATTAAAAGATTTTTATATTTTTTAATGTTGAGGTGTTTTAAAAACATGAAAAAATTAAAAAAGAAAAAAAACCCGTATTTAGCTACAGATATGGCTTGGGAGCGGCCAGGGTATGTTGTGTACCCTGTGGATACGCCCGGGTACGGCTCTAGCTTATCCACAGGGTACACGACGTACCATGGCTGCTCCCAAGCCGCTCCCGTACCTGAAACGTTTCGTATCCGCTCCAGGGGGTAAGGGGTGCAGTATTGGTATATTAGATAAAATATATAAAACATAAAAAAATATTAAAAAAATAGCCAAATAAGGATATGATATGCATAGAATAAACAAAATAAGCTAAATAACCACAAAACATAATGATAATTCAATGTTGAATGTCATGATATTCATTGGTCAAACTCGGAACTGGTAAATTATGCAAATGTTCTTGTTCTAAGTTCTGCTAGTATCCAATCATTCTACTCCATCTATAAATAGATTCTCTAGCCAGGTTATGGACTGTGGTTCAGAGTGCCCTAGTCTCATTGGAATCCAACGGTGTGAGGTGGAGCTTACTCATTGCAATGTAGACGAATACATAGGATATATATATATATATATATATATTCATTTTCCAGTTATCTAACTCGGTCATTCCCTCATTCTTGGCAAATCACCCATCACCCAAACACCTCAGCAAAATGTATACACAAAACCCAAGACAAACCAGCATATTCATAGCCAGAATGCTCTCCAATATACTTATTTTTATTTTCTTTACCAGACTGGGACATTAAAAAAATTAATTTTTTTTTTTTGTTGTGTTGTTACTGTGAGTATGCAGTAAATGCGAAACAGTACCCTAGTACATTTGGGTATGTCCATATTTGAGCTTATATCCATATTGGGTACCTGCCATATCTGCTCCCACAGCCTGTAGATGCATACTGGGCTAACCAAGAATCTAGTATTGAAGGCAGCAATATTCAAGATTCTTATGGTTTGATTTTGGAATATGGATGCTACCTTGAGCAAAGAATTCATTAAGGAATCAAAGGTTGAAAACTTATAAGCACAGAACAAGAAAATTGTAAATGCATGGATGTTCTTGTAGTGTAAGTGGAGTATTTAGCTCTTAGGAGTCGAGAGTTAGATAAAGATTACATGTCATGGGTGCCACTTTGTGACTTTGGAAAAGCCGCTTGAATTTTGGGAGGATGGCACTAAGGAATTGGACCTTGAGAAAGTTACAGTCTTGTAGGAGCCTAAAATGTAATTATTCTTTCTGAAGTTGCCATTAAATCCAGTTGGATCAAAGTTTGGCAATTGAGAAAAATAGAAGACCAAAAACCTCTAGTTATCAACTAAATTTTTAATGATAAATCTCACATAACCTAAAATTATAAAGATAAATATCAATTTTTAAATTTTGTTTTAGTTTTCCGGTCAATATGTGCTCCAAAATCATGAGTGCTTTGCCTCACAATAGTGAACAAGTACAAATACCTTGGGATTAATTTTCACAATGAAATATCCCTAACTGGACATATATTACCCCAGAAGGATTCTATGGCAAACCCCAACCTTACAATACAATGCATAGACAAAAAGCTATTAGATTATCACACAGATCTGAATAAAACAAGGGAAGTTCAACTAGATTTGTGAATGAATCTCATGTAAAACAAGCGTTATGTGATAGTCTTCTTTCCCCCAAATGATATACAGACTTTTATGAGACTATTTTAGCCAAACATATGTATAAAGCTTTGCAAAATCCAATCCTTTTGACTGCTGCAACTATGATTCAGAAATAGCGACGGTTGTTGGAGAAACTCTTGTAAAACAACAGCCAATAAGTATATTTTCTATACTAAACAGATCTCATGATTTTAGCAGACCATCGATGGATGAAATCAGGTTTTTAGGGCCTAAACAGACTTGGAAATAAACTCAGAAGGCTGCAGATTAAGGACTGAAACAACACTGTAACCCTTCCAATAAGGCAACGGAATACACCAAACTGAGCATCCAACTTCAGATTTTTATTATATAATAACAGCAGATCTGACCTGGTCGAAACAACCGAGAAATGAGGTTTCGAAACCCAACCAAAATACTCCAGAAAAGTAGCTAAAGAGATCTGAAAATGAGCTTAGAACAGCAGAGGTACAAGCTGATTTAAATATCCCAAAGTCACTAACAAAACAGTCACAACTGGGTCGCTCCACTTCGGAAGATTAGGACAATGCTGCTACAAAATATTTCTTCAAGCTCATGCAAAAACTCACAATAACTACTGGAAAATACTGGAATCCCGTGCAAGCACAATAGAATTTCCTGTGTGGAAATCTCTCACATTCTCTAAGGGGGTTTTCGTCCTCTAGAGTCAATCTGAAGGGTTTTCGTCCTTGGATTAATTTGCAAAAAGCTCAAGGCTTCAAATGCAAGAAGAGAAAATATCAAATCAATCTGGAATGCCTCTACATAGGTCGACCATTTTCTATATATAGGAAATGGGACCCAAAGTGACCTTTGGACTTCCAATGAAAGTGACTTTTGGATTTCCAATGAAAGTGACCTTTAGACTTCCGATGAAAGTGACCTTTGGACTTCCAAATGGAAGTGAGCTTTGGACTTCCAAATCGCATTTTCCATAGGAGGAATACAAGACATAAATAATATTTTATCCTTCCTAACTTCATTATTCCTCTTTGGCCCAAGAATAAAATATAATAACCCCTTCACAATGATATTTGCCCCTCGTATTGACCATAGGGATTATTATTTATTTTTATTAAGCCAAATAAATTAATATAAGTGCTTTAATAATTTTATTTTATTTTTTTATAGCACTTTATAATAATTTGTTGTGACTTAAGTCACCCTTATATGTTTCCTTTGGCCGTCGAGTTGACAAAATAGGCCAAAGGTCTTCGATTGGGAAAAGGGGACATTACACACAACAAACTCAGTTGGGAGACGTGTAGAGCGAAAAGGATATAGGGAGGTTGAAAAACATCTTACTTCAAAACAGGTGTAGGAAAACTGATCTATGGGATCAGAAAACCAAGAAAACCCTTTTTGGCTTGTTGGTCATGTCGGTTACCCTATATGGTTGTGAGGTTTGAGGAAGTAGCATGTCTAATCACGAATGGAGGCAATTAGAAAGAATCCAAAAGCATCTAATCACAAGCACCCTCAAAGTCAAAACAACGATCCCTAACAAGATTTTACTGGCTGAAGTAGGGATGTTTCTGATGGAGGCATTGACAATAACTCGGATGCTAAGCTATGTGAAAAATGTTGAAAGCATGGATAACCATTGCTGGCCCAAAACGGTTGTGGAGGAGAAATTAGGACATAGGAAGAAAACTTGGATGAAGCATAACAAGTGTATGAGCAAATGGGGCATCAACTAGCAAGAGTGTCCTAACACCAATGAGGAAATAAAATCTTTTGTGATAGAAAAATTTAGGACTGCCATGTGGACAAGGCAGATTGTCCGAAAGAAAGCTCATTACATCAAAGAATTTAATTCCTCCTGGGAACATGATTAAAAACATATTTGGGTGCAACCATCAAGGGAAAAACAAGGATGCCAGTTGCGCAGTTGAGGTCTGGATCACATCATTTTCGGTGTGAGACCGGTAGATGGACTTTTCCTAATGAGAATTGGGAGAGGAGAACCTGTCTTTTTTGTAGTAAGGGGTGGTGGAGACGGAATGACACTTCATCATGGAATGTACAGCTTATGATGATATTCGTATCCAGTACGAAAGCAACCTCAAAGTGGACAGCCTAAGCGATTTATTTGAAAAAGCAAGGCTTAACAAGATTGCTGATTTCTGATCAAGACCCATTGTTGGTTTCTGATCAAGATCCATTGTAGGACGTCCAATATTGAAAGAAGTTTGAAAATATCTTAGGGCTGCTTCTTTGGTCCCATAGACTGTTTGGTCTCGTGGACGTCATTAAAATCTTTCATTCATTCAATTGATTTTTGAGGCAAGGTTTTGTCAAAACTTTGACCACAATAGTGCAACATAGAGCCCAACTACTAGGTGCCATAATAAAAGACTGATGAAAAGCAATTTATCTTAAAAAAGGAATAAAACAAACTTCTAAAGAAAAAGCAATGCAGGATAAATGGAATTGGTGATCCTTTACAATCATGCCTAGTATAGGCTTGACAACAACAACCATTTAGATGTTCCCTCCACAAGGGGAGCTATAACCAAACCAAAACTATGTCTATTAAAGCTTGAAAAGCCTCTTCCTATGTTGTTTTTGTTTATGTAAAAAATTGAAAGATAGGTACAATTCATACCAACCCCTAAAGTGAGACCCTCAATGCATTTATAACGTGCCCCCATATTACTAACCTAATGACTCCTACCAAAGGGGACCTCCCTAATTAACCAACAGGTATCGACCTTTATAAAATTAACCCTTGCTTTTAGGTGGGCCCTAAAGTGTAATGACCCCTTTTCTAAATTAAGAATAATTAATAATATTTTAAGTTGGGCCCACCCAATTCTTATTTTGGGACAAGTTCATATTATTATTATAAAATAAAAAGTATTTTTAAATACTCTTATGAGGTTGGTCTTCTTAAGGGAAGATTGAAAAGTGCATTAGGCTTCTAATTCATCCTTGGAGCCAAAAAGGAGGATATAAAGGTGGATCGAATAACCTAAGAAAGGTTATGCATGTTTATTTCAAAGATTGATATCTTGGGTTTGTGCACGACGTGCCCTACTCTCCACTGAAGACGAAGACCTTTGGTGTGGCTCAATTTTGAGAACGAAAACCCTCATTAGATCCTATTGGGGACGAAACCCTCAATAGTCACAACACTTGGGTAAGGAAACCCTCATTTGTTGCATTGGTGGCTTCATATGGGAGTCACAAGTGGACTTAATTGACATATTGCTGGAACAACAAGGTGTTTATCCGTGCTTAGGGCACATTCCTACTTCAGCTAGGGAATGCTTTTGGGGGCTGCCACATTCATTTCCAGCTTGATCTACCCATTTGGATATTTCGGGATCACTTTTCAATGGGTTTTCATGGTTGGAAAATTGTGATTTCACTTTCATTGGATAGCTGGTCTCTTCAAGATCATTTTGTCCTGCATTCACCTAGAGCCACAAAGGGAGTTAGTTAGCTCAAGACATGCAAATAGCTGAAGAAATTGAATAATAAATTATGTAGTATAATAACCAAGAAATGCCTAAGCAATGGCATAATTATTAATAACCGCTTAACCCAAATTCTTAACCAAAGAGATCGATTGCCTAACCATAACATAATCATCAATTAGCAACAATAACCAATGATTATTCATTCTTCGACAATGATCCAACCAATTAATAATAAAATAATGTCTCTTCGGGACAAATCCGGAAATGGGATATGATAGGAAGGGTCAACAAGCCTATACAAACCACCTTGCCCTATGCCTAGGGAAACTTCCTTCTGCTATTTAATATCAGACACAATACACTTCTTACTAGAGAAATTCACAGTAATGTTGGGATTTGTTAACTAAACAAGACAAGTTTTTTAGTCATGCTAGGAACATATGTAACATTCCTTACATTGGATTACATTTCTACTTCCCCTTCAACAGAGCAACAAATGCACTCTTTGTTGTCCAAAAGTAGACTCACTTGTATGCGTTTGCTTGCATTCTTTTCAGAAGAAATAGGAATTGACTTGATCAAATGTTAGGGTTCTAGCTTTTTGCCATCAAGTGTAAATCCTCCACAAAAGATTCATAGAAGGGTGGTAAAATTTTAAAACAAGAGCAACCCAATTGTCATCATCCACCTTTTTGTTTATGGCTGTGAGCTAGTCTTAGAGATCTTTCCTTGTTCACCTTGTTCACCTTTGAGGAAAACAAAAGATTCTTTAGGCACAAAACTCGTTTTTTCTCCAATGTTTGATACTTGGTTTGAAGCCCGACGCAAAGATCACTTGCCATAGTGGCATTTTGGACCCTAGGGATTAAATCATCTGAAACAGATTACTTCAACATCAGAAGACCCTCCTTACATGACAAGATTTGTATTACATCGCAATATGATATTCAACAATTGTTAAAATCTTGTGACTCTAAACATTATAATTTTGACCAACTTAATTCCATGCTTCTAGTAGAACTAGATTTTGGATTTTGGCCATGATACCTGGGTTTTGACCTCTGACTCGTCAATCAACACAAAAGGAAACAAAAATTGTATAAAACGAAAAATGCTTTGTCAACTCACGATTTTTATGTTTGCAATGTCTAAAAATTGGGAAACTTTTGTCTGGTCTACTGCACAAAATGTACTTTTGGTCTGATCTTATGTAAAAATTGCGATTTTTGATTTCATGTGCTAACGTCTACATAGATCACGACTTTGCCTTCACCTTTGCCCTGCAAATCGTTCTTTTATTTGTGACGGTTTGCACTCTCACGTCCTCGTGGATGCATTTCTCGTGCTCTAATGTGATATCGAACTAGAAATCATGACTGTTTGGAAATGGAAATTGCAAACTTAGAGAGTTGCGCCTCGTCGTAATTAGTCCAATTGCAAGCTTGCCATTCTTCATTGCACCTCGCTTTCCATTCTTCATTGCAACTTCCTGTCACATCTTTTGTTTTACTCATGGCTCGTTCTTCAATTGTTTCATTCAAGACTTGACATTTCAAATACTAGCCGAAAATCATGACCATTGTATTATCTTTTGGAAATAGTAGCTTCATGGTCTTCAATTGCAACATGAATTGCCTTCTATGAATTCGTGCTTTTCTGCTTTGACATATCTAAAATTTGTTTCTCCACACATTGACAACTGCACAAATGTCTGTGTTCTGCTCATGCCCTAATCATGAGAAATTAGTTCATCTTTGCCTCCTCGAATATGAACTGTCAACACTAGAATTTTCCTCTATGGTTTTTATTTCATTAATGTATATATTATGAATAGGGTGTTTTTAAGTATACTTAGCAGTAGCATTTGATAGAAGATAACAACGCTGCCAAAAAGTATAGTACGGTAATAGTCAAAGTACAATAGGAATGTTGTAGTAACAGTCAATGGTAAAAAGTAAATATTTGTCGTAAGTGGTCTGGGTAATGTTAAAAGGGTCAAAAGTCAATAGGGTCTACATGATTTAGAATTAGAAATATTATATTTGTAATAATGACAAGAAGTGATGTCATAAATATTTTGAATATTTTATTTGTATAAAATCTAGAAAGGTGGAACCCATGTGAAATGATAAGGTTTATCCTATCCTGAAGGATAATCCTACATGTAAAGATAAGAGTTTAGGTATGGAATATGATTAGCCGGAAGAGATTTCCTATCCTATCTTATAGATAGGGTGGATAAGCCTGAAAGTGTTATAAATAGAGAGGCCACCCCCCTTATTTAGCATAGAATAAAGTTGTAATAATTATTATATGAATAAAGGAGTCATTGTGAAGGTGTGTTAAGGAAGCCATGAAAATGTGTAACTGTGAAGTTTCTCCCAGAGTTACTGTTGGAAGGGAAGTGGAGTTAGTAACACTTAGAGTAATTCATGGGTGAGATTGTATCAATATCATGTTAATAATATAATTTACATTTGTATTTCAGATCTGTCATCATTCCTTTATATTATAGATTGTGGTATTCTTGTGTTATGCCTGTTATTGTGTTTCCAGATTACTACCACCAAACCAAAAGCTGTGCATTATTGAAATAATCATAGCACGAGGAGTTCCCGGTGAAATATTATCATAGTGCCAGATTGGTGTTTACAAAATTGCCTATGCAACTCAATTCAACCTCCTATTATTCTCTATTCATATCCTAGGGCTTCTTCGAGCACTTGCTCTGATACCAATGTTAGTAAGTATGAGAGAGAGAATGAAGATAATGGAAGACACACAACATGTTGACATACTTGTGTGTGTGTGTCTTTTATTGATCAAATAAGAAGTTATATATTTAGGTGAGGAAGTTATAAGTGAATAAGTAACATACATTGACTGCTAGTTATTTAATTAATGTTTATTATCTTTGATAGATGTATGTAGGCCAAGTTTATTATCATTGTATATATGCTAATAAATAAATAAAATAAAAGAGTTTAACTCAATAAAATGGATTGTTTATTAAGATTTATAATTTTGTAGATATGATGTTTCTTTGGATAAGTCTTCTATCTTTGTGTATGTATAATGTTCATTGTGTTCATATTGCTATGCTGCATTTATATTGCTTAATGCTATAGTTTATAGCTACAAAAGTCAAGAAAGGTTTTGGAGCACATGTAACAAATTCATGATAAATTGAATGAACATCAAGTGAATGTTCAGGGGAAGTACACAAATTTCCAATACCAGAAACAAATGCCACATTAGTTTGAGTGTTGGTGACAGGGTATGGCTATACTTGGTAAGTAGCAGTTCAAGGATCAAGGACAAAAGCTATGGTTGATTTGGTACGGTCCATTCAAGATCCAATGGGTTGGTGAGAGTTCCTTTAAGTTGTTGTCAATGAGATGTATGGGGCTTTACATAGTGATGAATTTGAACACCTTGAAGTAGTTTGAGGCTTTGATGCTAGATAACTAAGATGGAGTAGTGCAAGACGATAGCTAAGTAGTGATTAAGATGAAGTGGGAGACTTTACAACAAGACATTGTTTTCTAGTGGAAAACGATAGCTAAGTAGTGATTAAAAATTAAGTAGCGCTATGGTATTTATCTCTATAGTTGGTAAATAAATTTCTTTGTCTCCAAGAGTTCCATAGGAGAATATGAAGATTGTATAGTAATTTGTCCTATTAGGAACTTCAGGTTAGCAATTTTTTGACTGGAAGCATGTGATTGTGGATTTTTAAATTGTATCTCACTCTATATGGTAAGGAGGCTGATTAGGGTCAAGCAACTATTAATGGGGGAGACATGATATGTAAAAGATAAACCTTTAGTCAAATTTCAGGTTTCCAAGACTTGAAAAAATTTGAGGTTGATTTCTCCTAAGTCAAGGATAGGAAGGGTAAAACTGGTAGAAGGTTAAGTTGTGCAAATATTGGAGTTGATTTTGTGCCCAAAGTTACATCACTTATTGGTAGTGCTAAAAATGGAGTTAGGAAGTAGTGCCAATCTTCATCAACATCTTATGCTAGGTTGAATTGTTGTCACCAAATTCAAGGTTCACTAAACATTGAAGGTTGACATTAAGATTAGCTTCATATGTGCTGCATCAATGTCCATGTTGGCTACATGCGACCCTGAGGATCTTCTTGAGTCGAAATTTGTCATTAAGTGAAGGAGGGCACACCAAAGCACAATTTGTGCCAAAGGATGGGTCATGCTGAGGGTACTTTATCACCAAAATTAGGATTGTTGATAACTGAAATGCTTGGAATCCTGTCCATTTGAAGTCTATTGTTGATTGGTATAAAATTTATATAACTCTTCGAGATCATGTAAAGTTTTCTCAGTACATCTTAGTGGTGTGTAGCATGTAAGTGTAGTGTAGGAAAGTGTGTTGAAGCAAGTTGCATAATAAAGCAAGCTAGGAGAACATTGTTGACATGTTGTTCAACCTCTTGGAGGACTCAAGAAAACAATTAGCTTGTAAATATTGTGAGAGTGACAAGAGCAGGCATAGCCCTTACTCTTATGGAGTTTTGCGACATTGGGTTTCTCGAGGGTAAATCCATTTTGTTGAGCTCCATTTTTCTGTGTTTCAGTTCTTTATTTGTTTCATTTCATGTATGCAACTATTTACAATAATTTTAGGACTTAAGGATCACAATTCTAAAGCAAATTATTGGTTTCTTAGAAAATGTACGTAGAGGAAAACAAGCATAATTTACTAAGACAATTTCACATTAATTACTATTTTTATTGATGAGTTAGTTAAAGACTTATGCTATTTATGGATCAGATGGGTGTCAGAGCAGTTTTGTGTGTCTTGGTTCTTGTGGCATGACCATCTTACTAATTGATGACCATGACTAGAAGAGCTAGCGCAAGAGGTAAAGGTGAATTGGGTTCCTTGTAGCAAGAGATATCCACAAGTGAAAAGCATGGCTCACGAGGAAGAAAAAGTACCTCAAGATGATGATGCAAGATTCATCAGGTTGGAAGTAGATGTAAGCATCTCCCAATATGTAGGGAAACTCGATAAGTTGGAAAAGTTCATGGATTCTGTCAAGGGGAGGCTAGGAGTTTCCAAAGAGATTCTTAATTAAAATGAAGAGCTGAGTGAAGGGCAGCTTCAAACCCACGACAGGGAGCATCCCTATGTCATCCAAGCACCCCCGACACAAATTCCATACAAACTAGAAGCCAACATAAAGATTCAACCCTAGTTCAGTTTATATAATATTAGTGAAGAACTACACATTTATTTGAGTCATGCAATCATCTGGTTTGAAAGTTATGTTCATTCTTCGGCTTTAAAAAAATTACCACCTATCTCTAAGTGGGATGAATTTAAGAAGTTGATTAAGAAGCAATTCTATCCTATTTTTCATGAGTAGGAAGTGTCTATCAATTAACAATATGTTAAGGAAAAACAAGACCAAAATGCACAAGAATATATTAGTGAATTCCTAAAGAAGGCCATGCAAATGGGTAAAGACATTCAACATTATGACATCATGTTGAAGTACATTGGTGGATTGCATAGTCATCCAAGGAGACTTGTGTTGCTAGCCAAGCCTAAAGATGTGGGTAAGGCATGTGGTCAAGCCCATCATCTAGGGATGGATAAGAAAAAGAGTCCAAAGTATGTGAAGATTGAAAACAAAATGCAATTAAAAAAATAAAACTTAAAAACTTAACGTCTTACCTTCAAGCCAAGAATCCTCCTCCTTTTAAGCCCCTCAATTGCCTTGGCAACGAATGGGCACTCTTACTAGCGTAGGAAGATGATGACAATGTTGCTTGATGGAGTATCAAACCTAAATGTGCAAAATGATTTAAATATGCAATGAGAGGGATGTGAGGTAAGTGTTTTTCTTTGGTGTTTTGTGTTGTTGTATGTTGTCTTGTTGAAAATTTTGGGTTTTTAGTGTTTTTATGTTTTATTTATTGTTAGTCACTATGTTTTAATGTGGAAGATGTCAAAAAAATAAAAAAGGCATTTGTTTTGCCTCAGATATGCCTAGGATACATCTGTAGTCATATATGGCCATATTTGGGCCAATGTTGTATCTTGGATGTATCCACAAGTTCTCCCTCATCGTGCCTTTATCAGATATACATACTGTTTCTCTTTTTATACCTACAAGATGCCGCATCAATATCCTAGTTTCTAAGGAAAGTCTTGCACAAGATATTGAAAGAATTATCTTAGGAAGCTCATTTTGGGAGTGCATAGAGAAGACCTTAAAGGTGTTTGAGCTTGTTCAATTGTGGAGATGGGCTAATGGCAATAAACCTTGCATTGGCTCTGTATATGTGAGGGCATGGAACAAGCAAAGGAACAAATAAAAAGTAATTAACAAATGATGCTGAAGAAGTTATTGCATATTTGGGACATTGTAGACATCTTATGGAATATTCTACATTGTCTTTTATGGGTAGATGGTTGTTATTTAAATCCTAGGTTAATAGAGGTGGATCATATTTAGATGTGGAGGTAAGCAATGGTATAGTGGGAACAATAGATAGGATGGTTCATGATGAAAGTGAGAGGCTAGGGTGAGAAGGCAACTTATTGTGTTCGAGAACCAAGAGGACTTGTTTTCCTGCAAGGAAGCACAAGAAAGCATTGGTGGATCTCCATTAATGGTGGTGGACTTTATGGGTCTTCAAGTCAAGAGTTGCAAAAGATTGTCGTTTGTGTCCACAAATAGTGTGTTAGTGCTTTTCCATGCAAAATAAATTCACATGATTTGATCCATACTAATAAGAAAAACCATATAAGAGCTTAAAAACTCTTATTTGTTGTGTTTGTCCATAGTAAATTACGATTGCTTGAGCACAATCTTGCAAAAGGTAATGACAATCCTCACGTTGGAGTTCTTTGAAGGAGATAAAGTGTTGATTTGAAGCAGGTTTTGATGTTGAAGCAAGTTACAATGTTGCATATGCTTAAAACTTTTGAGTTTCATTTCAATTTTGAATTTAGGCTCTAAATTATGGATATTTTGCTATAGTTTAATGTTATTTAAATTTGAAACTTATATGCATCTCTTAACTTTTGAAAGTTTTAAGTTTATGCTCATCATTTGGTAGTTGGATATATATTTGTATGCTTTTTGTTAAAATATAACACTTTATATAGAATAAAGATGTACGGTTCCAAGTAGTTGTTGATAACCAACAAATAGTTGTAATTAAATGTAACTGCTCCTCTCAATAAATAAATCTCTGCCTGTGTCATTTGAACAGTGCAGTTTGCCTTCTATATTCTTTCTTCTCTTTGCATATGCTAACATTGGTATCGGAGTGTCCAAGGTTGCAGTTCGAGGAAGCCTCTAAGAGGTACGAACTACAAATTCGAGGAAGCCCTATCAAGGCACGAATTTGGCAAAACGTGAAGGTATTTGAGGAATATACTAGACACAAGGGAAAACCGAGGGCACAAAAATCATGCAAGTCATTTACCAGGCACGAGGAACATAGCAAAGTTGTGGTTTGAGTGCTTGACTCGTGGTTCTGTTCACGAGGGCAGAAAAAAGGAAAACGTGGGTAGACAAGGGCAAAAACACAGTCGTTTTTGCACAAAATCGTGACTTTGTTCGAAGACAATACAATAATTTTTGGTAAAGTTGTGGGTTGAAGAACAGATGAACAACCAAAAATCGTGGCCAGGGCAGTCGCAAATCCTGTAGCCTGATTTATGTGGGCAAATGAGAGGAAAACATGAGTCGAAGGCAAAACTAAAGCAAAACGTGACTAGTTCACCATATGCTGAGTTGTGTGAAGAAAGGAACAAAAACGTGAACAATTGTGAAGTGTTTCTGAGCCTGCGTGGGGAGAAAGAGAAACGACGAAATACTGCGTTGGAATTTGCTAAAGTCGTGTGTTAGGCAAGATTGTTTTCTATGCTTCCTTTTATGAAAGGTCGGTGAATTAATACCCTGAAATAATATTATTTTTTCAACAAAGGTATTCATACTATATGCTGGAGAAATTAAATTAATTAAGTATATTTGTTGGAAAAAGATATTTTATCTAGTGTGGGGCAAATTATTATTTTATTATTTTCCATTACTTTGGAATCATAAAATGGCAAATATTTCACACTTGACTTTGTCGGAGACACAAAAATTAACAGGCACTAATTTTAATGTATGGAGTCATAAGATTTTAACGGTCGCAGAGTTTCGTGATTGTGATAAAATAATCAAGGGTGATGAAAGTCGACCAACGACGAACTTCGAAGATTATGACAAATGTCATAAGGAAGCGTTATTGCTTCTCAAATTATCGGTGTCGGATGATATGATACCGAAAGTGCGGAATGCTACTGTAGTAAGCATGTTGTGGGCTAGTCTGAAGGGTAAATATCAGACGTCAGAGAAGAGTCGGGTTTTATACCTAAATAATATGTTTTTTTCTGTAAAATTACAAGGTGGTTTGCTGTCTGAGCACCTACTTCAGATGGAAGATCTCCGAGACCAGTTACCTTCCATCAACAAAAAGGTGAACGGCGATGATATGGTGGCTCTGGTTTTGAACAGCTTACCTTCTTCGTATGAGTCATTTGTTATGGCACTCCATTTAATGGCTGAAATTCAAACACTCACGTTTGACAAGGTGAGTTCCTACCTGTTGCAAAAGGAGCAAAGACAACTTCAGGTAGAATCTAATTGTGACCATTCAAAGAGTGCTCTTGTCACTTAGTTAAAGGGAAAGTGGAAACGTCAATCTGGTGAGTTTTCCACTCAGTATCTGGTCACATGCTATTACTGTCACAAGGTTGGGCACCTGAAGAAGGATTGTCGAAAGCGGAAGTATGATCTTTCACAACAGAACAAAAAGCCATGTAATGAGGAACATGTGGCAGCAGTTGCAGAAGAACGAGATGCAGATGACGGGCATGCTCTTTATTGTCTTACAACATCATGCTCGAATGACAGTGGTACCAGTTGGTGGATCATTGACTCTGGTGCGTCTGCACACTTTTCATGTCGTAGGGACTGGTATGTTTCATTTATTGCAAATATCTGTTTTGAATCAGTAGTACTAGCTGATGGAGAATCACTTGCAGTAGAAGGGATAGGAGATATATGCATTGTATTGAATAATGCTCATAAATTGTTGGTACGAAATGTTAGATATGTACCTTCTTTACAAAAGAATCGTCTATCTATTCGTCAATTGACTGAAAATCCCAATATTTCTGTGGATTTATGTGGAAAGAAGTGTGTTGTCTCTGATGTCAAACAGAGATGGATAATTGCTCTTGGTATTGGGGAAGGTGGTCAGTATCGGCTTGTTGATCCGGCTGCGATCAACATGAATGCACATGTGGAGGACAACTCCACCATTCAGGATGTGCAGGAGGCTGCAATGCCTTGGGAGGAAGCCATTCCTCACAAATTTGTTGACTTGGATACAGTTAACCTACATGCACCTATTGTGGAGGGAGTATCCACTATACCAGATGTACAGGAGGATGGATTTCCTCATTCTGAAGAACAATTTGTTGTGGACGGAGACTCCACTATTCCAAATGCACTGACGATGCATGGTGAGATGGCATGCCTAGCCACTCACTCAGAGGTCCTTGGACGAAGGACAATAGAGCATGAACAATTTGCTCATTGTGTTCTGAAGGATATTTCCCAACAAAGGGGGATAGATGAGCAAATAGATGAGGAGTTGATTCTCACTCCTACCACTGTTGAGACGAAGACGATTACTGAGACGAAGATGGTTATTTCTCCTACTATTGCGGAGTTGGTTCTAACTCCTATTGCACAAATGGTCACATTTCTCTTCTTGCAAAAGTTGGATGAGCACTACATGGTGGTGTAAGGATGTGATCGAGGTGACTTTGATTGCAGGATCATCGAGTCTTTGTACAGACTCCAACAGGCTACACAAGCCTGGAATAGATTTTTCAATCCACATCTTCGAGGTTCTGATTTCAGCATTCTGGAGATGGGGCTGACACTCTTAGCCATTGGTGATTCATCATTGGTCAATGAATCACGTAACAAAGAAACAGTGGACCACTTGCCATAGCTTTTGTTCATGGGACTAGATTTTTGTTTTGCGGTTCTTCTTCATTTGACAACCGCAACACAGTCATGGACTGCTGATTTTAAAGTACAACTTATGGCACAGTCTGTAGATGTAATGACTAAACATATGGTGGTGTTAAAATATAACACTTTATATAGAATAAAGATGTATGGTTCCAAGCAGTTGTTGATAACCAACAAATAGTTGTAACTAAATGTAACTGCTCCTCTCAATAAATAAACCTCTGCCTGTGTCATTTGAACAGTGCAGTTTGCCTTCTGTATTCTTTCTTCCCTTTGCATATGCTAACACTTTTTAATGAATTTCGTATTTTTTTACCCTTAAAAACAGATCTATTGTTTTGAACTTAGTAACTATGCTTGATATTCTTATCATCAATGGAGTTAATTATTTAAGTAATTTTTCTTTGCATCTTTCTCCTATGTTATTCTTACACGAACAACCATATAAATGCATGCTTGTTACACACACACCCACCCACCCCACTCATCCAAACCTTTTGAAGAAATTTCGTATTTTTTTGCCCCTCCAAACAGATCTAGTCTTTTGAACTTAGTACCTATGCTTGATATTATTATCATCAATGGAGCTAGTTATTTAAGTAATTTTTCTTTGCATCTTTCTCATATGTTGTTCTTACATGAGCAACCATATAAATGCATGCCTATTAACAACATCTAGGTGCTGACAAATTTGTTGTATCCAGGTGTTCTAGATATGGCATTTCTATGCATACATGCTGTATTTGGGTACATATAGTGATCAAACTGTGGATGTAGTACATCATAAATGCTACTTGGAGTGATGTTTGGAGAAATTCAAATTCGACACGTTCTTTTTATCTAGTATTTGTATAAATTTGTGTGTATTGAACTCAGCTTTTCTAATTGTAACATCTATCTATTTCTTTTTATATGTTGAGATTCTGATAATCGTGTGTGATCCTTTTTAATTTTGTTATGTTTCTATTCATGCTATTTTATATTTGAGCCAGGGAGCTAGAATAAATCCTTATGTATTGCAATGCTAGTGGCCACTTTGTACAAATGCAGGAAGTTTCAGCTTACTTTTGGAACCTTGGTGTTGCAGTTAACATGGTTAGGAATGACTGCTAAACTGAGGTATAATGAAGATCAAGCATCAAAAGCACTTACTTCATCCTTCCATGATATAAGTGATGTTGAGTTTCAGGATAACTTGGCTCGATTCTGGTAAGAGAATCTTGCTTCAAGAAAGAAATAGTTCTGCAAATATATAAATTGTTTACTTGAGAGGATGCTTGTCCATGATTTTTGTTCAGGACATAAATTTCATGATATGAAAATGACAAGTTATCTATCATTCTTGCATATGTAAAAGATTCTATTAAATGATTTTTAAAACATTTTTTGACAGGGTTGATATGGGAACTTCTGATGTATTAGCCTTGGATATACTGATCAATGCTCTTATGGGATTGAGCGCAGAGTAATCTCTTGTACCTTGGAAAACTTTAAGCTCCTAGTATATCATTATGAAAATCATAGATATAGTACCAGCACCCACATTGTAAGATTTGCATGCGAGGTGCATTATCTAGAAACTAGAACTTCAAGCCTTATGTTCTCTGTTTCTGTTTAGGAAGAATAGCTCTACTTTCTCTCTAAGCCAGTGCTTAGTATAAAAATATCTGTGCAAGTAACAACAATTAAAGTAAGGAAAATGCTAAGTGCACAAACTGAAATCTTTTATTTTAACATAAACTGGGTAAACACTAGCAATATTTTTGGGGTATAGGGCTTACAATAGCCTGGTCTGATAACTTATATGGTAGTTTTACCAAGACAACAATTTTATGTAAAAAAGAACAGCTTGCAGATCTTTTTTTAAACATAGGTGGTGGTCCTCACTAAACCTTGCACCCTTTAAGAAGTATGAGTTGAATGATTACAGCTTTCATAACCAATGGTTCACATGGGCCAGATTATTTATTTAAAGGAACCTCAGTTTCTAGAACCTTTTGTTCCCTGAGGAACCAAGTCATATATTTGTAACCCAGCCACTTTCCAATAATAGTCAAGGAAAACTTTAGACATATTGATCCTTGCTGGAGTCTGCATGTGGCGTGGAGGATTACTTACAGACTAGCTAGTAGATGGATCTATCCGACCTACAAGTTTCAATTGAACATGCAATGGAAATGCGAACCAAAATTCAAAGGAACATGAGTCATGATAACAACAGTTTTCTGTTCTCCTCGAACAAGATATAATACATATGATTATAATGCTGGAAATGAGAGGTAATACTGTGTATCCCCGTGGGCTCCAGAGATAAACTGGGTGGCATGAGGATGTGGATACTGGGATTGCAAACGACTATATGAACAAGTAGGATGGAGGGATGCTCTAGAATGCTAACAAAGTGTTAACATAGTGCTGATGACGCACTGAAAATCGATTTCCTTGGGGTTCTAGAATTACGGATCAGTTACTGGTCAATTTAACTTCCTGAGCCATTTTTTGATCCAAGGATTCAGTTTCCCAAACCGATTCTTGATTTTTTTCTGGAGGTGTGGCGTAGTCTCCAGGTGTCGTAGAAGTAGAAATCGCCAAAAAATTGTAGTTACTTGTGAGTAATCATTGCTCACCCAGAATGTCGTGGAAAACTAGAGCCAGGTTCAATGGTTTAATTTTTTTTTTTTGAAAAACTTGCCAATTACTCAGGATTCATTGAATAACTCATGAGCAATTGATGAGAGTTTCAAAAACTAAATTTGTTTGCTACATAACCCTTCTCTTGTTTTGATCTCATTTTAACACTCCGATTCAGAAAATTACAGACCACATGTAGACTGAAACATTTTCAAAATGAAGATTCAATGCCACATTCTGTATTATAACAGTTGGGGTACATTCCCCTCCAC
Organism: Taxus chinensis; assembly: GCA_019776745.2. Classification (NCBI taxonomy): domain Eukaryota; kingdom Viridiplantae; phylum Streptophyta; class Pinopsida; order Cupressales; family Taxaceae; genus Taxus; species Taxus chinensis. The sequence continues at coordinate 522,486,178 of CM034155.1, forward strand.
TAGGGCATGACATTTTGCATAATTTCAACTTTTACTTGTTCCTTTTATACAGAAGCTAAACAAAAGAGTTTATTCTAATTTTTTCTGTTATTTTTCATTGTTTTTAAAATTTATTAGGAGTGTAAATTTAAACCCTGACTGAATGAAATATTTGTCAAATTGAAGACTCAAAGCCACACTTTGCATTATAACAGTTGGGGCTCATCTCCCTTCACTATGGCACAACATTTTGCATTGTTGTAACTTATGCACATTCCTTCTACACAGCAGCCAAACAAAAGATGTAATATTTTTTTGTTATTTTTTATTGCTTTTAAAATTTAGTAGCGTTAGGGTTTACATTTAAACTACACAGTCAAACCCTAACTATTAGGGTTTGAACTTTACAATTTAAATCCTAACCCTTGTACTATAGTTTTTTTTTGTATTTACTAGCCCTTAGTTGAATGCAAAACCAAGATTTGTAAGCTTCAATATTGCATTTTGTAGCCTCATAGTGTTTTGTTTTGTATTGTAAGTTGTAATAGATTGAGATTATGAGATTCAATGAGAATTTAGGCGAGAGATGATTACAAATTTTTGTGATTGACAATATTGAACAAACTCAGTTTTTCTACATTATGTTTGTTTTCATCTCTTGGAAGCTAGGAACTAGATTTGGCATGAAATAATAAACAATTTTTCCTTTCCCATATTTTTTACGAAGATTTGTGTTTTTTGGTTTGTGAAGTTTTTCTTGTTTTACTCAACGAGTAATTGAATTCCATTTACATTTTTTATTTTTCATGTAAATGGAATGCTACCATGTCATAAATGCTTTTTGTATGATTTCCTGTGGCGCGACTATTCAGCCTCTTTCTTTTGTAACAGTCCCGAACAAAGCCTACTCAACATTGAACACATGTTCTAGACGACACTTATGGTTTGTTTGGGTGTTAGGTGTGTGACTATTCAGCCTCTTGTTTTTGTCTGTAATGCATGTGGGACTCATGCTGCTGACACATATGTTGCACCAGCAGGTTCACAATGGATTTCAAAGTCAGATTGCCATTCAAAATTGACATGTAGAGTCTACTTCATTGTGAAAACTTGATGATGACATCCGGATTGAATGTGTGCAGCTCATTTGCCCTTTCTTGAAGAGAAACGGTCCACATTGTGTTCATTGTTTGTTGCTAAAACTGAGGTTTGGAGCTGCCGAAGTCTGTTCTACTTACCTTGATCTGCTTGCTGCCCCACCTTGACAACTTGGAATAGCTGATGATTGCCTTGGTGATTGTGATTCAAATATCCTGACGGTTCTTTTAGGTTCTCAAACACCTGTTTAAGAGTTTGAGTTGTGAGTTATGGGAGGAATTTGTATCACTTAAATTCCTCAACTTTTTCTTTCCTCACTATCCTTGGAGTTCTTCAAGAAATTGAATTTTTTTTTTTTTTCATATTATGCCCCTTCTTTCTGTTGCTATCAGGATAACAATGGTTCCTCGCTTCCATTGCATACCTTTTTCTGTCCCAACTGTCCTTTTGTATCCACCTAGGTAGGTGGCCTCCTTTGTGTCGTACTATGTCTTTTATTTTTCTCCTTATTAGGCCGACATAAGTGCTCTCTCTCTGGCTTTATTAAGCACCCTTTTTTGTTTTTGTTATTACCCTCTTTCTTTGTCTTCATCATGTTCTACTTTTATCTTTATTATGACCCCCTTTTGTTATTTTTTTCCTTATCTGAGACATTATTTCAGTATTTAAACTTTCAAATCAAAAGCTTATAAGATCAAATGGATAACATATCAAAGCTTATAAGATCAAACGGATAACATATCAAATGAGATGCTGTGGGGGTCATGCAGGACTAATGATAAAAAATGAGACTAGAATAAGAATCTCCTTTGCTTGCTTTAATTTTTGAGTTATATGCTCAAATGGGTAATACCTCAAATGAGGGGGGTATGGGGTCAAGAGGGTCTTTTGCGAAAAAGCAGGTCTAATAAGAAAAAATCCATTCTTCAAACTAGCTATGGTGGTTAAGATTAGTGGGAAGATATGAATATGTATTGACTGTGTCCTAAAGACTCACAAAGAAGGGACTATCGCCAATTCCATAAGGTCACACAATCTACTACATGGGTTTGATGCTTACAAATAGGTTCAAAATGACAGTCAATCACAACTGAAAACCCGTAATATTAACTTACATCTTGTTGCTGTTTTTATAGATTTCCTCCCCACATCTTGTTGCACAATCTCGTTTGTATTAAACAGCTTTCCATCTTCTTTTTAGCAAGTCATCTCAATATCTTTAGAGATCAATGCTACTATGAGCAAGTACATTTTTCTAGATTGGATGGCTTTTACGTGTTGCAAGTAAAGCTCTTTGTATTGTTATCAAAGAAATGATTGAAACACACTGGAAGAATTGTGTTTCCCTCATAAAAATGTGTTTCCCCTTTAAAGCCATGATAGATCAGTCATGGACGATGGAGGGTTGCTCCCATATCAAATAAAATTGTCATATAAAGTTTTCTAATTTAACAAATGCCAACTAATTTTGACCTATGTTAATATTTTGAGCATGGTTTAATTCAATTACAGTTATCTTAAGATGACATGTAGAATTCCAGTCTTGATGTTCTATAAGTTTCCTTTGAATACCCATTCTTAATCTTCTGTAGTGGCAAGTCAAATTTTGTATGTTTGTTTCTACTGTTGAGATGGCCCCTATATTGCATCTAATGGAATATTAGCAATGGGATTTCAGTAAGTTTTGTTTTTCCTCTCTTGTTTGTTGTTGTTCATGCTAAGTTTTTTTTTCTTTTTTAATATTCATTCAGGAATTTAATCGCTTAGAAAATGGCAAATCCTATTCTAGAACAGTATCTTGGTGAGCTATATTATCATTTTTCTCTCTGTGATGCTGCAGTTATATTGGTGTCAAGCATCTAGTCTTTGGGGGAAAGCGCTTTGGTGATTGGGAAGAAGGCATGACATCTGCTGAATTTGGATACAAAAAATATGGGATTTGAACTTAAGTGCCAGTCACATTCACAATAAGTCATTGCCTTGATCACAAGATTGTCAATAGGCTTATTTGTCTAGTGATCATGTAGAAGAAGCGTTCGATGATAAAGATGTGACATGCTGTTTTTCAAAAAGCCACATAAAATTGGACCTTATTGTTCCTATCAAATAACAAAAGTTTATTCAACTTTCTCGCCGAATGTAATAAAATAAATATGATCCATCAATAATATAAACTACACATGGCTACCAATCTATGTAATATGGATATAAAAGTTGAAATGATTTTGTTAATGTCAAAGTCTCATCTTGTGAAAAAAGATATAATCTCAATAGTAAACGATGGATATGCCAAGAAAGTGGTGCGAAGAAAGATACATTTTTCTTTAAACAAAGAAGGCCAACCATTTACACCTAGAAGACACTCTATTAAGTTGCTGCAAGAAGGGCTATGCTGCCATCACAGGAAGAAGATTCTCTTACCCGTTAGCTAAGTTTAGATTAAGTGTTGTTTTAGTTTCATTAAATTATTTACATTTCCTTTCTAGTATTTGATAACTTCCAATTATTGTTCAGTTCTTTTCATTTATCCTAGCTTGTGGTTTATTAAAATTTAGTAAGTTATATTACAATTGGGTTTGCTTTGTCTAGACAATTCATATGCTTTGTATGTTCTTTTCCTTGAGTTGATACTTTCTGTATTCCCATAGCTTTTTGGATGGTACCGAGGAGGTGCCAAGCATCCTACTGGGTTGCTTGCATCAGAATTTTTCTATTTGTGAGGGATGGAGGGACAGAGGTTTTGTTGGCTCATGTGCCTTAGCCACGATTCAATACTGTGTTTAGCAGTCCCATTGTCTTCATAGGATTGATTTTGTTTAAGTACGCTTTAGATTGGTAGTTTTGGGGAAAAATACCTATGGTTTTTTAAAGATTTTTTTGAGCCAATAACCAAAGACAAGAAAATTGTAGATGGTTGATTCCTTTCATAGAAAGGACAAAAAATGCTAATTCAGGAGAAATTAATAAATAAATACCAGTTATCCTCTACAATATTCCGATAATCTCAAAACTCTATAAACAATGTAATTAGTAGAAAGAATATAGGCACGCATCCACCCAAGCTCTAACATTATCAAATAATCTTATAAGGTGAATGATGGATATCCACAATCCTATAGGGGTAAAGCATTAATCTGAAAGGGATAGTCACCTTTTTAAGAACTTATATTATAACGCAGAACTATATATGAACGCAGAAGTAGAGGAGGAAGATATGTACCCATTTTTATTTCTCAAGTTTAATGTAATGACATAATGATCTCTATAAAAGCTAGGTTTGTAGTTTTTATAGAGGCTCACCTTGTTGCATCATCATAATTTTATGTAATTATTTTTGTGAAGGAGATCTTGCAATCATTGAATATTTTCATAGTTCTAAGTTCATTATATTGATTTGAAGATAGAATTTGATCCTTATAAGCCTTTTAAAAAAGTATTCTTTTGATTGTTTAGTATTTTTAGTAGGGGTTGAGGTTGTTTAATTGGATATATTGAATTGTTTTACGATAATTAAAAAAATTCTTTTGTAGGGACCCTTATATTGCATTCTTGATCATACCTTACACTAATTATATTGGTTTGATAATATGTTTTATATCTTTCCACAAAAAATCATATTTTTGAAAATGGTCCCGTAGAGATTGATTGGACTATCAATAATAGATACCTATGATGTGGAAAGAATACATAGACATTGTTGTGGAGACTATTCTTTTGATAACCTTGAAACTTTATAAAGTATTTATGATTTTTTCCCTGAATATACCAAAAAATAATATTTGCTATACATTACTTCTCACGACAAAATGATATGAAGAGGTCCAAAAACCAAAGAGGACAAAAAAACCATTATAATTCACCAATAAATTCCAAAAAATAAATATTAAAAAAAAAACAAAGCATATAAACTATAAAAAACCAAATATTTGAAAATTAAAAAATTAAAAATAGGAAGCTTAGTTGGTGACATACCATTTATTGTATCTAGCTACAATTTGGCCTTATGTCAAAGATGCTTGCCCGAACTTTCAAAAGGTCTGGTCCTAAGGTTTTTTCAAATCACGTGCCACCTTTTCGCTTACCTCACAAGGGTGACAATCCGTGTATTTTTAATAAAACTCCATTGGAAACTATTTTCTCCTTTTTAGAGGTTTAGGCGAGTAGCAAGTAAAATTGGGTTTATCTTTATATTATAACAATTTAGCTAGCTCAGATAAAAAAATAATTATATCAAGTCTACATCAAGTTGAGTTCACTTTTGAGTTACACATTTTTCTTTTTGATTGATCAATTGGTGGATAGAGCATCACCTTAGACACTAAATTTAGTGGGTATTCCTAGAACCTAGTGTAGACCAATATTTTTCTTGTGACACACATTATTACATAGGTGAGTGAACTAGAAAAGATTTGGATTCAAATTGAGTGATCTTATTTCTACACTAGACAATGTGACAATTAAGGTAAAAAAATCACAAAAAATCAAATTTATAGAGCTGATTCTTGTGCCATCTCGTTACATATATACAATGGCTTCTTATAATGCATAATATTGTACATGTATTTGAGTATCAATTCTTTTGATACACATGGTAACATAAGGGAGTAGGTTCCATTTCCAGCCATCCAAGTCTGCTCTTCTTATTATCCATAAATCTTCAAACATACCTGATAAGTGATTTTGCAAATAATGAAAAGTGCTTGACAACAATTTTACAACCTGAAAATTGATATCAGTGCAACCAATGACACTTTATATCTCTTTTGTTTTTGTATTTGAATATCATGGCATAATCTCTTGGCTCCATCTTGGTAAATAGAGACTCATTTCTCTCTTGTACATGTTTTCCAAATATGCTTTTTGTTTATAGTTTGCTTCTCAGGCTATACCGGTGGTTTGTTATATTGCCCAATTTTCCTCCTTTCACTATTTGAGTGAATAAGTTCTTATACAATGACTTCCATTGACAAGCTAGTTGAAGCTTTGCATACTATGGAGTTTCTTGCTCTTGTAACTGCTTAACAGTAATAGGTGGCCATATATGCGTGCCTCTTATCACAAATCCCTCCTATTCTCTACTTTATTCTCTTATCTCTTTGGTTCCCAAAAAATTGAGTATAGAGTTTGGTTGATGTTCTAAAGGGCTACTATCTAACTAATACTTTAACCTTGCCTTTTTGCTGTGGCATATGTATCTTAGCTACGTCTATAGTATGCTTTCCATGCCATTCCTTTCATTGCATATCTCAATATGTCATCCTTGTTTGTAACGCTAAATAGTGATATACTATTTCCCACAATTCTCATATTTTTTTGTGATTTATTTGGCCATATGATTAATTTCTTCTTCAATTTATTCACATCATCTTCGGTGCTAATTAGTTTAGAGATGTAGTATAGCTCATCAAGTGTGATATGGTAGAGCTTGTGCAAGTACATTATATCTTCATGGACCCTACTCAAGATCACTATTACCACATTCACACGATGTTGTAGATGTGGGAATATCAACCACACAAAAATTCATGTGTGATATGATTAATTTTACCTGCTCCCGACTTCATTATAATTAATTTTACCTTATACATCTCATGTGAAAGTGATTTATATCTCCACCAATTTCAAATGATTGTACCTTGTATGGGAAGGAAGAGCTTATCCAATGGGTATAAGCTCTGTTAACTGTTAAAAACCTTCCATATTTAGCATTTTTTGGTGTTAGTTTATGTTAGCTTGTGGTCACTCAATAGAAATATGCTACTTTATTCTCCAATGCATCAAATAAAATTTTAGTGGCGAATTTTCGTAAACTCATGAAAATCGAGGATTATGGAAATTCGAAATGGCGCATATTATGTTGTTCAGAGCCGACTTATTTGTTGAAACATTCGGCCAACATGTCCCTTATACTATTCCTTTTGCCTAGATTTTACACATATATAAGAGGTTATGAATGTAATTCGCCACCATTTCGAATCATATCGTGTGCATATTCTCCGAAGTAAGCATATCAGCCGCCAACACTGAAGTCTGAAATTCGAGCCATCCAACTGTAAGGCATCCAACTCTGAGCCATCTAGCCTTGATCCGACATACTCTGCAATCTGAAATGTCCAACTCTATTATTCCGTCCAACCCCCTGAGCCATCCAACCCCTATGTTGTCCAACCCCTAGTCGTCCAACCCCTAGCCGTCCAACCCTTTACCGTCCATTCTCAGAGCCTTGGAACATAAAAGCCGCTCGTAAGGCTATAAGCAGTAAATAGTCATGGATACTAGAAATCAAGGCAAAAAGATTACAAATTCAATTAGTTCAAAAAAGGGTGCCAATACTTTGCTTGGCTATTTTGGAAAATCACAAAAGATGAAGTCGGTTTCTGCTTTCGCTGAAAATATCAGTATGTGGCAAGTGTTATTTACTTGGTTATTTTATCTAACAGAATTTAATAATTATGTTTATGATACTGTTCTTGGAACTCTTTGACATTTGTACTCTGTAAAAATTTAACTATAGATAAGATTAATACTATATAAGTAACAATTTTATAAAATTATTTGCAGAATTTTTAGAAATTCCTTCACAGAATAATCAATTTATAGATATTGATGATCCAATATATGTTGAGGCAAACATTCCGTCCCTTGATGAAATAGAAGTACAGGAAAATTCATCGAACTCCCAGGATACACCAGCAGAGGAAGCTTCTACTCCAAGGTCTATTTCCAGAAAGAGGAGACATGAGATTCAAAATATTTCTGTTGACAGCCCAGATGTAGAAGTTGAATCCCAAGGAAAAAAAAGAAAATATGTTAGAAGAAAGATGACAAACTGGACAATTGGAAGGAAATTCCAGTTCGAATGGGCTGCAAAATATCCTTTTATTGAACCTGTGCACACTGAAAATTGTAATGATGTTCCAACACAATGTCGATGCAAAATATGTGGTTGGAAACAGGGGAAGGATCACACGATGCAGCTCAAACTAGACACAATTGAAAAACACTGTGGGAAAATATACATTTCCCAAAAGCTCAAGGATGGCAACATAGTCAGAACACATAAATGGAAAGATGCAAAAGATTGTCTACATGTCAAATATGCAGAAGAGTACGAAAAGGAACAAAAACGTATCAAATATGTAAATGAAAAAGGTGGGACCATAGTAGCAAAATTGAGCAAAGCTATGGAGGCAGAAATGCAAGCAAAGGGTATTCAATTTGCAACCGTATTTCATATAATGAAAAGGGGAAGACCGATGTCAGATTTTGGAGAAAATAGAATGTTGTATCAAGTTATTGGTTTAAAGAATGTTCCACAATCTCATTGGTTAGATACCAGCGGCTGGGAGATTGCAAAATGTCTATCTCTGGTAGAGAAGGAGGATTTGAAACTGTGTGTTCAAAAGGCAAAGTATATTTCCCTTTCTTTAGATGAGGTTACCGCAGTCGATAATACTTCATGGATATGTATTCATGTTTACACATTTACTAATGAAATGAGGACTCCACACCTCTTGGCAATTCATAAAATGACAGAGAATTGCAATTCTGAGAATATTTATAAATTGGTGGTATCAAATCTAAAGGATATCACTGGAATGGATGACTTTGCCATTGCAACAAAATTAGTTTGTGTCGGAACCGATGGTGCAGCTGTAATGCAGGGAGCCAGAAATGGTCTGTGTGTTAGACTTCAGACAACTATTGCTCTGTATATGGTTGTTGTCCACTGCATGGCTCACAGAATGAATCTCGCATACAAAATTGTGAGCACATTTGAAAATGTAGCTAAAGTGGAGGAATTGATACGTGATCTCCATGCCTATTATTCTTGCAGTCCTAAGAGATTTTTAGAATTTCAAAAATTTGCTATTGGACTAACAGAGGGAAAAAACTTCTCAAAGATGTAGATACCAGATGGATATCTATGTACGAACCTGCCTGTAGAATATATGATGAATATCCTTCACTGACAGGATTTATGTTTAAATACCACAGGGATGTAGATAAAGCTAAAGATCTATTGTGCCGTCTAACTGACATAGAAACTTTACTCACACTTTGCGGTATTTTTCCCATGTTGAGGGAGCTTAATATTTTAACGAAGCATGCTCAAGATTGGTCTTTCTACATTACAGACTTTATAAGACTCAGAAGACGTGTTTGTTGGAGTCTAGAAAGTTTATATATTTCTGATGGGAGTTTTCAGGGTGCTGCTTTTGAAAACTGGAATGCATTGACAGATTTGAAAAATTCTAGGTGCTTCTTAAAGTACAATATAAATGATCATCTGTGTATAACAGCACATGGAAAAGAGATTCCACTTCATACGTACCAAAAAAGAATTGATATGGCTAACTCAGAAATAGAAGAAGTAAAAGTGACACAAAATTTATATGATGCAGTATTAATCGAAACTAGGAATAAGTTGAGAAAGATCTCTGAATCGTTAGCTAAAGAGATCTGGGAAAGATTCAAAAATGATAAAATACTTGAAGCAATGGGAGTTGTAAATCCGCAGTTCTAGAATTTGTCTGGTGGCAAACCTTATACATCTATCAGTCCTTTATTTGTCAAAAACATGGGTGATCTTACTGATCATTTCTGTAAGACTGTAGAGGTAAATGGAGTTTCAGTAGAAGGAATTTTGGAAAGAAAACTACTTAGTTCACAGTCAATGGATTTTGCTAATACAATGATACGACAAGTTCAGCTTCTACAAAACCCACAGGATTACAGTGCCATGAAAAGGATTTGGAAGGATATCTGTTCTAGTAGTATTCTAAGTGAAGATTTGAGCGAGTATATTAAGTTGTATGAGCTCTGTCAAACAATGATTCTGGGTTCTGTGGAAGATGAGAGGGTTTTCAGTGCACTATCCTTTTTAAAGTCAAAAGTTTGAAATAGATTGGATAGGAATCTAGAAATTTGTCTCAGATTGTATGTATCGAGTTACTCAGTGGAGTCTTTTCCTTATGATAGAGCACTGACATTGTGGAATTCACTAGTAGACAGAAGAGGAGTAAGTAATATTCTGCCTGAACCAGGGGATCGAGACACATCCACAAATCATGTTGCAGTTGATTTCCAAGACACAAATGAAAGTGTTGCTCCAGGACTGTTCGAATTCACATAGATTTCATTTCTTCTATACATTATTAAGACTACTTATGTACTTCATTCAGTGATTACAACTTTCAATAAATGCAATATTATATTTGTCATTATTTGATCCTTCGTCATTGCAACAATGTCATTATTTGTTTCAATTATGCCATTTGTTTTTTTATGTTTGGTTTTCAAATTCAGACTGAAATAAGAACACATTCATCTTTTATATCTGTTAATTTATTTATTTTACATCTGCAAGAATTCAGAAACGTAATGAAACAAAATAGTGTAAATTTAAGCAACATTTACGTAAACAATAGAAAAGAAACATAGTTTGTATTAATATATAGTAACATTATACAATTCTAACTTCCAAAGTTCATATGAAATTGATTTCTCATGTGGTGGATTACTTTATGAAAAAGTACAAATTCATAAAGCATTTTCGGCCAATACAATTCAAAAAAGGGGTTGTTATAACATCTCAAAGCTTCCAGACAAGTTCTGTCATATAAGGACACATTACGAGGTCATCCTCTTTTCTGCCTATGATTCAAAATCATAGTTGTCCTTATGTCTGCCACACGGAATAAAAACTAAAAAAGGGCTGGCCACTATCTTTTAATTCCTATGCCAGTGTCGGAATTATGACAACACACCTGTCACATGGTGAACTTAACTAACTTATCAAATTTTATGATGCAGGTGAAGGTTTTTCTTTTTCCTGTGTAAGAGATGGAGGAATAACTCCTGATGCCTGAAGATCTCCTGTTGCAGTGTTGATATTTTCCAGTATATTCAGCTCCTCCCTTGCTACATCTCCTGCAGACAAAAGTGTTGCATTTGCATCTGTCTTTTCCTTCAGTAAGACTTCTGGATCCATATTATGCTCCTTTATTATCCTTCTCAATGTATTATTTTGTTTATTAATAACAATGAGTTTTTCCTTCAACTGTATAAAAGAATTCAGGATTTTGCGGGCATTCTTCAAATGTGCTTCAAAAACAACTGCTTCTTTCTTTAAATTTTCATATTTTTCCTGTAAAATAGAAATATTAAATTTTTAGTCTATCAAATAATATGAAAAAAATATATTGCAGTGGTTATAATATCAGATAATTTTTAGTTTTTCATGTAAAAGTAAATGCCCACTCACAACAACTTTCTCTTTTTCTGCATTTGCTATTAAAACATTAGTCTTGTCTTTAGACCATTTGTTGTAGTAAGCCTGTGCTTCAGCATTGAGATTTTCCAACCTGTTTAGCATTATGTCTACAATTTCATCATTGTAATCATTACTATATGAAATTGTCCCTGATTGAGCTTTGTTTAGCAAAACATCCTACCATGCTGGTTGGCTCTCTATGGTAGTGAACAATGAATGCCTTTGAGCATGATTATGGTATCTAGTATTTATTTCTTTTATCAAAATTTTTTCTCTCCTTTCCCAAGACCACACCAAATCCACATCAGACATTACAACCTCTTGAATTGTTTCCCCCATGCTATCTGATATCATATTTTCTAATATAAAGTGTGTTTTTTCATCATCTGTTTGTGGAGCAGCCCTTGGGGGAGGAGGAGAGTCACTGCCCTGTATTCCATGCACATTTTGTTGTTGAGGCGGAGTAGATTGAATCATGTCGTGGGTGTCAAAATAGTTACTCTTGGCTGCATCCCCACTATCGAAGCCTAAATACTCCTCATCAAGGGTGATGTTGTTGAAAAGTTGTGTGGCTGTTACACTTAAAACCCCACCTAGTGACAGCCCAGGAAATTTGGTTGTAGCAGGATGAACTGTTCCTGCTGACTCTGCAGGAAACCTAATATTCTTTCCTGAAGTCCTCCTTTGTGTTTGTACTTGACGTGTTGGAGGAATTGGTGGCCTCCTTGCAAGTGGAAAATGACCTGAAGCCATATTACCTGCATGAAGCAAACAACAAATTGTTAGAATATAATGGTTGGTCTTTGTAAATGCTAAAAAATTGTAAGGAAACAAAACATGCAAATCAAACTACCGTACAATATACCTCACATAGACGGAGACACAATCATGATATTTTGATCTCCAGACCCAGAATGAGTTTGATCTTCATCATCCATCTCAGTAGTTTCTGAATACAATACATGTAGAAAAGATCAGTAGAAATATTAGAATACATAATCTATAGTAATTGTTTGAATTTGTAATTTATATATAAAGATAACTTCATTATTCATACATGTAGTTAAATGTGATGGTAAACGTGTTGTGCATATCGACCCCCTAGGTCACTTTTGATGAGGTCTTACTGGTGTTGATTCTGCTGAATCCATGTCAGAATCAACAGAGACCTCTGGAGGGGCTTTACCTCTAGCAATTTCCTCCTTATGAGATGTTGCAGCTATAATTTTTCTCTGCAAAATAAAATCATACAATTATTATTTTATTTTAAATATTCAAATTGAAATCGTTATAACAAGTAAACAGTAAAAGTAACTTTTACCTGTTGTTCTTCGAGACTAAGACCAATCATCTTATCATTGATTGCAGTAGGAATCGTATGCTGTGTCAATTCGTAGTATGCTTCATTATAGAAAGCAAGAATAAAATTGCAACAAGAAAATACAATCCTCGATTTATCAGTTTGATTGCCTTTGCGGGCATGGGAGATATCTGATTTTATTCTGTTGGACAAATAACTGCACCAATCGAATTGTTGACCTACTAGTGTCTGTAATAAATACTGAACTACCCAATAGGGAATGTCTGCACATCTGCCCTGTAATACAATCCTGGCCTGAAAAAGTGAAGCAACTGCAATAAAGAATTTGTTTGTAATACCTTGTAGAAGAAGGCCTCTTGATGATCGATTAAGAGGAGCTGCAATTACAGAAAGGAAACGTTAGATCCTTTGTGTGGTCGAGTAATGTTAAAAAAAATCATTTGAAAATAATAAACTTACCATCAACCTGTACATTGTAATGAGACTCCAAAAACTTTTTGTCTTCGTCTGTAAGGACTGCCTTTGTAGTAACAGGTGGCTTATTTTCGAAAGGTAAACCTGTTAGCCGATGCACGTCCTCGGGTTCAATAGAAAAATAAATTTGATGATGTTTCAGATGCACGACAAGAACGGAAAATTTTCCATCTTTGTTGTTGTAAGAGGCGAGTAGGTAATCAAGGACGGATGTATCACTGTCGAATTGGGGCATGTTCACAAGCCCGTAAAATTCTAATTTTTCCATCCAATCCTTTGGAGCATCTTTTAGTTTTAGTAGAGCTAAAATATGTGGGCACATGAGGTTTTTGTATTGAAATTTGGGTGTAGGAATAGATGTGGTATTGGCCATTGCTGAAATTAGGGAGAAGTGAAATTTGGGTGTAAAATTAGAGAGCTCAGAGCACTGGAAATTTACGGATAAAAGTGTAAAAATGAACCTTGAAATGATATTTATAGAGCCCAGGGGTATCATTAATGAGCATTAAATACATTGGTAACAATGCCCAACCCACTCCATCCAAACCCTCGTTCGCCCAACCCGCCCATCCAACCCACCCGTCCAAACCTTAGCTGACCAACCCTCACTCGTCCAACCACCCTGACCAACCATTGCCCATCTATCCCTTCCCGTCCAACCCCCACCCTGTCTAACTCATATTTGTCCAATCCACCCTGTCCAACCATTTCTCGCCTAACCCCTTCCCGTACAACCCCTTCCCATCCAACCCTCACGCGTCCAACTCCACCCATCCAACCCCCACTCATCCAACACACCCGTCCAACCCCTTCCTGTCCAAACTCCCCAACTCACCCGTCCAACCCCCTATCCAACCCCCACACATCCAACCCACCCGTCCAACCCACCCATCCAACCACTGTCCAAACCCATCCAAACCTCTCGTCCAACCCACCCGTCCAACCCACCTGTCCAACCCACCCGTCCAACCCACCCATCCAACCCCCATCCAACCTACTCGGCCAAAAAATGTGAAAAAATGAGGGACCAATGCTCTGTGAAATCACCTTTGCCACGAAACATTTTTTTTTAAATTCACCAATGATTCGAAAGTCATTTTATGAGATTCACCAATAATTCGAAAGTAATTTTTCAAAGGGGTTTTCTTAAAATAAATTGAGGTCCTAAGAGGTCTATTGCAAAAAAACACAAGGATTCAATGAAAAAGGTTTGTACACAATCTCATGCCTAGTGACACATTTGTGGTGCGTAACTTTTGGAGCTTCCATCTCAAATAAGCCAAGTTGCATCTCACCTAATCCCATAAATGTTATTGCTGAGTAGACTTGATTTCATTTAGTTGTGTTATGAACACTTGGGCTCTATCATGCATATAGGATTGGGACATTCAATATTAGTTGGGTAGTTAATTACTTTGAGGCAATCGTGTGACTATATAGCCACATTTAACTCTTTGTAGAAGGAATTCAATCCTAGGAAAAAGGGATATAGTCTAAGTATTTTGTTGTAAGGAGAACTACATTAATGATCTATGCAAAGGTTTAAGGAAAGACTATTGAGATTGAGTCATTGTGGTGATACTAAGGTGCAAAGTGGTTGTAATCATGTGAGTATTGTGTTTGGCTATATCGTTTTCGATCATTCCTTGTTTGTATGATTTTCATATGATTAAATAATTATATTGTTGTTAATTGAATTCATTGCATAATTCTACAAGGTTGAACAATTAAAGGTATCCTTTCATAAGGATCCCTAACCGTGACTACACCAATTGGTATTAGAGAGACACATAACTCTAAAAAGTGAATATTTGAAGGTTTGCTATCTTTGCAAGGTGGGTAAAGGACAAAAGAAAAAAAAGTGTGTGATCCACATAGGTTTGTAGAGAGTACAATGATAGATCTAAGTTCTGTAAAACAAAGATGCTGCCAAGAAGAGTAAGACAAGGAGGTGCTTTAGCCAATAATATAGATAGAAGGCTTGATGAAATTACATAGATGTTGAGAATAACGTAGATCAAATTGACAGTAGTGGAAGAAGACCACAAAAGAGGATTCATCCCAAGGTATGATGTAAGTGAGGTTAAAGAGGAAATGAATGAAGCAACTGAAGGTGGTGTGAATGAAGCAATTCCAACAAAAAATCACTTACATGATGAAGAAGAGAGCTTATTGGAAGTTATGTCAAAAATCGACAAGGGAATACAAATGGGGATTCCTTACTTTTAAAGGACATTGAATGCAGAGGAGCTTATTTATTTTCTCACCAAAATGGAGGAATACTTTGAATTTGATGAAGTTGTAGAAGAAAAAAAAGTGAAGATTGCATAGACCAAATTGAGAGCTCATGTTGTGTTACGGTGGGAAGGAAATTTAGTTATAGAGCAACATAAAGGGTAAATATAAGATTACTCAATGGGATCAGACACTGGTTACAAAACTAAAGGGAAATATTTTTCCTGCTAATTAAGTTAGTTTAGTTGAATAGGCTATAAGATTTGTGACATAATGATTTGAGTGGGAAGAAAATTTAGACGAGTTCTATTTATAAGATCACAATTTGAGTTGGTCATAGTGAGATGAATCAAGATAAGGTAGCATGATACATCAATGGACCATGATGGGTGATCCATGATGAGATCAACATGTCAAAGATGTAGACAATGGAAAAGATATACGATTGAGCCTATATAGCAGAAGAAAATTTGGTGTGTAAGAAGAACAAGGAAAGGAACAAAAACAAACATGGAAATGGTAGAGAACCAATGGCTTATGAGAAAGAAGGAGAACTAATCACAAATGACATGTAAGAGTGACATAAAACTAACTTTTGCAAAAGGGAGATGTCATAATGCAAGATTTAGTGGTACATGTTTTTCATGTGAAGAAGTAGGATATCATGCTTTCGAGTGTCCATGTGTATGAAGATGATGGGAAAAGGAAGGATGTAAGTGACAACATCACGCAATTCGAAGCAGAGAGTGACGCAAATGCATCACATAGATCAAATTGAGAATATTTAAGCATTAATTACAATGAGAATAGTCTTGAAGGTGGTGGGAAGAAGATAAGAGTTGTGAAAAGAAAGGCAACAAATTTTCCACACAATATGCAAGACTAAGGGAAAGTGTGGGATAATGGTAGTTGATAGTGGAAGCAAACGAAATTCGTTGCATGCAGAGATGGTGTGAATGTTAGTATTAGAGCACAAACCACATCCAAATCTATATAAGGTAACATGATTGATGGAAGCAACAATTGGTGTTGTGCAAGAACATTGCAAAGTGGAGATGAATATTGGTGGTTTCAGAGAGGGTTTTGTGTGACATTTTACTAATGGATGCATGCCATGTAATGTTGTGGTGGCCTTGTGTTGGGTTTTTAAATAGGACTTTAACAAACCACAGTCAGGGGACAACAAGTCCCTCCTCTTTAATGGGAGAGGTTCCCTTATTGAAAGCAAACAAAAAAAATTATGTACAAATATACAACTTTCAAAGCGTGGATTCCTGATACTTTGAAATGTTTATGCCCAAAGATCATCAATACGAAATAATAGAAGAATTAAGGAGATGGGGAAGGAAGAACATAACAATACCTTTAGGAAATATAAATACCAGAG
Source organism: Taxus chinensis (assembly GCA_019776745.2). Taxonomy (NCBI): domain Eukaryota; kingdom Viridiplantae; phylum Streptophyta; class Pinopsida; order Cupressales; family Taxaceae; genus Taxus; species Taxus chinensis. The sequence goes on from CM034155.1 coordinate 522,502,948, forward strand.
TATAACCTTATAAGTATTGAGCCAGGGAGATGCAAAATAGAATCATTCACTTTCAAAACAGATATAATTTCATGGACACAAATTTCCAGAAATCATAGAAACAAGAACACAAAGTTTCTTAGCATGCAAAGATGGATGATTCAAAAATTTTCAGACAAGGAAAGAAGGAGTAACAGAGGAAGAAAAGGGAAAACTTTTGTATTGATTACTTCGAATCTATTACATCTACAGAGTACCAGGATCCAACCCTAACAATGGCATGGAGAAGCCATTAAATAGTTTCCAAGAATGGTTACAAAAAAATGATGAAAACTAATTTAAGAAACCAATGTCTAAGTCTCTCCAACACCTCAGCCATTTCCATGCTTGGTGGCAAAACTAGACGCATTAAATCGCAACCGTTCAATCTGCCTTTGCAAACTTTGAATTTAAGCCTTCCATGTGGGAGAGATTTAAACAGAAACGTGCCTGGGGACGCCTTTTGCATTTTGTGCCTCTTAGAGAAATGGCACTTTGGAACATTTTGGCCCACCCACCCACTTTTGATATAGGCTTGACACGTGGCTTTACTTGAGTGGTGATGGAGCCGCGGGTTACTTTTATACTTTTACCTCTTTTCAATGCGGGCTAAAAAATGCAAATTGCTCTGCTGGCCTGCCTCCTCGCCTTGACTTTTTAACGACATCAAAACACAAAAAGGGTCCGCCCCATGCCTTGAATTGAAACATGACCACGTGGCCCTTTACGGGTTAGTTCAATATTTTTGCACTTTTGACTAAGTCCCTTTCATTTGCCGGGGCCATATGTTTGACCCTGGACACATGGAGGGCTGGTGCAAGTTTGGGACCTGCCTCTGGATTTTTCCTATTGAAGCTGCGCCGAGCCGACACGTGGAGGCTTCCGTAAACTCTTCTGTACTTAGCTGATTCAACGAATGTCTCTGCCCCTTCTTTTACTTTGACCACATGGCGAGATTGCGCACATTTGGAGACCCGCTTTTGATTCTTCCCTTGAAGTTGTGCTGAAGAGACACATGGAGGCTTCCGAAAACTCTTATGTACTTAGCCAATTCAATGACCAACTCTGCCCCTTCTTTGAATTTGACCATGTGGCGAGCTCACACACATTTGGAGACCCACTCTTGATTCTTCCCATGAAGTTGCACCAAAGAGACACGTGGAGGCTTCCGCCGGTTCTTCATACTTAGCCGATTCGGGCCTACCACCAACTTGACTTTTGTTAAACCCTAGAAACGTGGAGAGCTGGCACTCATTTGAGTTTCCACTTTAGATTCACCCCCTGAAAGGGCACTGAGATGACATGTGGCTCCTTCCACTGGTCTTGGAATCTCCTTTAACTCTGACCATGTGGCGAGCTGGTGCTCACTTTTGAAGTTGTGCCATTGAGGCACGTGGAGGCTTCTGCCGACCCTCTTTGTACTTATCTGATTCAACGGCTGGCTCTATCCCCTTTTCGGACCTAGGACACGTGGAGAGATGGAAAAAGTTTAGGGAACCACCTTTGGATTCAACCCTTAAAGTTACGTCGATGAAGCACATGGCGCCGTCCACTGAACCTTCCATACTTAGCCGATTTAGGCTTGTTCTATCTTTATTTTGGACCTGGGACACATGGAAAGCCCACACTTGTTTGAGGACTGTCCCTTGGGACCTGCCCTTGGAGTTGTGCTGTTTGGATCCATGGAGGATTTCGCTATCACTTAAAACATGGTTATGCCACATCCAATCTGAGATGTCCACGTACTACCCGTGGATGTTGGGGAAAAAATTGATAGGGAAGATACATCCGTCATTCCAACTGTGGGCAATACCAGGCTTGACGTGATCCATTACTCTAAGGTACCGACTCAAAATTTTCAAAACTTGACTTCAAAAAGAGGGGAATTTTGAGGGTGACAACACCTTGTAAATTTGATTTGGAGAAGTATGATGGGAGAGGAAAAAAAGTTAGGTGTGAAAGGATGGGAAGATCCCCATTTTGAAATTTCTAAGTGGCAAAGACAATGGAGTGCACTAAAGTCATATGATTAGGTGTGATGAAGAGAAGATCCTATGGGATGGAGAAGGAAAAGTATGTGCAGTGACACAACAAAGTGTTTCATGAGGAAGAGGAGAAGGAACATGGAAAAAAGTAAAAATAAGTTGGGCAAAAGGAGATGATGGAATAATGAGGAAAATATGCATAATTATATGGGAGGATGTAACATCAATGCAAGTGCATTATAGGATGAGAACACAAACATTTCTATTTATAGATGATTCATAGATATGTTGCTTTAGGGAGTAAGATGTGGTGAAGAAAATAGATATCTTTTGTGGGAGGAATAAATAATCCCAAGGAGGATAGGGACAAAGGTGTAGAAGATGAGAGACATTTTTGGAAAAGGAGGCCAGTGTCTTACCCAACTAACATCAATTGTTGGAAGGCAGGGGGAACCCTTTAGTGTGCAGACATGCCAAGATTATACTAAAAGGTTGAAGATTTGATTTTATCACCTATCCCATGTGTGTGAGCATCATCTTGAAAATTTTTCTTATCCGAGGTGCATGATGTAGGTGCATCTAGGTTCACTTGTAATCTTGCAGTAAACAAAAATATTTTAAGTTAGTAAAATAAACTAAGTTTAGCATTGTTCAAGGTTTTGTTTGTGCATAGTTTTTTGGTATGTTTAGCCTAAGTTTTTTTTTTTTCATGCAAAATGCCTTTGTAATGTTTGATGCTTTATGCATGCGTGCATAGGTCTATGGTGTTTTATGCCTAGTTTCTATAGCATAAGTGTGCATGTAATGTTATGTTCTATCTTATGATACATGCAATTGCTGCCAAGGGTCATTGGTCAAAGGTGGTCACGATATTTCTAGAAGGCTTCATTAGGTTTGTGGTATTTTCTTGAGCTCATAATAACATTTATAATGTGTAAAATAGTTTCATATTGGTAGAGCATGGATAGGTGACTTCGGGACTATAAAGAGAGTCACTATGTTTTATGTGTGGAAATGTACACAATGTTTCTAATGGCTCACATTAACATATTCTATGGTTGTCAGATATGTGTTATTGTTGTTGTCATTGATGTCAAGTAGCATTGATGTCAAAGGGTGTCTTGGTGTGCATAGGAAAGTGCATGATGTTGTCATTGATGTTCATTGATGTCAAATAAGGTGAAATGAGTGAAGGTTGATTGGTAGTGTCTTGTTCTGGTGGCATGGTGTGTTGTATTGGTAAAGTAACATGGTGTCTAGGTGTGAGTGCATGTTCTTGATGCATGGTTCAAGAAATCAAGGTGTAGTGAGTGAGCTCTAGAGGTTGTCAAATGTTGATATGATTTCTAACATGGTCAAAGAGTTGTGTCAGAGGTGTATTTGTGTCTACCAGATGGAGAACATGTCAGTATACATGAAACATGTGTTGATGTACGACTAACTAGGCCTAGTCCTAGACCTAACACAATAATATGGTATGATAACATGAGTTATGAAGCAGAAAATGCTAGTATGAGCATGTGAGGAGTGTTTTTGAAATTTCATAGTAGGTGTGGAAGGTGTATAAGGTCATGGTTCAAGTGTATAATGCATGTTTTAGGAGCTATTGAAGCAAGTACAAGAAGACAAGGCAAGAAGGCATGGGAAAACTAGGTAGCAGGATGAATTTCAGTGGTAGTTGAGCATGGATGATTTTTATCAATCATGGAGGAGGCCATTACAGAGGTATCTACCTAGTTTAAGGTCAAGAGGTTGAAAGAAATGCATGAAAAACTTATTTTAGGATTTGTTGAGCTCTCAAAAAACTCTTTTCTAACTTGATGGTCAAGTTTGAATGCTCACCCACATGTGCAAACTCAGCATTGGGACTTGAGCCATTCATCAATGTTGAGGCATGGATTTAAGATTCTTTTACATTTTGAATGAGGTAAAATGATGTGCTATCCTTTATGAACAATTGTTAAGAAGTTAATTAGGTTTAAACCCTAACCTCAGAGCGATAGCAAAGATATGAAGGGTTTGGTCTCCAAATGAATTGGGAAGGCTAGTGTGAAGGTTTAGGCATGTAGAGAATTCATTAGATCTCATTTTGGTGGTGGTGGCATGCTCTAGGTATGATGAAAAGATACAACAAAACCTCTATTTTGTGAAGATTTACAGGTACATGCATGTGTTACACTTGTCATGGTGAAATTTTAGTTGTATAGAAAGCTTGGGATGTGTTATAAGTGCCCATGAAAATAATTGTATAGGTTCTATGTAAGAAATAAGTGAAACCTCTCTCCTAAATGTTCCTATCGCTAATGGCCTAAAGAGGCAAAAGCCAATAATGGAATTCTGAGAGGGTTGTGATGTTTTACATGTTGTAACAATGTATTATGATCATGGATAGTTTGTTGAGGTCCCATATGAGGTGTTTGAGATCATAATTTGATCAGATGAGGTGTTGTCATGCTTAAGCTCTAATGGCCTAATCAACCCAATTAGGCTTGTCAAGAAGGTGGTAGTAACATGTATGCAAGTGTGAAAATATGAGTGTGAGATATGAATGTAAGTGCATAAACATGTTGGTGGAGTACCTAGTGAATTTTTCCAAGTGGTGGAAGTGTTTGAAAGTTTCCCTAAAGATTTTGGAGGTCAGTTACCTCAAGACTGGTTCTTGAGTCCTATATACAGGTTTGAGCAGTTTCAGGAAAGGAATCTTTTTGGAGTTTTGTACCTTGAATTGGAGGTTGATATAAGTTTTTTGAGTTACATGAGGATGTGATATTTCCAGTGATGTGCCATATGTGTCTTGATGACATGATTTGATATGTGAACCAACTTGATTTTGATGAGCGATAATTAGGTGCTTGAGACCTAATTGATGAAGCTTTCCAAATGGTGTGGTGTATGCTGAAGATGGAGGTTACAGAGTGTTTCATGCTTTAGATGGTTGTGAGAGGAGTTTCTGAAGTGTCCAAAGGTGATGGAGTCTTGGTAAAGCTTTCTTCTGCCCTTGAAATTCAAATTATGACTGTTGAAGTAAAGACCTATTTTTTAGGCTTAGTTGTTCAAGTTTGTATTGTAAGGCTTATGCCAACCTATATGGTATTCTCATGTCATGTGATAATGTTTGTAATATGTCTTAATATGTGTTTATGGCTGACCTTGCATGGTATAATGGTTTGTTCCAACCTAGAGTGGTTTGTGGTTTGTGGCATGAGTCATGTATATAAGGCAAAGTGTAAAAATCATTTGAGCTAGTGAAGAAAATACAAGTTTGAATGAGCAAGATGAGTGTGTGAGAGTGTTGTAAGGGATCTAGGGAAGAGCAGAGAATAGGATGAGAAGGTAAGAATAAAAGAGAAGTAGGGATTCAAGGTCATATGACCTAATCAACACAATTTGGTGCATACATGAGTGAAGAAGGAGAGAGAGAGTAGTTTGAGAGGGGTTTGAGTGAAGCGAGCTGAAAAAGTGATCACAATCAGTTGGTTGAGCAAAAAATTCATTAAGTGATCTTCATATTTAGGTGACTAAGTGGGTGCTTAGTCATCTTGGGGGGTTTTAGCCTCCTTGTAGAGTGGGTGCTATACTAAATAGAGGTTGTTGCTCCTTGCGGGGTTAGTGCTTCACTAAAGAAATATCTTGTAATGTTTAATATTCATAAGAGTCATTTGTATCAAGTTATATATGAAAAGGTTTAGTGGGTTTCTTCCCCTCAAGGGTTTTCCACTCTATATCTTATGTCATTGTGTTATTTTCTTGTTCATGTTTTATGATTCATAATGGTTAAGATGAATGATTGATGCATAACTAATGAATGATTGATGGACGGATAGGCATGATTTATAATTATGCATGGATAATTTAATGAAAGTTATAAAGGACTGATTCACCCCCCTCTCAATAATTTCACTTCCAATAGTTGATATTAGAGCAATGTCCCTTTGAAGCAAGCTTAACTACATAAAGGATATCCTTTGAAGCACACAAATGAAGAATCAATAGAGTAGTTTCTTATACTAGTAAAACACCTATGTTTGATGGGACTAACTATGCCTTTTGGAGTATCAGGATGAGGACTTACTTAAGCTCTTTGGGATGTGATATTTAGCAGTAAGTGATAGATGGGTATATTGTTCCTCAAAGTCCAACAAATGCAGTAGATAAGAAATATATAAATGATACTTCTAAAGCCATGAATGCCATTGTCTGTGGTTTAGGAGAATCATAACTTGTCAAAGTGATGCATTGTACTTTAGATAAGGCCATGTGGGAAAAACTTAAAGTAATATATGAAGTCAAATCTAAGGTGAATATGGAAAAGCTCTAAAGTTATAGAAGTCAGTTTGAAAGTTTGAAGATGAAGGAAGAAGAATTTTTTTTTGCATATCTTATGAGAGTAGATCGAGTAGTCAATACTATCAGAGGATTAGGAGAAGAAGTGCAAGAGGCTGTAGTGGTGCAAAAAGTGTTGAGATCACTCATTCCCAAGTTTTATGATAAAGTTTTAGCCATTAAAGAAGCCAAATATTTGAGTACCATGTTGATGGATGAGCTCTATGGAATTTTGACAACCTATGAGATGAGGACCATTGATACAAAAACTATCAAGAAGGAGGTTGCATTCAAAGATGAGAAGAAGAGAAAATGTAAGAAGGTTTTATATGATGATATTTTTTATTTTGATGATGATGAGTTGATTGCCATGTTTGTTAGAAAGTAGAAGACCGATTGAGGCAAGTATAATGGTAAGTTTCCCTTCAAATGTTTCAATTGTGGTGAGATTGGGCATTATGAAAATAAGTGTCCTCACAACCATATGGATGAAGATGATGAGGAGCACGATGGAGATAATGATAAGAGATCTCATAGGTCTGATAAGATTAAGAAGAGGTTCAAGAATATTACACCTTTTTCATCTCCTTTTTCTCCTCCTCTATATGCATCCTCTCTATTCCATACCTTTGTCTCCTTCACCTCTAAATTTTCTTTCCTCATTCTTCACTTGCCCATAATCAACCATTACTCATATCCATTCCTTTTTTCTATCTTTCCACTTTCAATAATTACGTCCTTTAACACATCTTCACACCTATCATTCAAGGCCGATTAAAATATTTCATCGTTTATGCACCACAACCGATCCATTCCATTACACATTATTCTCATCCTCCTCTCCTTGGAGCTGACATCTCCTCTTTTCAAGAGCTCTGTCATCTCTTCCATTCTCGTCAGCCCTCTCGAGGGGGCATCATCACATCTATCCCTAATCACATCTTCCTATGGATTTTTTTACTGTAGGATACCATAACATTCATCACCTACCACCTTCTAATCTCACTAGTAATTGTCTTCTCTACCTTTTACTTAGCAAAAGTAGATGGAATTCTTCTCCCAATCTCACAAGAAAAAGATTTTTCTACTTTTTTCTTAGAAAATGCTTTCTCTTTTCTTCCTCTAATAATTTTTTTATCAAAAGAACATATTAATTAAGAATAATCTCTTCAAAACCTTCAATCCCACCACTTGGGGCATATTCATCCATATTTTCTAATTTATTTGAAAGGAAACTATTTTCATAGTACCATTTTAAAGAAGGGCTGATGTAGAAACCTTGATTCTACAATCCTCTTGAATCAATTAATCCCCAACAAATATTTCCACAAAAAACCACATTGAATTAATCAATGTTAGTTGATTAATTGTTCCTTTTCAATCACTAATTAGATCCAATCCTCCTCACATGTCAAATATTCCCCATGTCCCCCCACTTGTGAATTAAATATTCGAGTTTAATTCATGACCATTCCTCATGTCCCTCATTCACTTAATCTTTCTTAATTTCCTAAATCATGATTACCCAAAACCCCCGAATTAATCCCACTTTCAGGCTATAAATAAAGCCTTGATCCCCCCTCTTAAAAACAAAATCTAGAAATCCTATCAGAGCTCTTAAATTCTTTTTGCATAGATCATCCCCTTGATCTCATCCTAATGTCAGGATAACCCCACTTTGTTCATCCATAAATCCATTATGCTCATTCCCTTGGTGCAAATTTTGGGAATCGATCACCATTGCATCACAGGTCTTGTTCACGATAGAGAAAGCACCTACACTTCAAGAAATATAGGCTCATCCAAGTCATTTCCCAGTCTAAGGTTTGCAAAGGAGAAACACGATGAAGGCATACCATTCAATTTAGCACTTTCTTATTATCGGTGATTTCCAAAGATAACAACAAATAAATTTGTACTGTGATTCTTCATCACATATTATTCCTAGAGTACCACACTGTATTCTAGGATTAACAAAACATAATCAGGCGCAATGGAACTTCAACTAGACATAAGTATAAGTTCTCACCTAAAGTGCATGCAACTCTATTATGTCCCTTCTTATGTTGACAAGTTGTAGATCTTGCGTACACAATTATCACCACATACATACATGCCATATGGAGAATAAATAATCACATAATTATATTATGTGTAAATATAACTATACATAACCTTAAAAGGGAGTTGATTAATCATTCATGAATCATGATTTATACGTATATGTAGCTTACTACGACAACTTTGCACTTCATATAGAATAAGTACTTATACGGATCCACATTAATACCATGGTCTTCAATACAATACCAGACACTCAATGAATCCTCAAGACTTTACATGACATATTCAGACAATCTCCAGACACCTATTGCTATTACATGGATACTATAATTATTTATAGGATGTGAACTTATCCTTCACTGCTTGATCATACTCTAGTTCGAAAATAGACCAATACTATACATAGAATGCATGGTCTAAGAATCACACTTATCTATACATAGACTCAAACCTATGGTTCTCCAAAGGAATTATACTTTATTTTGGAAGATCTATTTCCATCACATGTTCTATAAATAAACCTACTTGATCCATGAGTTAGTCTTATCTATAATTAGTCCTACATGCTTTTATCTAATTATCGACCAATTCTTATCCAAGCTTTTCTATTTCTGGATTGCTTTGTGATCAAGTCATCTATACTTTGCAACATATTTTCACCTGTCATACCTGAATGTGTTTTTTATTTCCTTTTCCTATGTACCAAACCTTTGTGCATCCTTCTTCATAATTCTGCACGTAACTTGTGCATAGTTCTCAACCTTCGAGCCAATCTCATACTTAGTAAATTCATCAACTCAACATTAAACCATAATAGGTATATTTTTCATCCTCGGGAAATACAAATAATTAGTGAATGAGATAAGAATCATGAATTAAATAATCATGGGAAATGCCCCAAAGAATGTAAATAATAATCCATATTAAGAATATTTATTCCCACACAACCAAAAATGAGACTAAGATACATGGATGAGCTCTAGGAATTCTACTCCAAGATTTGTTTCTTGTTCCTTCTATTCATTTAGTGTACTAAAAACATTCCAAGTCTCTCTTCTCATACTTCAGTTTTACCATTTCTAGACTGGAGTGCCCAACGAGGATGGCAGCACTAGGTGCCCTCATCCCCTCTGGGTACCCTTGTCCTTTTTACATTCTACTCTCACTTTTTGGGTCCTTCCTAGCCATTTTGGCATCTTATCTTTTTGGTAGTTGGAATTTTCAAGGTTAATTAGAAAATTCAAGTGAAGAAATCATATAAATATAAAATTATGTGATCATAATAAGGGACCAAACACTAAGCATCACTTATCACCACCTAAGGTTGTATCCATCAAGGATTTTATTGCTCCATTTGCATGCATCTAGCTCCATCACAAGGGACAAAGGCTGGTTCATCTGCATCACACTTCATAGGAGGGTTGTTTATCCTATTCCATGCACACATTATTTACATTATACATCTAACTACTTGCTTGCTACTTCAAGTGCGACAAAAAAAAAAACCTAGGGCATAGTTCCACACATACACAAAACTACATTAGGTCTCATATGCAGTGTAGTTCTCAGTTCTAAGTACACCATTATGGCAGTTGAAGAAAATATAACCCTTCATATGTATCTTTATTTTTTAGGGTTTGATGCTTTATGTGGGGTTTTGAAAGTGATTCTTTACCGCAAGTTCATGGCGACATCAGTGAACTGGGTGCGAAACACACACAACAAGAAGATAACAACAAAAAATATCTATGGACCATGTCAGAACCAAGTTCTAACCATTTTTGTAGACCAGGGTGCCCATAACTCAAATAGAGCACCCTAGGTGCCCCCACTATTCACCATGCACCTCAATCTAGTTAGACAACCCATATCTACATTTTCTCAAGATCTTGTGCAAAGGTGTCCTCCTCCTATTCAACTAGACCCCATTATGACAAAATCCTGTAACCTCGATGAATCAACTAAGGATCTTTTAACCTTCTTTGCACATTAGGGTTTTATATTTTCATAACTTAGTGGCTTGGGTGTATTTCAATTATTACATTACTCATGTATTTATTGCTCCTATAACATTTAGATTAGGCTAGAATATTCCATTTTAACATAATCAATATGCATCACTAAGATGTCAATGCACCATACATATAACCAACCATGCTAATCAATACACTATATGATGGGTTCCCAATAGTAAAGTTGCTTATCCTTGCCCTTGTCCCCTAACAAGTGCAAGGATAAGATACCAATAATGGCCTTGCATAGGTTAGGGATAGGAGCAGAGGTAATTGATAAAAATCTCATCACATGTTTGGCACCTGTGTCAAAAGCATGTGCATCTCCCATGTAAGTGTCCCACTGGGGGGCATGTGCAACTGAACTTTTGGTAGTTAACACTAAATTCCTACCAGTGACAGGAACCCCTAGAATTTGATAGAATTCCTCTAAGGTAATCCTCCACTCACCTCTAACCCTAGGTAGCTAGAAGGTGTTCAGGTCTGCATCCCAATATGTCAATAAATCAAACACTAGGTGGCTAGTAAGTGAAACCAACTACATCTGTGATATCCTCCATATCCCAGTCCTATGTAATAAATCCCTCTCATCCTGAGATAGTGCCTCCAAAATCGGGGTAAACCAATCACACTTGTAAGCTCTGATCCATTTGACATACTTCCCTTGCATTCAAAAACATGAAAAAAGAACAAGTTAGAATCATATCAATGCATAATAAGCTCACAAAAATAATTAAAAACTAATTTTTTTACAACACTTAGTTAAGTTTTAGAAATTTCCTTGACAGTTACGCAACCACTTCTCTATGCAGAGTGGTGGTTTCATAAATGCCATGGAAATTTGGCATTTACCATGTTCTATGTTGCGGTTGAGTAACCAACGCGGTGGTTACACAAATGTTACTCTGTGCAGAGTGGCGGTTGCACAATCACCCCAACAATTCCATTTGCAAAATGCAGGCCATACCCTAGGACCCCAAAATCTCAAAAAATTACAAAAATGCATCATTTTCATGAAAATAAAATACATATCCTAGAAGGCACCCACTTGTGATCATTTTCACTAAAAAAATATTTGAAATTACTCTCCTATGACTAGTTTTTACCATTTCCTACATTTTAGGGTAAAAACAAGCAAATGCAAATAAATGACATGATTCTAACTTGCTGCTCCTCTCGCTGGTTAGGATGTCATCGCATTGGAATGATCTTAATTTTGACTATATTCTCTCACAAAATTGTCACAAGTAATCCAAAGCTCAAATTTCACTGAGTAAGTGCAAATGATTTTCAATAAATGAAAATTTCTATATATATAACATGTTTCTAATATATTGTTTTGAGTGTTTGTATTTTATAAGATGGGAGTGTTGGCATAAGTATACTTCTCCTCCACGTAGATATGGTAAGGCCTCTTGCTGATTTAATTTAGTATATTTTATCGATTGTATCTTTATCTATACTTGATTCATGTTTTCTCTTGTAGGTGGCAAGAAGCTTGGATTGGAATCATTTCAACACATGGGCATGTAAGTTATAATTTCTAACTTTCCCATTTGGGAGTGCTATACTCAGAATTCACGTTTTACACCTCTTAATGGCTAAAATGATTCTCTAAGGGGGCAATATGTATGCATCCAAATTTGCACGGTGCTATATTGATGGAATTATGAAAATCCCTGATGATGATAATTTTGTTTCCAAATTAAATGGTGTATCCATGTCTAATTTCCTCACTTTCAGCATGTTCTTGTAGCTTAGTTTACCTTTCTTATCCATTTCCCAACTTTTCTTGCTTTCCTAGTTGATTTTTTAGCCTCCTTATCTTTTTGACCTTAAGTTACAGAACTGCGATGATGGTTGCATAATTGACCCGACGGTTATGCAACTGCTAGTTTTCCTTGAGTAGTGGTTATGCAACTACCCCGGTGGTTGTGTAACCGCTAGTCTGTGCAAACCAACGGTTCCATGCGCTATAACCCAAGAATTTTCCAACATGTTCTAAAATGCATGTTGCTCTTTCCCAAGTTGATATCTCACATGTTTCTTGACTAAATCAACTTCCTTTGAGCTTGTTAGATGCATATAGAATTCTTCTCCTTTACTTACTATTATTAGTAAGTTAACTGCCCCTTCCCATGGAGATTTGGAACTTCTTGGTTACCAAGTGTGTTGCACTATTTCCTTGCCAACTTTCTATAAAAACCAAGCTTTTTTCTGAAGCATTGGCTAGAGTCTTTTGATTGGAATTGTATTGTTATTCTGTCGAAATATTTCCAAGAAGCACATAAGAAAACACAAATATTTTTCCTTGTTAATCTCTTGTCTGCATTGTTACTAGACTGCCTGCAAACCAACTAGCTCCAATAATTCTACATATTCTTCTTGCATACCAACCAACACAGCTCCCTGGATAATATTGGATTCACCATTGGAAAATAAATTGAGGGGGTCATCAAAAGCATAACCAACATTAGAAACTAGCTTAGTTCTACATTTCCATGTTGGAGGTGTACTTGAATTCCTAGAAGCTTTAATTAATTAATTAGATTTCATTTCCTAGTTACATAGAATATTTTTTAAGGAAGTAGAATTTGTAGTTAGATACATTGCCTGTAAGTAGCTTACATTGATGATTTCTTCTCAACTCATCCCTGTGGATTTGTCTGGGAAGTATTCAGGGGAATTTCTTGTGCACATAGTATTTATTTTCTGCATAATCAAAACTCTTGTAGATTTCTTTTGTTTATTTAATTAAATTGTGCCCACATACGAGCACATATTCTAGTGAAAAATTCCTCCTTGCCTATCCCTTTTGATTTGCAAGGGAAGTGAGTTTGAATAAGCTTCTATGTCTATGCACTTGTTTGAATTTCTTTGCATTTTAAAAGCTTCTATATAATTTAGTGGTTTACTTGGGAAATCTCATGAAAGAAATTTATTCTAAGAAGCTCTCCGATCTTCCTGTGATTCTAAGGTAGAACCAAAGAAAATTAGACCCACAATTACAAATTAGAAAAATATTCTATTGTTATTAGATTAGATTTAATTCAGTCTCCAATGGGGAAATAACCACATCCAACTATTTCACTATTTATTTTATTTTATTTTATTTTAGAATAGAAGTAGTTTTCGTTTAATTAGAAGTAATTTGATTTTCTGTGTAGCTTCCATTTATTTAATTATAGATAACCAAGAAAACCCTCAAAAATATAGATTAAATTAATTAATTTTGTATGTTTGTCTTATTCCCTTTCATTTAAAATCTTGGAAAATACAAAAACAAACAGACTAGATTTGATTTCATTATTTTAATTACATTAGTTTCCTTTCATTAGTTAATTAGTTACATGTAGATTTAATTGAATTAAAGGAGAGTAATCAATTTTGTTTGATTTAAATCTATTTACATTCTTTGCTTAATTTAAGAACATAGATTTAATTATATGGGAATCAACACAATCTCCCCATATCACCTTAGAGGCTTAGGTTCCCTGAATTTGACCTTAGTTTCTTGCGGTTGCTTTGCATGATTTGTTTATTTTATTAGATTCTTTGTTTACATGTCTACATGACCATCCAAGGCCCCCAAAAACCTAGAAAAAGAGTGTGTGATCCAAGAGTACCACAACCGAATACTGTTACAAAACTCATTAACATTGATTAGGGCCTTAACAAACTTATATTCCAAACCACCTCAGTTCAGCCAAGCATTATTCACAATTGATAGCCTTGAACAATGAAGTGGATAATGCTAACGAGTTATGGCACAATCAACCTAGTAGATGCTATATTTCTACTCACCTTATCGCATGTAATACATTCGTGATCCTCTTTGGAGAGGAATTCATAGATGACGAAGGAGAATTTCCACAAGACCCACAACCAAGTCATTTCTTTTTTAGCTTTAATGTAATTTCCATTGACTTGTGTACCATGATCTTAGTTGACCTTTCCATTTCTCCTAAAAAAGTAAGAGAGGATTTCATTTCCCTCAATGATCAAATACCGATTGCACCAATTGAGGATATTAGATTGCCTTTATCTTTTCCACCCATCTATTCCTATTTATCCATCGTATATCCATATATCCATTTCATTGTAGCTATCTTGGCATGACCTCAGGAGGTCTTGTGTGCTCTAGAGTCATGTGTTTATTCTTAGGCGTACAAGAACACCTAGTTTCTGTTCAATCCCTGACATAAAGGTTTACAAAGTATACTTGAGATGGAACAATACAAAATACATACAAGGCTCGTTTGGACTTATGGTATAAGCAGATGCATGATGCCTTTGAGAACGAATGGCACATACCCAAGGACTTGCCTACTTTATTGACCAGAAAAGTAGAATTTTTTGTGATGTAGAACTTCTGTCTTGCAAGGTTTTTGATATTGAATGGATAAAAGGATCCTTGGTGTAAAGTACCTTTTGACTTCACAGATAGGTACTTTAGGAGCTTGGTAAACATGATAATGGAAGTATAACCATTGAAATTTCATGCAGACAAGGTGGACATAGAGTACCATACTCTGTGCAAGACCTACTACTACCAGACAAGGAAACCTTATGAAGAAAATTTGGAGGTAGATGGGATGGAACTCAATCCCATTGTAAGTTTAACATTTGGGAAGGAGGCTTGCATAGTACATATATATCTACTCCAAAAGATACAAGATAGAAATGTGGCGGAGGTACGCGACATGTCTATTACACCACCAACTTCAGGAAGGGTGGCCGGGAGACAAAATAAGAACATTCATGATCCAAAAGAAAAGGAAGAAGATGAAACAAAGGTTCATTTGGACCACAATGCTTGAAGTAGGTTAACAAAAACTAGGTTAGGTTTAACACACACCCCTCCTCAAGTCTCTCCAACTAGCCCACTTGACAAAATACACATGGTAATCACAAGTGGAGAGGATAATACTAGTGAATAAGAATTTATAATGGGTGATGAATCAAGGGGAGAAGAGAATCCCCATATAATACAAGTTGATGAAGAAGATTAAAAAAAAGAGGAATGTGTCAAAGAAGACATACTCTTTGAAACCTCAAAACCACATGTAGAGGCAGTGCAATAAGATAAGAAGCATGAATATGAATAAGTGAAAGATAAAAAAGGAGTTAAAGTGGACATCGGTCACGCACAAGAAATTGTTGCACAAGATTCACCTCATGAGAAGTACACATAAATACCATGACCTAAAACTTCAAAAGGAATAAGGTCTGGAGGAGGCTACCCTCATTGACCCTTTATGTGCTATGTTAATGACCCAAAAATGTCATCAAAGCAATATTATAACATACCCCAGATCCAAAATATCTATATTGTTGGGATATGTTTTAAAAAATACATGCCCATATCCTCATGTGAAAGGTGCTTTCATTTTCTATGCAGACTCATATGAAGGATCAAAAGTTCTAAGTAAACCCAAAGGCCATCCGTGAGTTGTAAGGATGGAGGTATCCAACTAGGACATTTTTAATTTTGGATTTTACACAGTTGATAGATGCAAAAGGTGAAAATGCCTAATTAAAAATGGCTACGAAGGTAACACACAAGAATTTGAATAAAGGAGTAGGACTATGCAAAGTAGAAAGAGTTTTGAGGATGTTGGTAGGAAGAAAAATAATTTAATGACTGACCTAAATAATTTCAAGGTGAGGTATGTCTTCATTAACTCTAAAACAACCAAACTTGTTCGAATTATTGCACATTCATGTCCAGAAATAATTTTAGAAGCCAAGCTTGATCAAAATAGGGAGATTGATAACCTAGGATAATTGGTTACATTGTTACTAGAAAAAGTAAATGCAAGACATGAACCAACCATAGAGGAGCTAGTTAAGGCTAGGTAGGAGGAGATATCGAAGAAATTAAAGGGGTATGAGA
This sequence comes from Taxus chinensis, assembly GCA_019776745.2. NCBI lineage: Eukaryota > Viridiplantae > Streptophyta > Pinopsida > Cupressales > Taxaceae > Taxus > Taxus chinensis. The sequence goes on from CM034155.1 coordinate 522,519,246, forward strand.
ACCTTGGCACGAAGGTGAAGGAAAATTCACTCAAGGAAGCAAATGTGTTTATCAATTTTGTAAGTTCCTATATCTTAGAAGTGCACCTATCTGAGGAGGAAACAAAGTAGAGTAGCCTAAATGCATCCTTGTATACTGGGGATAGAGTGGAACACACAAAATTTTCGTAGGATATGGAGGAAATAAATAAAATCATTAACGATAAGCATATGAAGGTAGAGGCAAGATTGGAGGAGTTACAAGAAATGGTTATTAAAGAGTTACACATCTCGGAGGGAATAAATACAAAATAAGATACCGTTACAACATAATTAGGTGAGAAGGCTAGCAGAGTAACCCTATAATAGATTCTAGATATTTTCAGAGCATAATGATGAGAAAAAGATGATGAGTGTTGTTTAGGCTCGTACTTTAATCAATTTAATGTCAATCTAGGGTGACGTCTAATGAATGTTTGTAACAAAGAGATTAATAGGAACACAGAATCAGTATGGGTTTCTACCTTAAAATAAGAATGCATTGAATTGATCATGATTACAAATGAAATGCATGAAGTTAAAGTACGGGAATTGAAAGCAGAGATAAAAGATAGATAAAGCATTAACATTAAAGATTGAATTGCATTCAAGAAGAAACAATAATCTGATAACAGTAATGTTTAAAGAACAAAGCAATAAAGCAAAAATGAATCTCCCTCTTGTTGGGTAGGAGTGGCCCTTGCTCCTGCCCTTCGATCAGGTTTGTTCTGAGCCTCTTAGGAAGACAAACTTCTCATGAATTTGATCTTTATTGAATTCACAAAATGTTGCTACAATTAAAAATATGGAACTCCTAATTCTAATTACATTCTCCCTTTTATACTAGAGGAGTCCTAACCTCTTCCATAGATCTAGTTATTTTGACCGATTAATTCCAAATCTAACTAAATGTTTGAACTAAATGATTCCCTTGATTCTTGGTAATTCATTAATGTCGAGAACAATTCGTAAGTGTTTGATCTTGAAGCGTTTAGAATAACTGAAGAAGGGATCTGTGATTGACTCTTTGAAGGAGTCAATCAATCCCAGAAGATTATCCAAATCATGATTGATTGAAGAAACTAAAGTGACGATGAGTCTTCAGTCATTGTCATTGCACTTTTCTTATGGTTTGAATGCTAATTAATAAATGCAACGATTCTTGGTAGAAAATGATGTTGCTAGTTGGAATTCCAGAATATTATTATCTACATGTGTGCTGGTTCCACTTGGGATTTGAGGGGTTTGATGATTTGGATCCTTGAAGGCAATATCCTCTGGCCTTTACCAACAAAGATGAGACTCCTGCACTAACACATAGAACAAAGTACTGCACCAACACACAAAACAAAGTCCTGTGCCAACATATATACTAAGTTCCACACTCATTGTAACCATTCAATATATGCAATTTTTTCACACAGGATTGATGCTTATCCATATCATATTTGAGCCATTTATGTACAGGAATTAACAAGATGATACATCATAAATACACACAAAAATTTCCCATAAACATATTAAAGTAGTAAATATGAAGTATGTATTTTTCCATCATGCATAATAAAAATAGTCTAAGTTTTGATATAGCTTAGACATAATTACATAAGGTTTTGACAAGAAAAAAATGGGGCTCATCACCTTCTCTTGACTAAAGATTTGGTATGTCCTCCTACTACCTATTAAGATGTTCTACTATCCTAGAACAATTGTATTCATTTATAAATGTCTTCCATGTCTCTTCAACTGTTGTATTAGAAAACCCAAAGTGATCAACCACATTCTTCCTCCATGTAGTATAATTATCATCTGACTGCTCATTAGTTGAATTCCATCGTGGTATTGGTGCAAGTAGTAAAGGTGGCCTGTATCGCATTCCAATCCATTGCTCTTTGAGACCCGTAATAATTTTGCAAACATCTTTGGCCCTCTTTAAGGACCACCTTAGGTTGGTGGGTGAAATGAATTCCTTACTTTTATATGGATTGGACAACAACTGATAACATACCTATGAGGCAATAAAATTAACAGTAAATGTGGGAATCACCTGTTATCTAAATTCCTTGACACAATTCTGAAGAATTTTAGTGTACTTGTCGACAAGACTGAGACAATACACATGTGAATGGAACTTGTTGAAAAATATAATTGTAGCTGGAAAATCATGCCTCATAAGAGGCACACTATGGATTTTTACTGTACAAATATTTCCCTTTGGCCTCTCCATTTACCTTGATGTCTTAGGGTAAAAAAAATGACCTCAATTTTACCTCTCTCCCATATAAATTAATTGGTATTTCAATTCGCTCAGCGAGCAAAAAATTATGCACATAAAATTCACATAATAAATTCTTTTCAAAATCATTTGCAATAGTGTATGCTCCTACAAATTGATGGTCATCTTCTAATTTGATGTCCAATCTCACCATGGCTCTACTGATTTTCCATTTGAAGAATTGTTCTTTTAAGAACATGGAATAAAAATTGGAGGAAGATCTACAAGAGATCACCTGGTCATATAACTGACTAACATGGACAACATTTTGTTTTAGTAACTCAATTTCCTCTTTTTACTTTGTATTTTCTTCCTCAAATTTCCTCAATCTGTAGCATTCTTCCATCCATTTGGTAATCCTTTTCAATATAATGATTTGAGGGAAGGACCTCTCTTGTTCTTTCTACAACTGAGTGATTGATGTTTCCAATTCTAATTTAGCAGTCTCTAATACATATACTTGTTGCTCCTTTTCCTCTAAGGTCTATTGTAACTGGAAAGTTGCCTCTTCCTAGTGTGATACCCTAGTCTGCAATTATTGAATCTATTTTTCTTGAGAAGATAACTATTGGAAAAAACTGACATCTTTAGCTTCTAATAATGCTTGTAATTTGTCATCCCTTTCCTTAGCTATTTGAAGTTCAAACTATACTTTAGAAAAGGACATCACATTGGGAAAAAAAGTATCAGGGTTTAGAGGAGAACTAAGTTCTCCTTTCTCCATGGGTGTTTTACCCTTATCCCTAATTAATCCTTCTTCAGGAATGGATGGAAGAGTTGGATTAGTTGGAGGCTCAGGTGGACTGTTACCTAGGGTTTGAATGGTTGCAGCTTCTTCATGTTCTTCTTTTGTTAATGGATTTTCCTCTGGTGGTTTAGGGATAACAAGGTTTGTAAGAGAGGTACGAAGGAATTTTCTAGGTCTGCTAGAAGTGGATGAGGGAGAGTATGATTGTTGAAACTTAATCCACCATCTCATGCCATTCCTCTCTTTGAAAAACTTACGCTTGCAGATTAAATGAATGAGACCCTGAAACTTGAGATAGGTTTCCCCCCAGTGAAAGTTTTCAGTGGCAACACAGATAGATTCATAGAGAAATTGAGGCAAATTAACCTTATACTGGGGTTTTTCCTTTCCATGGCATAAATGTATGAGCATCCTCAATACTAGACCCAATACTATCTCATACTGACATTACAAGTAAAATATCTAATCAACTATTTTTCTACCTCTGCCCAAGGTTCCGGTATACTCAGTATTTTGATCCCTTTTGCCTTCCCTTTACTATCAACTACCAATTACAATTTTTCCCTTCTTCCTATTGAAAATATTTTAATTAATTCATGGTACATTGTCCACTCAGTAATAGCTAAACCATCATTTGGAACCATAGATAATTGACTGATTACAGTTGGAGAGAAGGGTATTTCCTTACTGTTTACTATTGAGTAGTCTTCCTCCATATTCCTTGTGAATTCCTCTATCATTGGAATGCTGAATTCTTCATATGCTAGGATAAAATCCAACCACCCTGCTTTGTCAAAAATTTCCACCGAATTTTCATCCACCAAGAGCTCAACTGAAATGGTAGGCTCATTTCTGAGTTTGGGTCCCATTTAGGTCCGAGGAAATAGGAATTAACAACACGAGACTTGGTAGAGAAGAGATTGTAAGGAATAGCGTAAGAGAAGTATGGTAGAGGATAGAGAGAAACCCAATTGAGAGAACAAATGTTGAACAACCTTACTTTGTAGGGAATATAACCGAATGTGGAAAATGTAGGACAAAATAATGAGGTGATGAGATAAGTACTTCAAAGCGCGTGATACATTATGGCAGTTAATGTGTGGTGGATTTGGAGTGGATTTTGGGATGTGTGATATGATTTTTGGAAAAGGTGGCCAATTAATATACATGATGGAAAAAATCAACTTTAAATCTAAAACCTTACAATGATAAGGGTTATTAATTATGCATATCTTGATATTAAATCTTGTCACTCTCTGCCATTATTTGAAATTTTAAGTGTGATTGCCCTCCTCCACCTTTCATGACATCATGCCTTGTGCGTATGTGGTACTATATTTTTATTCCTTTTTGATCAATTTTAGGAGAGAGAAAATTGCCATTGCTGGTTTTCAGTTTCCTCTATTATTTTATTTTATTTTTCACGAAACATTGGGTGCCATTTCTAACTTTTACCTAGTGATCTGAAGGAAGATGATTTCCATTTCTAGTTTTCAATCATACACTCTTTATTTTCAGCAGTTCATAGTTCATGTCTGCATTGTGAGGGGCAAGGAAACCTTGCCTACATAATGGAGGTCTGAATCTTTTTGTTTTCCTTCTGAAACACATGTTGATATGTTGATTTATGGTATAGTCTCAGTCTGTGACCATTAACCATCATGTATTTCCTTTCACCATCAATTGGAATCAAATGGACGATCCCCTTATCATATACTTCAACAATTTGATAAAGACCCATCCATCTCATATGAAGCTTCCCTTTGAAATATTTATAATTTGAATCAAAGAGTAAAGCCCAGTCTCCTTTTTGAAATTTCTTTGGGTTGATTTTCTTGTCATGCTAGAGTTTTCTTTGTTGTTGAATGATCTCAGTCTGATGTAATGCTTGAAGTCTGATCTCGTCCAATTCATTCAATTGAATAATTCTTTCTTGTTGCACCTTGGTTAATTCAATTCCCACCTCAGATACCATCCTTAATGTCTGGATTTCAAATTCTATGGGCATGATTGGTTTCTTACCATAGACTAATTCATATGGGTTAAACCTTGTTGTTTTCTTATATGCAGTATTATAGGCCCATACTGCTTCTGGTAATTTTTGTGCCCAATTTTTCCTTGAGATGTCCACCGTATTTGTGAGTATGTTTTCCAACTCTCTTTTGGTCACCTCTACTTTCCCATTTGATTGTGGATGGTAGGGAGATGGTTTCTTGTGTCACAACTGATATGTCTCTACAAAAGAGCTGATTACCCTTGACATAAATTATGGCCCTTGGTCTGACACAATTGATCTTGGTGCACCAAATCTTTGGAAGATTCGTTCATAAATATAATATGCAACCTTCTCATCTTTTACATGTGGCAGTGCCTGCACTTCAGCCCATTTGGTAACATAGTGAGTACAAACTAATATATATTCCTTACCTTGTGAGGTTGGGTCGAATGGCCCAATGAAATGTGGTTGGAGGGGCGTCTCTGATGTAAATGTTGTTTTTCCCATTCATTGACATTTTTCACACCTCCATACATACTTCTTGACATCCTTGAACAAGGAAGGCCAATAGTCTCCTGATCCCAAGATTTTATGAATGGTTCTTTGCACCGAGTAGTGGTCCCCTGATGGTTCATCATGACATACTTGTAGATGTCAACTATTTCATTTTTAGTAACACACATGCGTAACACATGATCAAGACCACATTTAAACATGATTCCATTTAACCAAGTATACATCACAATTTGCTTAATTAATTGCTTCTTTTGCTTGGGTCTGAAAAACTTTGGAAACTTCCATGTGGCTAAATAATTAGCCATGTCTACATACCAAGGAGAGGAAACATATAGTGCAAACAATTTTTCATATGGGAAGTCATCACTAACTTGTTAATCTTCCTCTGAAGTTGTGATCCTGGAGAGGAAATCAGCCACAAAATTAGACTTCCCTAGTTTATCAACAATTTTAATATTGAATTCCTGCAGTAACAATAACCACCTGACAATTCTTCCATAAACCAAAGGTTTATTCATGAGATATTTAATGACATCGTGGTCAGTATGTACAATGGATTCGTATCCTATGATATAATGTCTAAAATTATTGATCACATATACCACAACTAAGAATTCTTTTTTAGTGGTATAATTTTTCTTAGCAGGAGAAAGATTTTTACTAATATAGTAAATTACATACATAGGTTTCCCCTCCTCATGCCATCCTAGGAAAACACCTATTGCTTCATTGGAGGCATCTGTCTAGATGTGGAATGGTAACTCCCAGTTAGTACCTCTCAACACCAGAGTACTGATAAGTTTGTCCTTAATTTCATCAAAGGCTTCTTGACATGCTTTTGTCCATTCAAAATCAAAATATTTAGTTAGTAGAGAAAATAATGGAGAAGTAATTTTACTAAAATATGATATGAACCTACGGTAATAATGAGCATGACTGAGAAAAATTCTTACCTCAATTTTATTGGTGGGTGAGGGAAACTTCACATCGATTCTTACCTTATCTAGGTCAACTTTAATCCTTTCAATTGAAACGTGATGACCTAAGACAATAAATTGTTCCATCATAAATAAAAATTTCTCATGGTTTAATGAGAGCTGATGTTTTTCACAACGAGCAATAAATTTATCCAAATTACTGATTGCTGCTTTGAATGTTTCTCCATAAAACTGTAATCGCCCATATAAATTTATACACAGTCATGAGTGAGGTCTGAGAAGATAGCTAGCATAGCTCTTTGGAAAGTGGCTGGGGCATTGCATAACCCAAAAGGAAGCACCCTATAAGAAAAGGTCCCCTAAGGACAGGCGAACATTGTTTTGTCTTGGTCTTCAGGTGCTACAGTTATCTGATTGTATCCACTAAATCCATCCAAAAATGAAAAGTATCTTTTACCTCATAGATTATCTAGGACCTGATCAATAAATGGTAATGGGAAATAGTCCCTGTGAGTGGCCTTGTTCAATTATCTATAGTCCAAAAACACTCTACATTTCCCATAATATTTAGGCACTATGACTAAAGGAGAAACCCACTGATTATCCAAATTTGGGTAAATAAAAACTACATTTAAGAGCTTTTCAATTTCATTCTTAACAATGTCTCTAAGTACCAGGTTTATCCTTCTTTGAGGTTTCGTGACTGGTTTGGCTTCACTTGTGTAAATGTGATGTGTATAGATGCTAGGATATATACCTTTCCTATCACTATATTCCCAAGTAAAAGCTTGAGGATGAGAGCAAATGAGTTTGAACAATGTGTTTTCCTCTTCATCCTTCAACCAATTGTTTATTGTCAGAGTATTTCCATGAAGTAAAGGTAATTGTTTTGTATCAAGTTGGATTGAATTGACATCTGGATAACTTCTTAGAAGTGCATTTAATGGAAATTTATGTGGTATAATTTTGTGCACCGAGATTTTGTTTTGAAATAAGAATTCTGTTAAGCCCATGTTCCTCACAAATGAACAAATAATAGGCTAGTTATTCTCATCCATGAAGTCATTATTGATCTCAGTAAGTTACAACACCAGACTACCAATAGAATTAGTGATTGTTTTAAGTGCAAGAATTGAAATAAACCTAGTGCAGGATTGAGGCTTTGTACATAATTGTTGTCATGGTAGTCGCATTGAATTTGATTTGAATGTTCTCAAATTACTACCATGGCAAGAGAGGAGATAATATCCTCAAAACCATTATAGTCATCGTTAGACCAATGTTTGTTTTATATGGAAAATGGTTTAGCTGCAGGGTATAGTGAAAATTTCTTAGAATGTTGACCATTGGTTATGACCATATTTCCTGTCCTGCAATCAATAAGAGAAACAAAAATAGCTAACCAAGGACATCCTAGGATTATGGGGTACCCAATATTTCTATTTTTTTTATTATTATCATGAAATCTACCACATATTCCCAGGACTCAATTATAACAGTAACATTTTCTATTATTCCTTTTGGTTTATACACTGACTGATCTTCCATTTGCAAGACAATGTGTGTTGTTTGAGGCTCAGGGAGTGCCAATGTGGATAAAGTATCTGTAGTCATGACGTTTATGGAAGCTCCTAAATGAATGAGGACATTAGGGACTTGGACATTTCATATGCAAACAATTACAATAGGACTGCCAGGATCCTCGTAATTAGGAGGAGGATTAGTTCCTTATAAGATGCTAGCAAGTTTCCCATCAACTTGAATGGGTTTTGGTTGATTCTTCCTTCTCCCTAGATTCTTGAAACAAAGCTCTTTAATAGTTTTTTTTTTTAATTCAGGAATATCCTTAAGATCCTATAGAAAAGGAATTCCAATACTTAACTTCCTTAGTCCTTGAATTAATTCTAAGTCTGGCTTCTTAGGTACTGTGGCAGTTTTCTTCTCAACTAGTCTAGATGGGAAAGGAATGTTAGTGTCTGATTGATGAGTTTCTTCTACATTCTTAGGTTATGTTTTCTCTAAATTTTTGTTGTCTTCAGGGATCTCCTCAATGATAGAAGAAGGAGGTTTAGATGTAACCTTCCTTGAACATAGCATTATGTTCTTGCAATCCAGAGAGTTTAATGTAGGGTTTTTCTCTGATTCTACTGTATATGTTGGATTGTTCTGCCTTATATTTTTAGGGTTTGCCACATTTTGAGTAGGTATCTATGGTTGGGTAGGTTGATCAGGTTGGGAAACATTACTTATTCCAATCAACAGGGCTTGTTGACCTTATGATCTTCGTTGGTTGTAATATTACTGTCTAGACCCTTGTGGTGCATTCCACTGCTATTGGTACTAAGGATTATATTGTGAATATCATGGAATGTTTGGATGTGGAGCCCATGGTTGTTGATAAAAAATTGGTTGTGCTTATTGTGGGCTCCACTAATGTGGAACTTGTTGAGCCTAAGGAGGTGAATACGACCATGGTCCATTCTATTGGTTTGGAACCCATTGTGATTTTTGGTTGTAGTTTTGATTTTGGTTGGACTGAAAATTTCCTCCCTGCCTCTGACCCATGTAGTTTAGCTTAGATTATTTGTGATTTTTTTTGTTTTAAATGATTCTTTAGTAGGGGAAGCAGACCGCACTGATCAGTGGCATGCTTAAGTTCACAGATAAGACAATTTTTTTTCTTGTTTAACAGAAAATACTTCAATCCATGTTTCTCCCTACACCTTGGGAAGTAAATGAATAAGGGATATGTATTTCTATCCTTTTATCTATCCATGGTAGTGTTGAGTTGAATTAAGAGATCAATTTTTTAATTTGCAATCTCTTCCCTTAATTTGTATAGGTCTCCACTAGCTATTTTTCCTTTTGGTTTCCTAAAATTGGGGTGAGTTCTTGAGTAATTTCTACAAAGGTCAATGATATATGTGAACTCTAACTTGTTCATGTCTCCCTTCCTCATTAGTTTGAATGCTTCTTGAGTGTCATCATCTAATCCCTTGAGAAATAATGTTTTAAGTAGGTTAATGTCTAGGCCATATCCATACCTTCTATGAAGAAAAAGGAACCTATCTAAGTAATCTTATGTACTTCATCCTCTTTCTGCTGAATTCATAAGATTTTTTCTTTCCTATCCCTTACTCGACAGTAGTCCTGGTAATTATCTAGGAATTTTTTTTCCATCTCTTCCCATGTATGGATGGAATCTAGGATCAATCCCATAAACCATCTCATAGCTGCATCTTTTAAAGTAGAGGGGAAAAGTTTAAGTTTTTGGCCATCAACAATGTAGTCATAAGTTTGACACAAATCCTTAAATTCAAAAAGGAATTGATCAGGGTCTTCCGAAACTAGCCACCAAAATTTTAGCAAAATTGAAGGGGATATATTTTTCATAGGAGATTGATCATCATGATCCAACCAGATAGGATAGGTAAATGTTCTACCTGATGGATTTTCTACACCACTATCTTCACCATTGGGGTTAACCATCCTGTCTTGAACAACATGTTGGTTTTGTGAGGAGTTATGAAGGTTTATCCTAATAAATCTTCCTCTATGGTCTTTAGGTCTAAACATGCAATCCTAACATACTGGAAATGGTTCCCTAACTATTGATACTAAACTTGGTTGTGTGTGTTCCACATACTCACCCTAAGGAATCTTTGTTGTCACACAAGGGATTCTTGATTCTTTTTTTAGAATGAAAAAATAGAGAGTTAAAGAAATGAAATTTCTAAATGGAAACTTACCAGATACCCATACAATATCTTCCAGCTACCACCTTAACCTTTGATGACACCTTGTTCCCTGAAAATGAAGCCAAAAAGTGATGAGCGTCATTTAGGCTCATACTTTAATCAATTTAGTATGTCAATCCAAGGCGGTGTCCAACGGTTGTTTGAAACAAAGGGAACAATATGCACATAGAATTAGTATGGGTTTCTACCTTAAACTAAGAATTCATTGGACTAATTGTGATTACAAATGAGATGCATGAAGTTAAAGTATAGGAATTGAAAGCAGAGAAAAAATTTAACTAAAGCATTAACATTAAATATTGAATTGCATTTAGGAAGAAACAATAATTTGATAACAATAATGTTTAAAGAAAAAATAAATAAAGCAAAAATGAATATCCCTCTCATTGGGTAGGGGTGGCCCTTGCTCTTTCCCTTCGACCAGGTTTGTATCGATCCTCTTAAAAAGATGAAATTCTCCTAAATTTGATCTTTATTGAATTCAAAAAATGCTGCTACAATTAAAAATATGGAACTCCTAATTCTAATTACATTCTCCCTTTTATACTAGAGGAGTCCTAGTATCTTCCAGAGATCTAGTTATTATAACCGACTAATTCCAAATTTAACTAACTGTTTGAACTAAACAATTCCCTTTATTCTTGGTAATACATTAATGTCGGGAACAATTTGTAAGTGTTTGATATTGAAGCGTTTAGAATAACCGAAGAAGGGATCTGTGATTGAATCTTTGAAGGAGTCAATTAGTCCTAGAAGATTCTCCAAATCATGACTGATTGAAGAAACTAAAGTGATGATGAGTCTTCAGTCATTGTCATTGCACTTTTCTTGTGGTTTGAATGTTGATTGATAAATGTGATGATTCTTAGTAGAAAATGATGTTTCCAACTGGAATTCCAAAATTTTATTATCTACATGCGTTCTGGTGCCACTAGGGGTTTGAGGGGTTTGATGAGATAGATGCTTGAAGGTACTATCCTTGGCCTTTACCAACAAGGATGAGAGTCCTGTGTCAACACATAAACTAGATTTCTACACCAACATATATACTAAGTCTTGTGCTCATTATAACCATTCAAAATATGTACTTTTTGCACACAAGATTAATGGTTTTTTGGAATATATTGGGTAAAGTGAGGGTTTTAGAAGGTCCCACAACCTTGATACAAAAAGCCCATTAGGCCAGATCTAGCATTAGCATTTTCTAAACAAAAATACCCAAGAGGATTCCAAAAAGGAGAATGAAGAAGAGCCAAGCCGAGAAAAGGAACAATTAAATGAGCTTCTTCAGCTCAGAAACAGCATCTTTAGCTCTAGGGGAGCCAGAGTCGTTTGCAAGAAGATCTGCCAACTTGAGAAGCTCCAAAAAGTCGTTTGCTAAGGCCACCCTGGTAGAATTCGTGAAGTCATCCCAAGCTTTAAGAGCTTTGAAGGCACGCTGCAGTTTACTCAGGATGGAGGAGATGATATCAGCTCTGTTATGGTCATTTTTGTCATCAGCATCAATATCAGCAGTGTTAAAGTCCATAACAGGAGTGGAGAGAGGAGTTTCAGCAGTGGAATCTTTAACAGCCGAGGGGTCCTTAGAGCCAGCAGAATGAGAGGAGGGATCCGCCACAAATTGATTGATATCACCCTGCTCCTCTTCCGAGGAGTCAGGGTACAGTTGAGCAAGCCCCAACAGATCAGCCGCACTAGAGAGACCCGGGCTGGAGACAGGAGAAGGAGCGCGTCCACTGGCATTGGTATCCTCTAAGAAAAGGCACGAGATGGGCGTAGGAAAAGGGGGGATAGCAGCGGGAATGGAGGCTTCGCGGGGGGGGCTCATGATGGCCACGTCGGAATCCGAGCCAGAGGAAAGGAGCAAGCGGCGACGACGCCGAGAGGAGCGGTGGGAAGAGGAAGAGGGGCGAGAAGGAGGGGAGGGGGAGCGGCGGCGGCAACCCATTTTGGGAGGGAAACGGAGCAGGTCAGTGTGGGAAGCGGCGACGGAGAAAAGAAGGTAGAGAAGACCCTGGTGGAGGATGACACCCTCGCCCTCCCGAGCCAGCATAACAGAGTGTTCCAGCGATTGAAAGAGAAAGGCAGCCAAATTGATCTTTCTCCCCCAACGGAGGTGGGAGAGAATAAACAGATGGGGGCTGAAAACCAGACGGTACCTTCCATCGATGGTGAAGTACCTCATAATGGCTTCCACCACTCTATCCCAGGGCGAGAGCAAAGAGTTGCGGGTATAGCCCGACAGATATTTCCTTGGCCTGTCACCCGGGGCGTTGAATTCTTGAATCTCGGCGTGAAGGGAATGCCTGTAGTAAATATCGCCCGCAGCAGGGAGCCCGGTGGCATCAGCGATGGCGTTCGTTGAGATGGTGAACCTGGTGCTGCCAATTTGAACACGTCCTCTCGACCACGAAGCCGTAACAGCGTAAGAAACCAAGGCCGAGTAACCAGACATTCTTTCCAAAAAAGTAGAAATCCCATTTTCCACTAAGATGTTCCAGACCTCGCCATCATTCCTAAGTGACTCGCAATTGTCGGGCTCAAGGTGCTTCAATTGCCCCCCCATGAGAAGAATATTAGAACAGTTACAGAATCGGAGATAGGAGCGGACGAGAGCCAGCCTGAACAGGATACCGGCAAAGATATTAAAACCCTGACGCCACCTCCTCAGATGATTAATGTGTGCATAGAGCTCGTTCGTTCGGGGATTTGCTGCATCATTACTAGGCGCCTTAATCAAGTACCCCATGTCAAGAGTCATGTCAATTAAATTTTCCATATTTACCGCCGCCATTTGAAAGGGCCAAGGCGGGCAAGCCGAAACCCAAGTCAGCTTCTGAAACCACCAGTCAGCAGTGGAGTGTGTCATTTTGGGCAATTTGACAAAGTTCATTTGGGAAGTTCTCAATCCAAATTTGTTGATTTTCGATGAGGACACCCATATTAGCAAGAAGATCCACCACTCTATTACCTTCCCGGAGGACGTGCTGGAATTGGACTTGAAGGAAAGATCTTTGAATACTTCTAATATCAGCAATGATGTTTTTAATCGACCAATGGCCAGGGTCATTGGAGCAGAGGAGGTTTATGATGTTGAGGGAGTCACTTTCCACTTGAAGGGGATCATTGCCCAACTTGATAGCCATCTTAAGACCCTTGAGGATGGTTAAGGCCTCCGCTCGATGGTTGGAGCGAAAATTGAAATTATGGGCAGAAGCAACAGCAATTAAACCCGAATAGCAACGGAGAATGGCCCCTCCTCCGGACATACCTGGATTCCCTTTCGAAGCGCCATCCGTGTTGAGTTTTCTCCATCCCCTTGGAGGGGGAAGCCAGCAAATCAAATTCCTATCAGTATGGGTTTTTTTACAAGGAATGGATAAATACTGCTGCCACTCCAGGGTGTGACAGAACTGAAGTTTTTGCTGATATTTGGACCAAGTGGTCAGGTTGATATTTTCTTGGAGAGCCAGGGAAATCTGAGTAGCCACCTATCCAGGATTGAGACACTTATCTTTGAAGATTCTTCTGTTTCTTTCTTTCCATATGCCCCATAAACCATGCGGGAGGAGGAGTTTCCAAGCCAATTTTAGAATCGGATGAGTGAAGGGAGAGTACCATTGAGAAAGGGTGTCCTGAATGGAATTCGGAAAGATCCAAAAAACTCCGAATCTCGATAGGAGCCACTGCCAAATATCATGCGAGAAAGAGCAATGGACCAAGAGATGTGATGAGGATTCCTCTTCATTTGCACATAGAACACATTTGGTGGGAAGGGAAAAACCCCTTCTCTTCAGGTTCTCCCCAGAAAGGAAAGCATTTTTAGAAGAGAGCCAAGAGAAAAAACCAATTTTTGGGGTGATCTCCTTAGGCCAGAATTTTATAAGAGGGGGGCCCATGTCAGCACAATGCATCGAGAGATAAGCAGCCCTAACTGAAAAGGAGCCCGATGTGGAGAGAGTCCAGATAATCTCATCCTCATTATGGGAATACGAGATGTAAATGGTGGAGAGCTGCTCTCTAAGGGAGGACAACAGGTCTCTTTGCAGGTCGCTGATATCCTCCCAATCCTTGATATCCCATGAGGGGATGGAATTTACCCTCTGCCAATAACCAGAAGCTAATCTACCATGAATATTGATGATACTTCTCTTGATAGGGTCCCAAGAGGGGTTGAGGTCAAGGGGATCATCACCAATCCAAGTGTCCCTCCAGAAATCAATGAGACGCCCATTCCCGAATCTCCATTTAGTGCCAGCACGAATGATGGGGAGCGAGCTACAAATGGAGTTCCATATGGTGGAGCCTCTAGTGGGGATGGATGTGAGAAAGTCTTCATTGTTTGCTAAATACTTAGCACGGAGCAAGTGGGCCCAACATGAATCACCTTTAGCCACCTCCCAAGCGAGTTTTTCCAGGAGGGCCCCGTTCATCTCCTTTATTTTCCGAAGACCAAGACCACCGTGAGCAGTTGGTTTACAAACCTCTTTCCAGGCCACAAGGTGGATCCTTTTCTTTTCTTCAGTTCCAGACCACAGAAAGTTCCTTTGAATTTTTTCCACAACCTCCCTAACAGAGCTGGGAATCTTGAGCATGGACAGAAAGTAAGAAGGAAGATTCTGAAGAGTGGCTTTCACCATCTGGAGCTTGCCAGCCTGGCTGAGGAGAGCACCTTTCCAAGCAACGAGTTTTTTTTGATATCTTTCAATAACCGGATTCCACATAATTTTTGATTGCCTACCATGGAAGAGGGGGATGCCCAGATAAGAGGCTAGGAGATCCACAATCGAGCAACCAAAGATATCAGCAATCTTCCTCTGAACTCTGGGGGGCGTGTTGATGAAGGAGATGCTGCTCTTGATGAAGTTAACCGTTTGCTGCGAGGCTGATTGATAAAGAGATAGGATATCCATAATAGCCCTAGCTTCGATAACAGAAGCCAAACTCAGCAATAAGGTGTCGTCAGCGAACTGGCTATGAGTGGCCGAGGGACAGTTAGAGGTGATTTTCATGCCAGAGATGATGGATTGATTTTTGCCGCATCCAGAGCTCTGCTGAGGGAATCCGCCATAAGAACAAAGAGGAAAGGTGACAGAGGATCGCCTTTCCTGATACCTCTGCTACTTTTGAAGAAACCCGCAGGAATGCCATTGATCAGAATAGAGAAGCAAGGGGTCGAAACACATGAGTAAATCCAGCTACACCATTTTTTTTCGAACCCAAATTTTTCTAGGGTCTTGATTAAGAAAGGCCAGCTGATTCTGTCAAAGGCTTTTTGCATATCCAATTTTAAGATCATACCAGGAGACTTCGCAAGGAGGGCCGAGTGGATGGCCTCATGGACAGTAATTATACCGCCTTGAATAAGCCGGCCTTTTATGAATCCATTTTGGTTGTGGGAGATGAGGTTCGGCATAAGAGGTTTTAGCCTAGAAGCCAGCATCTTAGTGATGATCTTGTAAGACGTGTTGCATAAACTTATGGGCCGAAAATTGGACACCTCCTTGGAATTATGCACTTTTGGGGCTAGGGCCACAAAAGTGGTGTTCCATTCCTTTAGCAGTTTATCATTCATCTGAAATTCATTGACTGCGAGGAAAAGGTCCTGCTTGATGATTTCCCAAAAAACTTGGAAGAAAGCAGCCGGAAAGCCATCCGGACCCGGGGCTTTGTCTCGCTTCATAGCAAAGACAACTTTATGAATTTCCTCCATAGCAAAAGGCTTGGTAAGATTGTTGTTCATCTCAGGAGAGACCAGATGTGGAATGTGCTGAAGCATTTCATTCATAGATTGTTCCGAAGGAGCCAGATCAGCATGGAGAAGATTTGAGTAGAAGGATATAAGCTCATTGGATATATCAGAGTCAGCAGTAAGAAGAGTTCCTGAAGGCGACACCAACTCACGAATCTTGTCCCTAGCTTTATGTTTACATGCAGTGATGTGGAAGAATTTGGTATTACGGTCACCTTGGTCAAGCCAAAGGGCCCAAGAACGCTGCCTCCAGTAGGTTTCTTCTTCTTTAAGAGTGTTGTGATAATCACTGAGGAGGGAGATTTCCTATTGGTGAAGATAGTCCAACCTTCCAACAATCTCAATTTGCTCAGAAATTTTGATCAAGCTCTGAGAAAGCTCCTTCTTGCGAACCATGATGTTACCGAAGACCTTAGACTTCCATATTTTGAGCTGTTTTTTGATTTCTTTGAGTTTGCTGGAAAATCTGAACATATTGGTTCCCTCAATCTCGATATTCCACCAGCTTGCTACCAGGGGGGTCAGATGGTTATTTTCAAGCCAAGCCAGCTCGAATCTGAAGGGAGGATTCTTAACATTCACCATGTGGTTGGCGCTCAACAGGAGGGGGCTGTGATCAGAGCCAACCCTTGGGAGGGAGCTGAGATAAAAGTCCGGAAAGAGAGAAATCCAATCCAGCGAGCCAAGAGCTCTATCTAATCTACATTGAATGTGATTCCTGCCCAATCTACGGTTTGACCATGTGTAAGAAGAGCCGTGGAGATCCATATCCAGAAGTGAATTTTCTCTAATGAAGTCAGCCAAAGCTTCCATGCTCGCCGGCATAGCAGGCATTCCCCCCTGTTTATCTGAGGGATAAAGAGGACAATTTAGATTACCCATTATGATAATGGGAATTTTACCACAAGTAACGATGAAGTTGGTGATATCCCTCCAAAGTTTTCCTCGATAATTCTCCAAGTTTGGGGCATACACATTGATAGCAATCCAGGAGGAGTCAGCACCAATTTCTTGAAAGAGGATACAAAGAAAATTGGGGTGCTTGAACAGGCAATCCCCTTTAAGAATTCTGGGATTCCACAAGGTACAAAGCCCCCCGGAGTTTCCAGTTGAAGGTTGAGATTCAAAAGCAGCCGCAGGCCAGATTTTATGAAGCTGAACCTCAGTTTTTAGCTTGGTTTCCTGTAACATGATGATATCAGGTGAGTTCTGGAACTTGATGTCTTTGATGATTCTTTGTTTTTGCAGAGAGTTGAGCCCTCTTATATTCCAAGAAATGATCTTCATTTCTTTTGTTTGGATTTAGTCCCCACCACCATGGGGATAGTGCTTTGGGTTCCTTGCGCCACATTTGTAGCTGCTTCTATCTGAAGCTTAACACTGCTTGGAGTTCTGCCTCTAACTTTTTCCAAGCCTATATCTGGTTTCTTGTTGCTGCTTCTAGTGAAACGGTGATTAAAACAATCATCGGTGGAGAGATCCGAGGGAGAGGGGGCAGAATCAGAAACAGGCGGGCAAAGGGGAGGTAGGGTGGGAGGATCGAGGGAGGAGGGGATCGAGGGAAGGGGGGGGATGGGAAAGGGAGCAGGATGCGGCGAAGGGGGGGGGAGGAGGCAGCCAAAAGGTCCACACCAAGAGATGAAGAGCCTGGAACCGAAGGAGCCAGGGGTGGGGAGAGAGGAAGGGGGACAGAGGAGGGGGGAAGGATCTCAGAAGCAGGATCAGTAGACGGGTTGATTTCTCCATCCTCAAGGAGAGTGAAGGAATTAGAAGACGGGATGATCGAGATCTCAATGGAGGACGATTTAGGAACGGATTTTTTCTTGAATTTTGGGGAGAGGGTTTGGGATAATGGTTTCGGTTGAGGTTTAGAGGGGCAGCTAGAGGCCCTATGGCCAAGTTTTTTGCAGAAAGAACAAGCTTGAGGAATGTATTCATAGTCAATAGGCTGTTTCCAGTTCCCAAAGTCTGAGATAAGCTCTATGTCTTTTGGAAAGGGGCAACTAATATCAGCATTAACACAGAAGCGAGCATGAATAAATCTAGTTTTTGCTTTCGTGGCTTGATCTATAGCAATCAAAGAACCTATAGAAAGAGTAATACCTTCAATAACTGCCGGATGCCAAAACTCCAAAGGTAGCCCCGGAAGGCAGACCCAGATTGGGGCTTGGGTCATGGATTCCGTGTGTGGGTTGAAACTAGGAGACCATTTCCTGAGATAAAAACCCCGCCTGCCAAAGAACCACGGACCACCCAGAAGCGCTCTAGCGAAATCTTCTTTCAAGCTGAAAGAGAATAAGATGAATCCATTAGGCATAGCCGCTATTTCAAGTGCTCCACATGGTTTCCATTTTAAACGAGCCCATTTTTTTATATCCTCCAGTGGGGGCCTAGGGCCCATCAGCGTACCCACCAAGGACAGGTCACGAGAAGCAGCAGCATCCTCCATGATATGAGAGGGGATGCGCAGGGAAAAGGACCCTTCTGACAGTGAAGGGGAAAGCTTTTCCACGCTGTGAGCTGATGTGGAATCCTCCACGACTTTAGACCAAGCAAGAGGCTGAGAGGGAGAGAGAGGCCTTGACAGAGGGGCCCCCCGATCCGGACCAGGAGGGTCCGGCATTAGAAAGGGGACCAGAGATAGCAGGTAGAAGCTACAGGCGGAAGCGGCAGGCGGGAAGCACAGTCTTATAGGAACTTTTACACAAGATTAATGGTTATCCATATCATATTCGAGCCATTTATGCACAAGAATTAACAAGATGAAACATCATAAATACTCACAATAATTTCCCATGAACATATTAAAGTAGTAAATATAAAGCATGTATTTGTCCATCATGCATAATAATATCAAAAAATAGTATAAGTTCTGACATGGCTTAGACACAATTACATAAGGTTTTGACAAGACAAAAATGGGGCTCATCAAAAGCATGATGAGAAAAAGAAAAATAAGATGAGAGCACAAATTAAGGAATATGAAATAAAGATTCATGACCTTGAGGAGAATCATTAGACTAAAACCAGTAAGTTTTATGATATTATCAAAAAATTAGAGATTTAGATGGATGCTATAACTATAAGACTAAAATCCAAAGAGGAAGAGTTCATCAAGATTGAAAAGGAAGTGGTCTCACTAAGGGCAGAGTTCTCTAAAGTAGTTGGCAAGGAAAAGTCATTCTATTGGTTTGAGAAGAGCTCTAAGGTTCTAGATGATCTCTCAGACAGTCAGAGACATACATGAGATAGTACTGGTCTAGGGTTCAAAGAGAACCTTAAGGGCAAAGAGATTATGAAAAAATATACTACTTCAAGCAAAGAGATTTCTGATTCAAGTTCCAAAGAAGATAAAATGAAGAACAACATGAAGACACGGTCTATCAGACAACCTAATGCATCAAGGTAAGAAAATTATTTCAATGGCTACTGCTATAGTTGCAATGGATTTGGTCACAAGGAAAAAGAGTGTAGAAGATCATCCAAGTATGAGGGCTCATGGAATCAAGGAAGAAATTTCAATTCATATCAGATAAGAGGTAAGAGTGAAGTTGTATGCTATAACTACCATGAGAAGGGTCACATTGCTAGATATTGTCATCATGAGCCACTTAGTCTGTATTGGAGAGATAAAGGTAAGAATCCTATTGTTTGCTTCAATTGTAACTACGTTTGGCATATTGCAAGATACTATAGATGGAGGAAGAATAGTTATGAGAGGAAGGCATATGTAAAGTCTAACCATGTTGAGAAATAAAATGAAGAACATAAAGAAACTTTCTTTAGTAATGATGAGACTACTGATCAAAGAAGTTTTTTTCTATTGAATAACCTCAAGAACTTCTTCTATCAACACAAGAAGACTACCGGGTGGATGATGCAGAGATGAAGAAACATTGACCAAGGAAGTGGATTCTTAAGTATGGTGACCTGTCCCATGAAGAGATGGGTGTTTGACATTGCTAAATGTATCCAGTTGTAAGGAATGTCTCTTCTATGCTTCATAGAGTCATTCTTCAAGTTTTTTGAAGCATAATGGGGCTGTGATTGTAGAGATAAGGATAGTTTATGAAATGATAAAGTAACTCTATTTTATTTACTTGAACAAGTATGCGAAGGATGTTGTGATCAATACAAGTATACATCAAGAAGGTATGTATAATGAGAGTTTTTAGATTGATGTGAGAGGCCATAAGAAGAGGATGGAAAGTCTAAAATAATGCTGGTATGATCTTGAAGTTGCATGTTTATGCTTGAGATTGTGTTTTAAGACCTAGTACAGGTCTGTATGTGAAGAATTGTCCTTAATGAAATATCATGTAAAGATAGGTGGTCTATAAGTTTCAAGGTATATAAAGATTGATTATCATTTCTAGGAGGTAGGGAATCAAGTGACAGGATTGCGAAGCATGCAAACATAGTTGAAGAGACTATTACAACTTAATAAGTGAAGAAGACACTCTTTCATTTTGTATGATGACTTGATCAGACCATCAAAAACATGAAGGGATGCTGAATGATATTGAAGGAGTGAGTTTAATAATTGATTCAAGGTAGATATATATGTTATGTTTCAGTCTTTGTTTTAGTTTATGACGTGATAATCCCTGATGTTTCTGTGAGAAGGACTATGTATTTAATCAAGAATATAGATAGTGTTGTGTAAAGACCATTATTATTTTTGTGTATGTTGCTGGTAAGTGATAGTCTTAAAAAAGGACAGGATGTAATGGTGACCTAGTTGAAAGAGATATATGAAGGTTTGACAGGGATTATGCTTCATAAATGACCAAATTCTGAGTAAGAGAGTTTTTTATATGTCTAATCTAAACATGAAGAACAAATTTTTAGGACTGGTTATTTTGTGAAGAAACAAGAGGTGTGTCAGTGACATAGGGCATAAACAAGGAAGGATGATCATGAAGGAAGTCATAATGTTGTATTTTATGTGCTTTAAGTGGTTCTAAGAATGCTATGAATGTGTTTGTGGACACAAAATCATGCACTTTAGGCATTATTTAGCCCGATCTCATACTACTATTTAGAGGGTTCTCAAATGAGGAAAGTACTAATTGATCCCACCTTTTAGCCATCTTATTTTTATATTTTAATTCATCATTCCTGCATATTTTCCTACACATACCCACCTATTTCACATCTATCCCATCATTTTATCCTAAATTGGGTCACCTAGGCTTATACTGGGACACCTTAGGGCACCCTAGTCCCACCTGGGGTGCCACGATCCATGTTCCACATTCCTGTTTCTTTTTGGGGTCTTTCTATCCATTTTTCATCCTTATCTTTTTCTTAGTCAGCCATTTTGGCATTAATTAGAAAATTATAGCAAGAGGATCCTATAAATACAAAGTTATGAGACCATAATGAGGGTCCTATCGTCACATACTATTATCAATCCATCTAGAGTTGCTTCCATTACATCACTTGCATCCACATAGTGCCATGCATCAAGGCCAGGAGATATGCATTAACACACAAAACATAGGGGGAGGATTCTATTCTATTTCATGTGCACATGATATTAATTTTTCTCTAATTATTATTGCTCACTACTTCACAAAGTGTGACTAGCACAAGATAACCTAGGGCACGACATGCACACACACACAAGAACTACATTTGGGTCTAAAATATAGTGCAACACTCAATTTAATAAGCCCAATGTTATGGAAGATGAGGTCAGTCTGACCCATTCATTTACATATTTTTTTTAGGGTTTTGATACTTCTTTGTTGCTTACAGGTCACTCCGTCATCTTGTCATATTTCACACACTCGACGTAGCCCAATGAATCCAACGTGACAGACAGACAGTGTTCTAGTTCATCTTGGGACCCTACAGAAATCATTTTCTCAGCATTTACAGAAACCAGGGAACTTATTTTTTAGACTAGGACACACTGGGGCACCCTAGTACCTTCCCATGTGCCTTAGTCTTCTCAGATTCTCCAGACCTGGCATTTTCAGGACTTCTGAGTGTTTGTTCCTACTTCTAGATTTTACTATCAGACCTGCGACAACCTTCTGTAATTAGCTAAGTCATTTCTCCTTACTTCCTTGCACATTAGGGTTTTATTTCCATTAAATTTCATTATTCAATCACTTTATATTATTTTAGCATACATATTTTACAACATTTTAGACCTCCTGTTTAAGATTAACTAATTGCTATACTCTCATAGTATTAGTTCCATTTTTAGTTAATCATTTTGGTGAACCCAACCACTTTCACACTTAGGATCCTTATTATTATTCTATCATGGGTCAAGTATCTTTATCTGATTTATTTAAGAGATATCCCACTTGTCAGGTTGTTTTCCAAAAATATCTAGACACCACATATTTTGATGACAATACACCACCACACGAATAAATTTTTGTATTTCATAGTTTCTTTATCGATCCTAGTCTTGATGAACTTATATCTAATCAACCATTGTTAGAATTGATTAAAGACTTACATACATTATTTCAAGCCTTTCATACATTATTTCAAGATAAATTTTCAGCCATCGAATCCACCATTACATCCCTTAGATCTAAAATCCAACAGCTTAAGGATGCTTTATAATCACATGTTTGTTTTCCTTTTCCATCTTCTACTCAATCTATGTCCACTGCATGTCATTTAGTTGAACCTCAAGACATCCCATTTCCCAAACCTCTCATATTTGAGAATAATACTAAGCAACATGACATTATTATAGAGATTCTTTGTCATCAATTGCTCACCTTACCACCTAGTCATTACTATCCTTCTTATCGACTAAAAAAGTATCAAGATCACCCATATTGTAGTTATCATCAAATTAATGGACATAATGACCACGATTTCTAATCTTTACAATGTAGAATCATCTCGAGCATCAATGCTTTATTTCATTCACTAGAAAACATCCTATTACATGCCCACCTACAAATACTACACCCACATGGGCTACTAGTGACCCTCCTCATATTTGTAAAGAAGTTCTTGATGATTCTCTTATTCGTTACATAGTGATATTGAAAATCCCTCAAATGTGTGTAACGATGCTTCTCCTATTCATTCAAACACTTTTCTCATTCCAGATGTTACTTCTTCTCTATCCAATGAGCATCAGGCTAGCATCACTCTAGAAACTCGTAAGCAACCACATATCACAGTTAGTTCGCAAACCCCTCCTGCTAAGTCATCTCCTACATTACCAACTAAACCTAAACACTCTCCCCTGAGACTCCATACAGCTAGGCCTCCTCTAAAATCTAAGCTCCAACCAATTAAGTTTGTCAAAACAACTAATCCTCCTCCTAGTGTTTATGATACATTTTCACTTTCAGCACCACCACCTAATTCTACTACAAACTTTGTCTAACAAGGTCCCACCATGCATAAACTTATCCTTTGGTAGGTGAATCTTGTTAATGTACCCCCTTGATGACACACTCATATCATCGGGGTTCTTATATGACTGTTACGAGGTCTTTTACCATAAAGAACGTCATTTCATCTTACATTCTTCCATTACATCCCCACATATACATACACACATCTATAATACTTTAACAATCCTTACGCATCATCAATTAAATGAAATCCCTCATGTTTCATCACCTCTATACATCATTTGTTACATAGTACATGCGTTATCATACACTTGGGGGTCATAACATCCCACATTCCCCCAAATATTAACATCCACACATATTTTACTTTTGCATTCTCATACAATAATCTCATAGCATACGCATACTCATCCCAAATTTTAGCACCATTTTTACCTGATGACGAACTCTTGTGCTTTGGTTCACACTTGACTATTGAGGGATTACCATTACATTCAACCCCACACACCACATTTAGGCATTACACGTTGCATCTCATCCTACATTGTGCATCATACACCATCCATTCTACATTATACTAATCCTCATCTATGCATTACATTCATTATGTTATTTATGCACTTTATCACATTATACACTGTGCATTTTTCATATCATACATGTTCCATATAATACACTAGTCATCATTTCCTATGAGTCTAGTTTTATATTCCATCCTTATATTCTACATTTATGCTAGATTACATTATATATGGGTCTAGCTTTACATTTTATCACTACACATTCTATATCCTAGCTACACCTATCACTGCATCTTACATATTTCATATCCTACACACCCTGTAGACACCATAATTTCTCACCTCTTCCAAATCAATTAATTCTCGTATCTCATTTCCCAAAAAAATATACTTCAAATTAATCAAATATAATTTGATTAATTATCCCTTGTAAATCTAAAAATGACCTAATCCTTACCACATTTCATTATTCTCCATGTTTTTCCACTATTGAATTGAAAATTCAAAAATAAATCCTCACCCACTCTTCATGGTCCCCAATCACCTGAATCTCCCACTTATGAATTAAAAATTCAATTCAAATCCTCACCCACTCTTTTTGGTCCCCACTCACCTAATCATGCCCACATTTTCAAACCATGATTACTTAAAATCCTTTAAGTTAATCCAATTCCTAGGCTATAAATACAACCTTACCCCCCCTCTAAAACACATGGAGAATAAGCTTGAATGAATTTTTTGAACTCTTGAATCCTTTGAGAAAAGAGCATCCTTCCCACCTCATTCTAATGCCCAAATAGCCTCATATTGAAGCATTTCAAATCCATAATACCTGTCCATTGGTGCAAAGTAAGTTGATCTTGTTGCAGAGAAGGCCTTGCTCCGGTTTGAGGAAAGCACCTACATTTCACACAATCAAGGCTCATCCATGTTTCACTTCCCATTTTGAGGTTTGGTAAGGAATCACGAAGGAGGAGGTATCTAGATAGTTTCTATACTTTCTTGTTTATCAATGCATTTTCCTAGAACACATTCTGGCATGCCCAGTGGGACTTACCCATGATTTGTTATCTTTGTTTTCCCAATTAGTGGTTTGATCCATTATTTGTTTATTATTATTCACTTTTATTATTTCCTTTTCTGTGCCTTAAGGAATTATGTTGTTAACCTTCACACTATGGGAAGTGCTTTTGTTGTGTGGTATCTTATGGTGCGCATGCAAGTATAGTAACAAGGAAACTATGACGCTCGTCATGTATTTGATCTCCTCAGAACTCGGTGTTTAAAAGAAGAAAAACCATCACCAGATTTGGATACTCATGGATTGTCACGAAAAAAATATTCTCAGTCTTACGGTGTCTGAAAAGGTTACTTTAAGTTTGGTCTCTAATTTTTGGTTTTAAAAAGCAAATTTGTTGTTTTTTTTTAAATTTTAATTTTCCCACAAAAATCATACTTTGAGTTCTAGTGGCATGGGAAACCAGTCCAGAAAATAATCTTATTGTTTGGCTTCTATTTTTGATCTTAGTTTTACAATTGATATATATCTTTCTTTTCACCACAACATACTTTTTTGATCTTTGTTTAAACCAAAAAATATATTTATTTCTTTAGATCTTTATTTTCAACGACATATAGACCTTATTTTTAATACTCTAATAGTTTTTATTTATTTATTTTAATATTAGTTTTAAGATAAATGTAAAAAGTATTTTCAAAAATAAATAAATAAATAAATAAATAAATAAATAAATATATATATATATATATATATATATATATATATATACAGATCTTGAATATCTTAGTTTCCAATATATATCTAGATCTTAGTTTATCTAACCATTTATTGATCTCCTTTCTCAAACAATATATATCCTTAAAAAACAACAATAGATCTTACTTACAATTTTTTTTAACCTCTTAGTTTTTAAATACATTTAAATCTTTATTTAAACCAAAAAATATATATTTAGTATCTTGCTTAGCCAATATAATTATTTAAATCTCAAATCTCAAATCTATATATCTTTTCATTTTAATGATATAAACATATATATTTATTTATTTAAACAAAAGAAAACTTTAAATATCCTAAACTACCTACCCACATCTCCCCACTTTCCTACACGTGGATCCCCATTTCAACCCATCCTACCCCATTTCCTATTCTCTTCCAACCCACCAACTACCATACCTATCCACACAGTTTCGATCCCCAACTTCCCACTCATCTGAGCCATTCAGCAACACAGAGCTCCCCATCTAATCCTCCCTGCTCTCCTTTCTCCCTACACCCACATAGATCACCCCGTCCCTAACCCTCATGCCATCCCTCTACATGAATCTTCCTCACCTATCGTTTCATGTTTCCACTTTAGAACTAAAACAAAATCATCACCCTCGCAACACCGATCTCTAAGCATCCCTCTTCCGAACCACTCAGGTCCCCCACAATCTAACCTGACCCTTATTCCTCATAGTTCAACCTAATGCACCACAGTATTTCCCTATCCCCACATCCCCATGACCCATCCATACCAAAACCATAGCCCCTACACCTCATACATCTCGCCCATGAGCCTACTCTGTCACCATCTTCCATCCTGCACTCACATCCACAAAAAAAACACACAAAACCATATAACGCAAACAAATATTAAGTTAAATTCACAACCCCAAAATTGATCCTCCAAAGCTCCCATTGCAAATCCGCACTCCCTCCTACTCGCTCAAATCCTTTGACCCCCGATTCACCTTCCCCTCACCATTGTCTCACAACCCTGACACTGAGATAAATCCTCTCTCCCCATATTCCCCCTACCTAGCCACTCGTCGACACAATAGAGTCTCACACCCACAACCTCCCCATCTCCTGAAATCCATTGTTAATCTCCATCACGAGCTCCACTCGTCCTCTCCGACCTATCCCTATCTCACCCTTCACATAACCACCTTCCGTTCTAATGTACATGATTTTATGGTGGTATAGTTTTTTTTTTAAAAGTATTAGAAAGTATAATTTGCATTTCCATATAGTTTTTTCAGTCATCTTTTCTACTTGACACATTTTACATTCACACTTCACCTTATTATATGGACTATATTTATTATATGTCACACTTCGGTTACCAATCAAGTTCTACATTCAATTACCACGTTCAATTATACTTTCCTCCTTGGATTTTACCTCCTCAGTGTCAACACTTAGGTCATTATCATCATATTTTAGTTCAAATTTCTTATTTCTCGGTTTGTCATGTTCTTGAAGTCCTCTACCTACGTCCACTATTTTAGTACAAATCCCATAAGTCTCCACGTTCACATTTTCTATTCAATTTGTCTATGTCCTCCTTAAAAGTCTTCACTTTCGCCATCTAATTCCACATTTTAGTCGTAAAAGTCTACACTTTCATATAGATTACATCGTTACTCACATGTTTTTATAAATTTAGGGCTTCTCATTTTTAATTGATTGGTTTTTTTTTATGAGACTTTTAATCCACCTCTTTTTTAATTAAGTCTTTTGTTGTTAACATTTTTCATTGTTTATAGTGGATTTATGTGCCATGGTTAACAATTTTTCACAATTTGATTTTTAGGATCAATTTAGTAATTTTTTGTACGAAATTTCATGATCTTCAAACAAAAAAAATAATTACTTTTTTTAAAGGTCCATTTTTCATACGTTATTTATCGATTTTAGGAATTACTTTTTCTAAATAATAATTATCCATGTTTTGTGCAGGTACCAACTACAATCATTTTCTTGCAGGACCTTTTTCAACAATACATGGCCTTTTCGCACCTATCTCACCAAAGTTGTTAGATTCACATTTGTAGTTGTCTTTTGCACACTAAAAGCTACCTGGGCTCTGCAAAACAATTTTTTTTTCCTTACATTCCAACTTTCCACGATGACACTTCTAGTAATGTTTTAAAGTTTTTTTTGTCATTTTTCTTTTTTGTGAACATAATCATTTTTGCTATTTCGCAATCATGATTAATTACAATAATTATTAACATTTTTAACAAAATTTATTCTAATTGTATCCACGTATGCTCTTTTCCTGTGCCTTCGAGCAATATGGAAAGTCAAAAATGGTCGTGATTGTTTAGTTTCTTGTTCTAACATTGCAGGATCCATTTCCTTATTATTTTATGTCTCTAACTATCGTCTCAATCGATTTTATTTCGTCACATTATTAATATTTGTCCGATCATTAGTTGTGTATGCTCTTTTCCCGCACCTTTGAGTGCTTTAGAAAATAAAAAAAATCCATGATCATTTTTCTTTCTAACATTTTATTTGCAGGAAAACCAATAATCTATTCTTTGCAAGACCGTATCACTAGAATATTATAAAAAACACAACAAAATAAAAAATCCCACAAAAGTACCACCGTTAAAAGAGAAAATTGTTGAAACTATTTTTTTAGCACGTGTAGGTATGTTGTCATTTTTCGCCAGTAATTTATTTCAAGTTGGAAAGAACCATGTGTATAATCATATCATCATTTTATTTTTGCACATAGTAGAGGTGGTTTTCATGGCCACCAAAGCTACACCAGTGATGTGGACTTGACTACCACACACCAATAACATTCACATCTGCATTGCACTTTGAGACATAGTATCATCACAACGTTCAGTAACTACCTCGTCCCTGCTCTCCACTTACATGTGATGCTGTCGTGTGGAGCATGTAAGTCACGCCTAAATAGCTATAACAATGAAGCTTGGGCATCATCCCTCTAAATATTTGGGGAGTTATAAGGACACCATACACATTCATCCCCCATCACCTTCCAGCTTTTCACAAAACCTGCATTGGACGTGGTGATTCACTCCGATGCAGGTAAGTAAGAATTGGTGAATCTCCTCCATTGTTCTAAGGGTTCCTCATACCAATTCTATCCCCGAACAGAATTAGGTATATCAAGACTAAGGTATATCAGAGGATGCATATTTTTGGAGTGATAAGATCCTACATCCATCATTCCACAACATACTTGTATGATTGCATGAAATGACTATCATTCCTAAAGAATCTTCTTTTTGAGTCAAAAAAATTTGATACACATGACTTCTTGTTGTTTGTAAATGAAGTAGTTTAGCATTGTTCTTATCATAAAATTTGGTTAATATCAATATGTTCATTGTAAAGTTCAAATCCTAGTTGTGTTCCATAAAACGATTTCTCAATAGATTTAATAACAAACAAAATAATGAAATAATCCAACACCAAAGATAAAAAATTCACACTAATTTCATTAGCTTGCTTCAGCCGACAAAAAATCCTCCATAATGTATTTTCAAGCTATATCAAACTGATATTAATACTTGCATTCACTTCTTAACTCATCAATTGCCAAAACATCCTTCATATCTTGTTTCAAGCTATATCAAACTGACACTGGGAGACTTTTTTGAGTTCACTCCTTATTTAGTCAATTGTCAAGTTTATCAAAACCACATCTGACACAAATCCCTTCATAGCTCGTTTTGAGTTATATCACAACTGTGTTGAGTCACTTGTTTGAGTTACTCTTCCTATAAAAAATCCAGAGCTTGTTCAAAGCCAAATCTACACAATGCGACACAAATCCCCTAATAGCTCGTTTTGAGTTATATCACAATAATTTTGAGTTAACTTGTTTGAGTTACTCTTCCTATCAACAATCCAGATATTGTTCAAATCCAAATCTACACAACGCGACACCAATCTCTTAATAGCTCATTTTGAGTTATATCACAATCATATTGAGTTAACTTGTTTGAGTTACTCTCTTGATCAACAATCCAGAACTTGTTTAAGCCAAATCTACACAACACGACACAAATCCCCTAATAGCTCATTTTGAGTTATATCACAATCATATAGAGTTAACTTGTTTGAGTTAATCTCCTTATCAGTAATCACGAGCTTATTCAAGCCAAATCCAAAACAACTAAGTTCTTGCTTATGCTTAATCACACTTTCTCAAACTTCATACAATACTTTACAACTTAATCAGGTACACATCTATCTCACCATGGTAGTCACATGTATTTACAGTCATGAAATTGACGATAAAGAAGTCACGCAACCAGAACTCACCAATGAAGAACATGAACAGGCAGATAGGGTGATAGAGAAAAATAAGAATGAATATCTACTACGTATCCTAGTCATGGGGGAAAAACTACCCCCTGACTTTGGGATTGAAAATCTAAACAAACTTATCGACAATGGTGAATCGAGTCACCAAAATGAAATACCAAACAACCTAAATAGATTTTCGACTGATGAGTTATTCAACAAAATCCAAGAGTTAACAAGGAAACTTGAGGAAGCAACTGCTAGAGCTGAAAGGTTAAAACATTCCAATCCAGACCCCAATACTCATAAAATCCTTGATAACCCATCCCCTAACTCTCTATTCACACAAGAATGGAAACATATGAAGGAAACCATTCAGGGACTACAAATACAATCAAAATAGTTCAAATTTGAAGAAATACGCCCTACCCATTTGATACAGAAATGTTACACTTACCCTTTCCACCATCCTTCAAAACTCCAAAATTTGATAAATACAAAGGAAAGGGGGATCCCCATGAACATGTCAAATACATTTACATATAATGTCACAAATTCACTTATCATGATACATATATCTTACAATTATTCCCTAATTTTTTGGGAGGATAGGCCTTAAATTGGTTTCTCCATCTTCCCAAAGGGTCAATCATGAAATTTGTAGACTTATCAGAAAAAATTGTCAAACATTTTCCCTTCAACTTAGACTCAGAAATAACCATAATCAATCTTTGTAACACTAGACAAAGGCCCAATGAAAAATTCACCTCCTTTTTATAATGATGGTGAGGAATTACAAGAAAATTTCCCTGCTCAATAGCAGAAAGAAAATTGGTTAGCATTTTTGTTCCAAATATCATTTCCGAATTATCATTCCACATGCAAATGTAGTGTCTAAGTAATTTTGAAGAAGTCATTGAAAAGGGAACACAGATCAAAAAATCCCTCATTTCTAAGGGCTTAATTAAAACACCCTTTAGGGACCAACCTCATCCAGATGCCCCTCAGAACTAGGAAAAATCCAAATTCTTTAATTGAAACCAAAATATAGTCAACCATGATGTTACCAATTCTCTCCATATCTGAAACATTCATAACAATCTACTCAACACAGTTAAATTCAACAAACAACCGATCACAATCCCTAGAAAGGAAGCTCCTTCTTGTGATAGGAAAAGATAGTTCACTTCATTCGGAGAAATCATATCTAGCATCTTTCATCACTTAGAAAATGCCAACATGATTACGTATCCCATTGTAAAACCATTCGAAGAAGGACAAGCCAAACCAAATTGGTATAAGGACAATGAATATTGTGATTACCATCACATAAAAGGGCACTCTACAGATTGATGCATGCAACTCCACCATTACATCCAAGACTTGATCGAACGTGGAGACATAGAAGTGGAAAATACTTCTGAGACAAAAAACCCAACAAAAAATTCAACATAATAAAAAACCCCTTCCCTAACCATGATGATAATTCAAAGGACAAGGGACAATCATCAAACAACGTTGATTATGACTCATTCATCTCAACTGTAGACTATAGCCAAGAATTAGTGGCTACCATAAAGAGAAGAACCGACTGTGTGATCACCACCAGACAGAAAAAAGTGTGGGTCCTTACCACCAAAAAATCTAATACTCCATCTCCTACACCACCTCCTAATCCACCATCTAACTCCACCACTTCTTCTACTCCACAAATTACGTTGTTCTTCAACATTGTCAAATAATTGGAAAAGACCACAACACAAATTTCCATCATGGAATTACTTAAGTCTTCTCCTACACTACAACTCATCCTTACACAAACATTGAATAATGCTTGCATCCCAGAGGATATCAGTTCACAACAATTCCAGGCTTTAATCATACATCTTTCAGTACCCAGTCCTATTCTATCATTTGGCCATGATGACCTTCTTCACCCCAACATTGCTAATAATCATTCTTTATACATCTAGGGTTATATAACTCATTATAAGATCAAATGTGTATTAGTCGACAATGGATCCACATTAAATATTTGTTCCATGAAACTCTGACATTGCCTAGGTTACACCGAAAATGACTTACAAAACAATATCATAACCATTCATGGGTCTCATAAAAGTAAAAGAAGGTCTGAAGGCATGATCACATTACCTCTTAAGGTTAGACCAATTACTTTAGAAATGATATGTCATGTGGTGGACGTAGAAGTCACATATAACATTCTCGTTGGCCAACCATGGATTCATGCCATGAAATTCATCCCATCAACGTTCCACCACTGTATTAAATTCCCTTATTTAGACAAAGAATTTACATTGCATGCGGATTCCTAACCATTTGAGTATTGTAGATTCCTTGAAGGGCAGTATAAACATGATCACTATTGTCCATCAACAAATGAGTACACTCCACCTCGTATAATCCCTAACGAAACATGTGTCAATCTAGATACATTCTCCAAATATACTCTGAAACCATCAAATTCTAACCAACCAAATCCATTTTCTTCTACTAATCATTAATCGTCAACTTGTCCCCCTCCCACTAATCAATCTTCTTCTTCCACTAACCAACCTTCTTATTTTAACAACAATCCCTCTTCCACTGAACAATCCTCTTCCTCGCTTAGTCAACCTTCTTCATCTAACCATACCTCCTCTGTTAGGATACCTTCCCCTCTAGTTAACCAAGCTTCATCCTCTAATCCACCCACCTCTTCTTATAATCCATTATCTCCATCTTTCCAAATAACCAAACTAACTCCCCCGCCACGTGAGGTACCTACTGGTC
This sequence comes from Taxus chinensis, assembly GCA_019776745.2. Classification (NCBI taxonomy): domain Eukaryota; kingdom Viridiplantae; phylum Streptophyta; class Pinopsida; order Cupressales; family Taxaceae; genus Taxus; species Taxus chinensis. Next base: position 522,551,988 of record CM034155.1, read on the forward strand.
CCATGTCCCACACATTCAAACTTATTGACAAAGGATGTGATGAATATCAATTCCAAAAGGTTGCAGACTCTTTTTACATCGATAAATCCCCACATGACTATGAAAAACCCAACGCTCTGAATCTTAAAATCTATCCCACTTACAAATTAGGTTAGCCCATTTGGAAAAAAATCGGTTATCTAGACAATGAGCACATTCCAAGTTCTTCAGGATCTTGGTTATATAATGATGAATTTTCTCCCTATTATGAGCTCCCTCAATTTACCAAAGCCCCTTGAATAATGAAAAACATGTAATGGAAGGGTAAAGGACTCGGTCCAAATGGACAAGGTTGTATTAACCCAATCAATTGCATAGAACATCATGATAAACATGGTCTGGGTCTTAAGGTATTAAATACAACTCTTGTATTCATTTCAAGTGACAATTATGACACCAAATCTGATAGTGACACCAGGGCTACACACTACCTTTTCGAAGACCTTGTAGAAATGAATCTTTACTTTGAACATTTATCCATTAACGTGATCGATTTTGAGCTTATGCATCCAACTCTCACAGAACATGACCACTTACATCATGTGGCCATGTACATGTTCCAGAATGATGAAGCCATTGAAGAGTTCCTTGAAAATTGCAATTAAATCCCCATTTATGAATATAAAAAGGATTTGAAATCAACCTTGATGAATTGGCTTATTTTGGTGAAGAAATAGAATATTCAGATCCTTTACCTTTGGAAACCTTGGATTAGAAGCACAAACATAAAATTTCCCATACTCAAAATATCCTCGCCACCTTATCAAAAAACATGTCAATAAAAATTTGCAACATCACAAAAAAACCCTATATTGATTCCCCTGAATCACCCGAAACCGATGACTTACATCAACCATTAACATCATTTTATGAAAAAGATACATCTAAAATGATTGTTGAAGAAACTAAAGATATAAACATCGGTACAAATGAACAACCAAAAATTTTACAACTCGACATCAGTTTGTCTGACCAAGAATGCGTAGAATTCACAATACTCCTCATATAATTCCAAGATATTTTTACATGGACCTATAAGGAAATGCTAGGTTTAGACCCATCTCTTGTTGTACATCACCTTGTGGTGCATCCGGATGCAAAGCATGTAAAATAATAACTATGCAAAATGCATCCTAACGTAGCATTGCTTGTTAAAGCCAAACTTGAGAAACTCTTAGAAGCTGACTTTATCCGACCCATTGATTATTCTAAATGGATATCTAACATAGTTCCCGTAGCTAATAAAACCCCCAACATTAGTATATACATAGAATTATGAGATATCAACAAGGCTTTTCCAAAATATGACTTTCCATTCCCAAACATAGACATGATTTTCAAATCTAAGAAAGGCCATGAAATGGTCTCCCTATTGGATGGATTTTTTGGCTATAATCAAATACGTATTTTTGAAGAGGATCAACAAAAATCATAACTTACTACACCATGGGGAACCTTCTATTATAAGGTCATGCCTTTCGGCTTGAAAACTTCTAGTTCTACCTATCAACGAGCCATGGTAGTCATACTTCATGATATGTTACATGATATCATGGAAGATCATGTTGATGACATATTAGCAAAATAAAAAACATAGATAGGACATCCAAGTTTGTTGAGATGTATTTTTGAAATATTGTACGAGTATAAGGTTTGCCTTAATCCAAAAAAGTGTGTATTCAAGGTGACCTTTGGAAAGTTGTTAGGGTTTATTGTTTCATGGAGAGGTATGGAAGTTGATCCCGCAAAGGTCAAAGCCATCATGGACATGCCTCCTCCCCAAAACCTAAATTAATTCCGCAACCTTCAGGGAAAAATCCAATCCATTTGATGCTTCATATCATAATTAGCGGATAAGTGTCATCATTTAAATCAATTAATTAGGAAATATTTGTAGTTTTACTAGAATCAATATTGTCAAGACTCTTTCACTAAGTTGAAAGAATACCTTTCTAGCCCACCTATCCTTATGTCACCAATCGCAAATAAACCCATGCTGTTCTATACATCTGCCACTGAGAATGCTATAGGAGCTTTGCTAGCATAACACAATAATCAAGAAAAATAATAGGCTATTTATTACCTTAGTCGACCACTTATTGAGCATGAGGTATGATATTCCCAGGTTGAGAAAGTATGCTTGGTGGTCACCTTTGCGTTCCATAAGTTACGTCATTACTTACTTAATAACATAACTAAATTGTTTGCTAAGGTTTATCCCCTCAAGTATCTCTTGTCTCGACCTATTCTCATGGGCAGAATGTCTAGTTGGGTCATCCTACTTAGTGAATTTGACGTTGAGTTTTTTCCTCAAAGAGAAATTAAAGGACAAGCCCTCGCAGACCAACTTGCTGAGTCACCTCTTCCTAGAACACAATCACTTCATTTTACATTTCCTGATGAAGATATTCTATACATAGACATCGTGCTATCCTAGACTCTATTATTTGATGGTTCTTGTAATCTCCATGGATCAGGAGCTGGTATTTTTCTTATCACACCTAGCGGACATGTCATCCGCAAGTCATTTCAATTAGCATTCCCATGTACCAATTATATCACATAATATGAACCTCTCATAGCTGGATTGAAACTAGTTATATCTTGGAATCTTATAAAGTTGGATGTATTTGGTGACTCTTTAATTATCATTAAACATGTTACTGATGAATACCAGGTTAAGGATAAAAAACTTATTCCCTATAAGGGCATGGTAGATAGCCTTTAAAGTTATTTTCAATTGATTAGTTTTGATAAAATCCCTAGAATTCATAACAAATCCGCTAATGCTATGAAAACTATTGGATCTCTATTAAAAATCGCATCTAATCAACCCCAGGAACATTTTCTTGTAGAATATCTCTTAATGCATGTTTATGATCTTCCTAAAAACACTATGGTATGTGAAATCGTGGATCTAAATAACCCTTGGTACCATGCTATTTACGCCTTCATCCTTGATAATAAATTTCCTACCAACATGAAACTAATGCATAAATGTGCTTTAACACAGTGTGCCTCTCATTAGACCATTTTACTAGAAATTATTCATAAACAAGGTTACAATGGCACCATACTTTGATGTCTTAATTAGGAGGAAGCATTTAGTGTACTAACAAAATTCCACTATGGTATCTGTGGAGCGTACACAAACGATATAGCTTTAGCCAAGAAAATACTGTGTTGGGTATTATTGGCCCACCATGGAAAGTGACGTATGTCATTTTGTCAAACGATGTCAATCATGCTAAAAAATGGTAATCTTATCCACACACCTTCCCAAGCATTGCAATCAATCTTCACACCATGACCGTTATCTCAATGGGGGCTCGATTTCATCGAAAAAATAAAACCAACGTCATCCGAAAAAACATAAGTTCATCATTATTGCTACCAATTACTTCACTAAATGGGTAAAATCTATGTCTCTCACCTAAGTTACCAGGAGCCAAATAAAAAATTTCATTTTTCATAATATTATTTGTCGATTTGATATTCCATCCGATCTTGTTGCAGATAATGAAAAATCATTTAAAAACCAAGATGTAAAAGACCTTACCAAATGTTTCCACATCAAACTTAAGTGGTCCACTCCATATTACCCCTAGGGTAATGGCCAAGTGGATGCAACCCATTAGACTTTAAAATTCATCATGGAAAAAATCGTCAACACCCATAGACGTAATAACACTCAAATTTACGCTACTCTTTGCACTTACCATACATCTTACCGCACACCTGCAAGAGCCACCCCATTTTCCCTTGTTTATGGTTGTGAAGCCATTTTACCTATTGAGGTTGAAATCCCATCCTTGATAATATCTCTTAAAGATATAATTAATGAGGATGAATATAGAGAATCACGACTTCATGAGCTTGAGTTTCTCGATGAAAAACAACTTAATTCCCTCAACCATCTTCAAGTGTATCAAAACCGATTGTAAAGTAGTCATCATAAAAAGGTAAGACCCAAAGAATTTGATGTTGGTGACCTCATTTTGAAAGAAAATAAAAAGAATAACACTAAAGAGTGAGAAAAACAAGTAAAAATTTAGCCTAATTGGTTAGGAACCTATGTAATTATAGCTAAATTTGGCTCTGGAGCCTATAAATTTGTCACTGAAGAGGGTCAGGAACTTGATGAACCAATGAATGCAGTACATCTAAAGAAATTCTATTTTTGAGGCGTTCTCTATTCTTGGAGACAATCAATTGTACATTGTTCCTTCTATCTTACTCATCTAAAAATAATTTAAAATTATTCATTTCATTGGCAAATATTCTCACTATCACAATCATATCTTCATACTCATCATCATGAGACATGAGCTAACATAGATCCCATTACGTCTTGTGAGTATCATACTTCTTATAATATCTCCCACTTTTAGTCACTTTCACATATGATAATACCTATAAGCTTATTGATGGTAATATATTCCCTTCAAAAAAATTCTCTCTTTCATAACAAAGCTCTAAAATTCTTTACCCGGTTCACTTGATCGTCCATCTCAGTCTTCGGTGTGGAACCCTCGCATCCTACTAGTCATGTGGGGATGAGATTGGGGGAAGACATTCCTTCCCAAATAAAAATCACTATTGTACAATTCAATAACATAAATTATGAATAATTCATTTTCACACCTTTCGTCCTTCATAGTATTTGGTGTTGAACCCACACTTCTTACTGGTGGTGTGAGACTGGGAATAGAGGAAGGTGCCTTACTCATATACATCTTGTCTTCGGTGATAAACCCTTGCCTCTTACTGGTAGCATGGGTAAAATCATAGAGGTTCATTCACAAAACATAAAAATATTGCTAACACATTCAAAAATTAAAAAAAAACATTCAATAAAAAAACAAAAAAAGAATTTACTTGCCTATGTTTTTCCTTTGGTGATGAGCCCTTGCTTCTTACTAGTAGCATGGGGTAAGGCATATGGAGTCATTACAATAAATACAACATCTTATCAATATGAAAGTTCTTATAATTATAAAATCCCCAAAGAAGTAACTTAGATGCTTAAGTGAAGAGAGAACTATCTCTTCACCTCATATTTTACCAATTAGTAGGCCACATAACTATGTAAGTCTAGCATATGACCTATAAAGTGAATTAATTTTGAAAATGGTTCAGTAACCTTAAGAAGAATGGATTCACAATTTCCCAAAGGGATTGTTATTAGCACTTGTCTCTATATTCACTTGTCTACATCCCATGTCCTTCTTGATTCTCGGTGATGAGCCCTCACATCTTACTAGTTGTGTGGAGTCAAGAATGGAGTTGGAATTATTTCCATCATATCATCACCAACATATCATGCCAATGGAGTGATAATTTTTGTATTATTCGAAGCATGAGTTACCACGAGGAACATGGTACATACAGATGATATCCTGGTTTATCACTTCTAAAAACAAGTTTGCATTCTGGTCCATAAATTGCCAAAACTAAATCTCCAAAAATAGTATAAAAATCCAAAAAAAATACAAAAACATTAGAAAATCCAAAAATCCCCCAAAACATAAGAAAATCTCAAAAATCCAAAAACATCTGAAAATCCAAAAATCTAAAAAAAATTAGAAAATCCAAAAAATTCCTAAAAATAGTATCAAAATAAAAAATCCCCCAAAACATTAGAAAATAAAAAAACTCCAAAAACATTAGAAAATAAAAAAACCCCCAAAAAATTAGAAAATAAAAATAAAATCCCAAAAATAGTATAAAAATATCCAAAATACAAAAACATTTGAAAACTCTTTAAAATTCCAAAAACATGTAAAAAATCACAAAAATTCTAAAAAAAAAAAGTAAAACAATCAAATACCCCCAAAAACTTAATAATCAACACAATTCATCGTTTGAACTATTATCCCCAACGAATGATCCAACCACTTTATGACTATCAAATTCACACCACTTCTCCTCGAGTGAATCCTTGCTTGGGAAAAATCTGGCCGTCATTGTTTCCTTGTTTGAGGACAATGACCCAATCCCTTTTATGTCCTTATATCCCTGCTTGGGGGCACATCCTATCGATCCTCACCGTGGAACATGTTAGGGACATATTTATTGGTTCTTGTGTTGGATTATTAGTTACAAGTTATTAATTGCTTTCTTGTATCTTGATATATTATAGGGGGCATCTTGATTTTATGTATCCCGGTGTTCTCTCTAATATACTTATGTTATCTGATTGCATATCGTACTGGGGAATCATACTTTCTTGATGGCCTATGTCTATGCTTTATTTCACTTACATATCATACTGGGTCATCAAACCTTTTTGATGGCCCCTATTTGTGCTGTCATACATATTACAGTCTGGTTATCTTGATCTTTTATATCACAATGTATCCTATTATGTGCTACATTAAAATTAATATGCTTTTCATCACGTGAGTATCTTCCTACATGATAAAAATATTACTTTGCATCCCATCCATTCACCTATGCTAATACATTCCCCAGTTTGGGAATCCTACTTGATCACCGTTGCAGTTTGTGAATCCTACTTGAAAATCCTTCTGAAGTAGCATTCACTATCTAACAACTCCTCATCCCCCACCATGGTCACCATGTATTTGATCTATTCATCCTCGCTCCTTATTTCTACTCATTTACCACTTATTCCCACATTACCCTTCTCACCATTCCTATCTCCTCACCCATCTGTGTTCTTCCCTTTCACACTTCTTCTTCTCACTTGACAATCTTACTTAATCACCCCTCCTATGTGGAACTCTCGATGGAGGTATACCCTCTTCCTAAGATATTCCTGATGTAGAAGCTTCTCCACGATCTCCTCTCTCATCAAACAACAATCACCACCACACTCATATTTCTTCTCCACCTCTTCTGCTTATCATTCTTAAATCATCACTCTCATCACGTGGGAATCCCAATTAAGGATTCCCCTCACACTTTCCACCCTCTACCACATATATTCCACCATCCATTCATGTTACAATCCTTTCTTTCCTTTCTTCCTTGTTATCGCCTCCTCTCACCTCTTCTCCCACTCTGACATACATCACTCACTCTTTTCTCATCCTTCACTGAATCCATCTTCTTCTTGGTAATCCTACTAACACAATCTCATAGTATGGAAAATTCACTCGAGGGTCCCACTTTAGTCCATTTTTTCATACCCTCTTCCCATTAATTCTATCATCATTCATCTTCTTCTTTAGCTTGGCGATCCTACTTAACCACTCTTACTGCATGATAATCTTATTTAAGGGTCCCTCTTAAGGTTGATCTTCCCTATGGCCTTCCCCCATCCCATCATATTTCACCCATCTTATTTCTCCCGCCTCTCATCGCAATCATCTGCTTCAACCAACCATTCCACCCCAATACCCAATACAATTTTTTCTTTCTCCTTGTATATCATCATTATCAGTTTGGTGATCTTACTTAACCTCTCCTGTGGTATGGCGGTCTTACTTAAGAGTCCCTCTTAAGGATGATATGTTATCTTGAATTTTCCCATCTCTTCAGATTCTCATCATTCAAATTTTCTCTCCATTCGCCATCATCCCATCCTTCCATCATCTACGTCGTCATTTTTTGCTTGGAAATCATACTTAACCACTTATGCAACATGATGATCCTACCTAAGAGTCCCTCTGAAGGATGATATGTCATCTTGCACACATCTCTGCCTTTCACTTTTTCTCAACATATCCCATCTCTTATCATCCTTTATCTTCCTCTTGTAATCATGTTCCTTTCCCCCATTTTCATCTTCTCGATCCATCATCCTTCATACAGTCTCTTCCCATTCTCTTCATGTATTGTTTCTTTATCATCACCTTGTTCATCCTCATCCTCCACATCCTCTCCTCACCTTCACCTTGTCCCAACTCATCACTCACCTTTTCTTTACTCTTTCCACTCCATCTTCTCAAATTATCCCACATACCTACCCCCACGTTTACTCACCATTGTTGTTGACATTCCCCTAACATTATTTCATCATCATCTTCTATTTCTGTGCTAATAATTATCAGTGGAATTTCCCTAAAAATCACTCATCCTCATTCCACACGGCCTCGTCTACTCCCTTTGAGCTTCTCAAATTTTTCTTCATTCCTTCCTTCCTCTGGGCCCACCACTCATTGTTAGGGGACTTTCACTAACGTCCCTTCGTTGGAATTTACCTTTTCATTCCTCATTTGGTTTCTCCCTTCATTTTTTCCCTCATCCTTTCCCATCGCTCATTATGAGTGGACTTTCCCTAACGTCCCCTCACTGGCATTGCCTCTTTTATCCCCCATTCCCTTTTCCCTCACATCCCTTTTCTCCACCTCCACCCTTGCTCTTCACTTCTTACCCACCTCTCCATCTCCCCTTCACCCCCTTAAATATATTTACTATCTTCATCATACACTCTCTGTCTATTGTCTTGTAATCCTTGTATCCTCATTTCATGCATTTGTGCATCTTTTCTAATTTGTGTCATTCCTCCTATCTTTCTCATCTTTACATTCCTTATACCACTCACTCTACACTTACTATCCCCATTCTTGATTTCATTCCTTCTACATCATTTTCTCTGTTATCCTCTTCTTCCTCCAACTCCTTGTCTTATTTCACTTCTTCTGTATCATCTTCTTCCCCCTTTTACCTCACATTTCCTTCTTAATTCCCCATTGATAACATGGATTTTTAGCTTTGTCCCGTATTTTTTATCATTCCACCCTCCACATGTATCTCCATGTGGTCCGTTCCATATTATTTACCTCAGTCTTCCTTATGAGGACCAGGTTCCTTCAATCTTCTCCCTATATTTTATCTGTCCTCCCTTCCTCCCCCATCATTTTAACTTTCCTTTTGACCTCCCCTCCTTTTCTCTACCACCCCTACCTTTTCACTTATTTTGTACCCACTTCTCTTCTTTTCTCTAATATTTTCCACACTTTCCTAGCCCCTCATAGTTTTTTTCTTCGTTCTACCTCCTCTTTTGTCTTCTTTAAATTCTTCGTTGTCCTCATCTCCTTAATTTTTCCATCCTTCCCTCCCTTTTTCCTGATTTTACCCCCTACTCCCACCTTGTCTTATCCTTCTTGGTTATTTTCCCCCATTCACCATACCCTTGTCTTCTTCATCTTCTAATTCTATAGTTTATTGATTTTTTCAACTCTATCATCTCTTTCATTTTACCATATTTTTCTCCCTTCATTTCCTTCACTCTTCTTCATTTTTATCTCCCCTTTATTTTGACTCTCTCTCCCTTTTTATTTCATAATTTCACCCTCTTCTTTGTCATTTCCTTGTCTTCTTCTTGTTTGTCCTTCATCATTCCCTTATTCCCCTCTCTTATTCTCTTCTACCTCTTTCATTTCCTTTTTTCCCCTCCTCTGTCTCCATACCCTTGTCTCTCACCCTAACATTTCCTCTTCTTGCTCTTCTCATAATCAACCACTACTTCTGTCCATTCCCTTTTCTCTTTCCCATTGCATTCTTCCACACATCCTCACACCTAGAATTCAAGACTGATTGAATACTTTATCCATTTGCATCTTGTGGTCATTCCCTTTGATTACACCCCATTCTCATCCTCCTCTCCATAGAATTAACCTCTCCTCTTTTCGAGATCCCTGTCGCATCTTCCATTCCTGTAAGCCCTCTCATGGGGGCATCATCACATCTATGCATAATCACACCTTCTCATGAAATTTTCCTCTTTGAGGATACCATGACATCCATCACCTACCACCTTCTACTCTCCCCAATATACATTTGATCTACCTTTTGATTAGAAAAAGTAGATTGAATTCTTCCCCCATTCTCACATGCAAAATTTTGTTCTACTTCTTGGTTAGAGAATTCTTTCTATTTTCTTCCTCTAAAAAATTCTTATCGAAGGAACACATTCCTTAAGAAGAATCTCTTCAAAAATATTCTATCTTGCCACTTGGGGCATATTCACTCATCTCGTCTACTTTCTTTGAAAGGGTATTAATTTCATATTACCCTTCCAAAGAGGGAAAAATGTAGACACCCTAATTTCACACCTCTTCTAAATCAATTAATTCTCCTACCTCATTTCCCACAAAATATACTTCGAATTAATCAAATATAATATCTAAAAATGATTTAATCCTTACCAAATGTCATTATTCTCCATGTTTTTCCACTATTCAATTAAAAATTAAAAATTAAATCCTCACCAACTCTTTGTGGTCCCCACTCACCTAAATCCTCCACTTATGAATTAAAAATTCAATTCAAATCCTCACCCACTCTTTTTGGTCCCCACTCACCTAATCATGCCCACATTTTCAAACCATGATTACTTAAAATCCTTTAAGTTAATCCAATTCCCAAGATATAAATATAGGCTTATCCCCCTCTAAAACACATGGAGAATAAGCTTGAATGCCATATCTGAACTCTTGCATCCTTTTGAGAAAAGAACATCCTTCCTACCTCGTCTTAATGCCCAAATAACCTCATCTTGAAGCATTCCAAATCCATAATCCCTTTGTCCATTGGTGAAAAGTAAGTTGATCTTGTTCTAGAGAAGGCCTTGCTCTAGTTCAAGGAAAGAACCTACATTTCATACAATCAAGGCTCATCCATTTCACTTCCCATTATGAGGTTTGCTAAGGAATCACGAAGGAGGAGGTATCTGTCTAGTTGCTTTACTTTCTTGTTTATCGATGTATCTTCCTAGCACACACACCTTATACATCCTACATTACATTATTTCATACCACACATTCATACATCATATATATTCTACATACTACACTGGATCACATTACATATGGGTCTAGTTCTAATTACATATTCCATTTCTATATACACCTATTATTGCACTTCACACATTACATATACTATACACCCTACACTACCTATATTACATTTCCCACTATGTGCATTTACATGCCTTATTCATCACTTGGTCGTATATACTACATTTTCTTCTACATGTTTTCATCACCACCCTATGATGCACTTTAGTTCCTCAGTCCATAATTGACTACCGAGGGTTTACCAATCAAATGGACCTTACATTCACCTTGTGACATTTCCAACGTTAGTGACATATAAATTAGGTTAAATCTTCACCCATTCTATCATTTTGTAGAGGTATACACCTTAGGTTACATCACCACTCCCTCCCTTCATCCTATAGTGAAATATGCTTTAGGCTAAATTATTACTCATCCTTTCATCTCATAGTGATATATGTTTAATGCTAAATCATCACCCATTCTTCCATCCTATAGTGATATATGCTTAGGGATAAATAATCACTCCTCCATTCAACAAGTTGTGATATATGATTTGGCTATAGGGTTCACACACATCTTTCCACATGCCACATTTCATCACCATTACATATACACACTCATCATAACACACTAGAAATAATCAACACTACTCAACCATTTTCTAATGACGCACTCTTGTTTACGATTCATTCTTGAATACTGAGGGAGATAAAAAATGAACCTCATTGCATACACTTCCATCAACTTAGGGGACACGTTGCTCCTACCATTTTATCTTGCATTTCCATTCCATCCATCCACAACATACTACATTGTCTTGGGGGCATTTAATTTTGCTTACTAGTGTTTTACATGATCACTTTATTTCACATGTTATCCTGCTTTCTTATATGTCATTATCATAAACACATGCACGCTCACACCTTTTTTTAGTGTGATCACAGACACATGACTCTATACATGACATAGATGATTTCCTTCTACCCTTCCTATACCAGTCACTGCGGGCATCCACATTCATCTTATCTAGGTGCTATTGTTTCATTTTTTACTTAATATCTTATAATACTTGCTCATACACGTTTTAACATATTGGTTATTACTCTAACATGCTAATGGGTTTTCTATGTGTAACACTTGTTTTGAAGCATTATACGTCTCCATGACTCCTTGTTTATCTGTTTCTACTTGTCTGCCATTTTTTTATTGTATGCGGGATTTTCCCTTTGCTTGTGTGCACACTTGTTTGTTTTTTGTGGCCATGATGGCCTTGCATGTCTTATGACATCATGAGTGATGTACTATGTTTTCAACCCTATTTGTGTTGTTTACTTATTCTCTTGTGTGTTTACAAAACTGTGTTTGGTAGTTTCTACATTGTCTGTAAATTTTACACTTATCTTATTGCATGCACGTGTTTTTGGACTAACACTTATTTTTGCTAGCCATCCCCTTTTGTGTGCACCTTGGTATCTACCAAGAACTTTACCTTTCCCTTGCAGGGAAAAGTTCTATAGGTTAGAGTGTGGTAGGTCCTCTTTTGGGGTTGTATTATCCTTTAAGTGATGTCTCATGTGCCCCCAAAGAGAGGAGCATCATTGAGGGTTTTACATAATAACAAAACATATTTACACTAGTTCAATACAATGAACTTTCCACCCTTGGCATGATGGGTTTACATACAATGAGTAAGTTCAGACCAGTCTACGAACTCCATACACAACGACCTCTATATGACATGGTTTCCTTTGGTTTTTTTGTGGAGCAATTATAGGCTTGGAGGTTATAGTGGGTGTGTCTCTTTACATTAATTTTTCCAATGGTGTCAGATCACCAAAAAAATAGGATAGTACAGAGATCTCTTTACACATTTCAGTAGAAGCGGTTAAAGGTTGGAAGACATAGTTGATTTCCTCCCCATACTTCTTCAGCCAAGGTGGCATGAGATCACCTAAAAAAATTGTGACAGTACAAGATAGCCTATTACACCCTTTTTCTCAACATGGATCTGGTGCACATGTTCCATTTACACTTTTATTTTCATGTATTTAATATTTTGTGTAATTTACACATTTCTATACATGTGTATTTTACATAACGTTTTTACATATATACATATTTGACTACTTATCATTTTCTCCTTACATGTCCGACCATATGTGAAACAAGCAATCAAATTGGGGGCAACAACAAAAACAATGACGATGACAATGACAATGAAAACACATCACAACGACACATACCTTTACTAACCATACAAGTACACTACACACCACAAAAACTACACACGTATTCTATCCTAGGTTCACTCTCATCACTTTTTATGTGCATTTTTCATCTTTAGAATCCACACTCCTCTAATTTTTCTTTTTGTCATTCCACGCTCGAGTTTAGTCCATCAACATGTCTACACTCTACATAGATATCAGGTACACATCTCTATCTACTTTATGTTACCAAGCATGTCACTCACCAACATAAAGTGGGGAAAAAATGTAGACACAAAATCATGCACTTTAGGCATTGTTTAGCTGGGTCTCATACTACTATTTAGAGGGTTCTCAAGTGAAGAAAGTACTAATTAATCCCACCTTTTTACCATCTTATTTTTTATATTTTATTTCATTATTCCTACATATTTTCCTACATATACCCATCTATTTCACAATTGTCCCATCATTTTAGCCTAAACTGGGGTGCCCAGGATTTTACTAGGGCACCCTGAGGTGCCCTAGTCCTACATGGGGTGCCTCGATCCATGTTCTAATTTCCTGCTTCTTTTTAGGCTCTTTCTAGCCATTTTTCATCCTTATATTTTTCCTAGTCAGCCATGTTAAGGTTAATTACGAATTTAGAGCAAGAGAACCCTATAAAACCAAAGTTATGAGACCATAATGAGGGTCATAACGTCACATAATACTATCATTCCATCTAGAGTTTCATCCATTGCATCACTTTCATCCACATAGTGCCATGCATATAGGCTAGGAGATCTACATCAACACACACAATATAGGGGGAGAATTTTATTCTATTTCATACACACATGCTATTACATTTTCTATAGTTATTGTTTCTCATTACTTCACAAAATGCGACTAGCACAAGAGAACCTAGGGCATGATATGCACACACACACGCACACACACACACAATAACTACATTTATGTTTGAAATATAGTGTAGAGATCACTTTAGTAAGCCCATTGTTGTGGCAATGGAGGTCAATCTGATCTATTCATTTGCATATTTTATTTTTAAGGTTTTGATACTTATTTGTTACTTACAAGTCACTCCTTCATCTTGTCATATTTCACAGACTTGGCATAGCCCAGTGAATCTAGTGTGATAAACAAGCAGTGTTCCACATTTACAAAAACTAGGGCACCCATTTTGTAGACCAGGGTGCTTTGGGGCACCCTAGTACCTTCCTAGGTGCCTCAGTCTATTTAAATCCTGTAGATCTGGCCTTTTCGGGACTTCTAGGTGTTCATTCCTACTTCTAGATTTTACTATCAGACATGTGACAACCTTCTACAACCAGCTAAGTAATTTATCCTTACTTCCTTGCACATTAGGGTTTTATTTCGATTAGATTTAATTGTTCAATCACTTTATATTATTTTAGCACACATATTTTACATCATTTTGGTCCTCCTATTTTAGATTAACTCATTGCTATACTCCCATAGTATTGGTTCCATTTTTAGTTAATCAGTGTCCATCATCCTAGGGGAAGATGAGTTGTGTCATGAAGGTGTCCTAAGCCAATGGGCTGTCACAAGAAGACACAATTCTAAGAAGATGTCTATTTGAGCAAGGTATGAGCCCTAATATGTCACCATTAAAATTTTGACATGTTAGTTGGTTGATCAAGTATGATTCAAAAGTATGCATTTTCTAAGGGGGAGTTGTGTTGCTGAAAAGAACTAAAATGGAAAGGAAGAAGGTCAAAAGGACCTTTTTTGATTTGGTTTATGTTTCCAATCAAAAGGGTAAGTCAAAAGTGAAGATGCCCATAAAAAGCATGAGACAAAAACTAGTATGTAGTTGTTTAGGGGGAGTCTTTTGGATGTTTGAAGACCAGGTCAAGGATATGTAATAATTTTTGAAGTCAAGAAGGTGAACATAATCAAAGGGAGAGCTTGTAAGTATGCATTTATGCATTGTTGATGTTGTTTGCATGTAAAGTTGTTATAGATCCTTTTTCATATATGTCATAGGGGGAGAGTCTACTAAAAAACAAGAAGATTGTGTCCTGAAGGATATTTCATGAGTGGTTTCCATCAATGTTTCTTAAGGTGATTACCATCAATGACAAAGGGGGAGATTGTTGGACATGTGTTATTGTTATTGTCATTGATGTCAAGTAGCATTAATGTCAAAGAGTGTCGTAGTGTGCATAAGAGAGTGCATGATGTTGTCATTGATGTCAAATAAGGTGAAATGAGTGAAGATTGATTGGTAGTGTCCTATTTTGGTAGAATAGTGTGTTGCATTGTTGAAGTAACATGGTCTCTAGGTGTGAGTGCATGTTCTTGATTCATGGTTAAAGCAAGAAAGGTGCAGTGAGTGAGCTCAAGAGGTGGTAAAAGGTTGATATGATTTCTAGCATGATCAGAGAGTTACGTCATAGGTGTGTTTGTTTTTACAAGATGGAGAACATGTCAGTATGCATGAAACATGTGTTGAAGCAAGACTAACTAGGCCTAGTTCTAAACAAAACACAAACAGATGGTATGGTAACATGAGGTATGAAGCCAAGAAGCATAGTATAAGCATGTGAGAAGTTTTTTTGACACTGTATAGTATGTGTGGAAGGTGTACAAGGTCATGGTTCATGTGTATGGTGCATATTCAAGGACTTATTGAAGTAAGTGCAAGAAGAAAAAGCAATAAGGAATGGAAAAACCATGTAACAAGATGAGTTTCAGAGGTAGCTGAGTATTGATGAACTTTGAAAATCATGGAGGAGGTCGTTACATAGGTATGTGTTGTCACATGGATTTTACACCCATTAAACTACTGAGTGATCCCACACAACATTAGAACATCCCCAAAGTGTGGGACCTTGTTTCCTTGGGATGAACCTCCGGAGAAGGACGACTTCCTTTGGAACTTGGAGCACTTGATTTAAGATCAATGTGCAAGGTAAAAACACTTTGAAAATAATCTAATCTACTCAATTCATGGGGTTCAAGGTTAGAAATAACAAATAGAGGAAATAGAGGTGATACACCAGAGAGAGAGTATTACTAGATAATTTTCTAATCTTCACATTGGAAAGGGTTAACTTGGAAAGGATAAAGTAAACATCACAATCCAATTTCACCTTATTCTATTTAGACACGAAAAATAAGATACCATAGACATAAGAGCATGCATTTCCTTGTTAGACCCCAAGTATACTTAATAGATAGATCAAGCATACTCAAGTACACAATCAACACATCATAACAATATATGATATACACATGCCATACATCCTTTCCTTTCCATGATAGTTAATGATAATGCACATTTATAACAGAAGGGATATAACATTTCCACAAATGATTTTCAAGGTAACCACATCATTCTTCCCACAGATTGAAATAAGATAACTAAAATAAAGGTAGATTAATCACTCATACTAAGGAATTACTCATTCACAAGGTATGCATTAATCAACTATTAACACAATAAACCAGAAATTTCATGGCAAAATATTATTCTTAATATAATTGAAAGGCTCCAAAGTATTCAAAGAACTCTTCTAAGATTGAAGAGTAACTTCCCCAATGATCTAAAAGTCTCTTTAAACTTCATGCATTTAACTATTTATAAGTTTTTAAGTTGAGCCATTACAACTGAACCTTAACTAACAAGTTACAAAAAATAGAATATAATTAAGTTCTAGGGAACAAGATCCCATAAAAATAGTAAAGTTGTTGCAAATGTTTGACTAAGTCAACTCTGTAACATTGACTGATTTAGAGTTTGGAATCGTCCCATCATGGCTGCCTACCTTAGCTTGGTCCTGTAATATCTTTTCCCTATTTGGTTTTCTCCTTCTCTTTCTCCCACATAGTCATCCGATGTTTGTAATCAACGAAATGCTTGATGATTACCTGCACCTCCTCTTCCTCTGGTGCACATGCATAATGATTCACCACGTCTGTTGTATCAATATCCCTTGCAAATTTTTCAACTTATTCACCACTTTCTTCAGTCGACTTATGAAATTCTGGCACGTGAAAAACCTGTCAATTTAATCAATATTGAAAGTTCTAGTTACTTCATCATCTTTCTTTACCAAATATTTGAAATTTAATTTAATTTGGTCCACCGGAAGAGCATCAATATTCTCATTGAAAAATTTGTAGTTGATATTATCAAACTCTTCTGAGATATCATTTAGACCATCCATTATTTCCACGCGTTTATCATCCAATTTCTTGATCAAATCTTGTAACACCTAGGATCTAAATTCCATAGCATTCTGAAACTCAAACAATTTAGAAGTATCATCAATTACTCCTTTTTAAAAGAGTAAATATATGTCCATGTCTCTAATCTCGTCCCATGTAGTCAAATTCAGATTCAAGTTATTTTTATCCTCAGAGAGGACTTTGTCTATCATGTGAATGGAGGTTCTTTTAGTTTGTAAATCATTATATAATTCAACAGCTTGTTTTAATCAAAGGAGTTAGCTTCCTGAAGCATGCATTCTATCCATCCATCCACTAATCTTCCCTTCTGACCTATCTTCTCAATTTCATGATATGAAATATCATCCAAACTAGAAGAAACTGTTAGAGCAGTTGTAGTTCAAGGATTAGTAGTTGAAGTGGGTTGTGTTACTTTCCTTAACAAAGTAGTGATCTATTCAACCTTTGTCTTTAGTTCATCTTTGGAAGCCTTATCTTTATCATACTTCTCCAAACAATTTCCAAGATCCACTTGAACATCCTATTTGGTGCCTTCATGTGTTGCCTTCCCTAGTGAAATTCTAGAGATCTGATACTCTGCCACCATAATAGTCTCTTTAGTTTTCCCCCAATGGAGGTAGCTATTTCCATGACTCTATCTCTTGATTGGTTTATAAATAAACTAGAGATGATATTTGGTTGTTTTTCATGTCTCTTCATAGTATATTCCAACACACTCAAATCTATTACATCTACAAGAGGCACCTTATTCTTTTGCTCTGGGGTTTGGCGATATATAGCCATTCCTGGTATAACAGACGCAGACAAAAGTGGCATGATCGATTTAGCACTTGGAGCACTAGATAAAACAATAGCACTAGTAATATTAGTTGGCAATGAAATGGAGGTATTAATGATAAATGGAGTGGAAGTTATAATAACCTCAGGAGTGGATGTAACAGGGCTGGAAGTTGTAATGGAAGGGAATGGAAGCTGCTGAGATAATGAAGTTGAAACTGGAGACCCAATCATTTCTCCTACCGAGAGGATGGGAAGGGATGAAAAACACTTGGGCCATGGATGGGGATGGAAAATAAGAGATGAGTGGAGAAGCAGAAGCTAATGATAGGGGAAATGAATTTTGAAGATGGCGATAATGGTAGAGAAGGAAGGGGTAGAAAATATTGTGATACAAATTGGAGAATCACTAACTTCAAAAACTTCTGATACTGGTATTGTAGAGGACACAACCTTGGCAGTAGGAGCCTTGGAAAGAGAGGAACTTCCAACAACAAATGAGATCTTCCTAGGAGTTATATTGGCCTTTTGGGTAGACCTCTTTCCTTTTGTGGGTGTAGGGAGACTCAATGTTGGTTGGGATTCTATTCTTATAGATTGATCTAACCCTTTGGGTGAAATTCCCAAGGTAACCAACCAATCATATGTCCTTAGTATTGCAATGTTCCTCTTGATACCAATCAATCCATGATAAAAGTTGATTGACAACATTATTGCTCTTGTATATCGGATCCAATAATTCATCATAATCCTCCATTCCTTTTGGAATATCCACAATACCAAATTATTTAACCTCATCCAAAGCCAACCTTTCATATTCTCGTTGCCTGATGATAGTATCATCCTGAAAGTGAATCCAAATATCCTTTAGATGAGGCATGTGAGAACTAGCCAATCTTGTTTCATTGAACTTACCCCACTAATAAAAGTTAGTTCTGGGATGGAAAGTTCACAAAGTAACTTTAGAAATTTCTCCATCCACATTCTTCACTTTGTAAATATTGACATATATATACCTTCCTATTGAAATAGGAAACTAGAATCCCTCCTTATGTCGTTTGTTTTGGATTTTGTGATAATAAAAAAATTTACAAACCAATTCTAATAAAACCCATATTTGGTAGGACATCTTGGTAACTTGCTAGGGGCACCCACGAAATCAAGATTCCTGATGTATGTGAATATCAAAAACTGAAGATAGATGGCTCCCCACTCTCGTACTTCTTTAAAATCTTCATAAGAAATCCTACGATTATACAAGTTTTATCGAAACAATAAAGGAGAACAACAAAAAAGGCATCATTGACCCTGTGGAAATGTTTGCTTCCTTCCTCCATTGTAATATGAGGATAAAATTCATAAATTTGTGACACACTTCTAACACCTTTTGTATTCAAACCATTGAATTTCCCCATGGTAGCTGTAAGATAAACGAAGAAATAAGTCATGAAGAATTTTTTTGAAGACAAGACATTACTCAATTGAAAATTAATTGAGTTGCTGATATGCTCTCCCCATCATATGAATTCTTTGTTTTTATTGATAGTAGAAATATACATGAACATCCATTCTTGAAACTCCCTCGCTAAAGCGAGACCTGAAACTCTACTCAACAAAACAATAAGATCGTTCACTTCCTGGATGAAATCTAAGCAAAACAATGTCTTAGGAAGTTTGGTGACATTCTTGGCCAAGTAACTCTTCATCATGACTTTTGTACGGAGTTCAGTTTCTTTGTCCCAATGTTCAATTGTAGATTCTAGTGAAATTGTTGCATAATCTTCAACATATAGAATTTTAAATAAATCTTCAAAGAAATTGGTGTCTATCCTAATCACGACCTTGTTGTCGTCATTTTTTACTGATCTAGAATCCTTATCAAAGTGGGCTGTTATGGCCAAGATAAATTCAGGACAATGCATGGATGTAGGAAAACCCACAGTGAGAGCAAGACCACTGTCAAATATGGCCTGCATCTAAGGCTTCTTATTAGGGGCCTTTAATCTTTCCCAAAAGTTTGGAAAATCTACCTCTCCAAGATCTATATCTCTAATGTTCCCCAAATCTGAAGATAAACACGAGTGAGGAGAAACTTATAAGAATGTGTATTTCATCTTTTCCTTGCCGTTTGATGAGGATTTTGACATTAATTCAGAATTTGGAATCTGAATGGCCTTTGGAAATTTTGTAAACAACTATAAAGGTTCTGAAATTCCAAAGTCTGAAATTTTGAAAGTGAAAACTCCAAAAAGGCTTCAACTCTGAAGTACAAACCTCTGAAAACCAAAATCCTCAAAGTTCTGAAAACCTGAAAAGTGAACCTCTGAAAATATGAAAGAAAACCTCTAAAATTATGAAAGGAAAACCTCCAAAAGTGAAAGTGCAAACCTGCAAACTCGAAAAGGTGAAAGGATAAGTTCCTAAAAGGAAACTGAAACTGTGACCTCAAACCTACAAATTCTAAAATTCCGAAAAGCCAACTTCCAAAAACCCAAAATTGCTGAAGGGTATAGAATGGAAAATAAAATGCTGTGAAGATCTGAAAGGAATTAGTGTAAAATTTTGGACTAGATGCCTACATGAATTGGAGTTTACAGTTTTGAGAATCAGATGACATGGTTAAAGGAAAAATGATGGATGATGAGGGTTTCATGTTAAGCAAGAAAATAAGAACAAATAAAAATAGAAAACAAAAAAACCCTGATTGATCATAAACAAAAAAATAACTTAAAACAAATTTACCTTGAAAATGATGCCTTGAAATTACAAAATTGTAGTAAAATCGGAGTGTCAGAGAAAGAGCTAGGTGAAAATGACAAGTAAAAATTTAAATTTATATAGGAAACTCTGGAATTAATGTTCGGGAGCCGACACGTGTGGGGTAGTTAGAAATTAAATGTTTGTGGAAGATCCAAAATTGCAACCCTGAAACTCTGAAATGAAATGTGATTATTGCAATACGAAAACTCAAAGTCTGAAACCTTGAAAAGCTAAAGTTCTAAAATTTTAGAACTTCGGAGTTTCAAACTTCAGGAATTGGGGAACGAAATTATCAAAAAAGTGACGTGAGACTCATAAACCTAAAAGTCTGAAGTTCCAAAATTTGGAACTTTGGAGTTTCAGACTTTAACTCCATAAAGGAAGTCATGAAAAAATAGTGAAAATTCCAAAAAGAAGACTCTTCGGAAACCCGAGTCAAAAGTAGTGAAAAATTCCAAAATTTCTAAAACTTTGAAATTTCAGACTTTCGGAACTCTAAATCAAAAAATTTCATTTTGTAGTAGCTTCTTCAAAAAATATGAAAAGAGAAAACCTCCGAAATCCGAAGTTTGAAATTTTGGACTTCAGAATTTTGGAAAACTTCAAAATTTTAAGACACTTTCAGCGAAAATATTTGAAGAAAATTCCAAGGAATTCAGGTAATTTTTTGAAAACACTTCTTCTTAAGGTAAATTTTTAAATGTTAACATTTTTGGAGACCTCTAGGGAATGCTTGCCTACTAATATTTAGGCCAGTATCCTTATACAAACCATTGGGAAAAAGAGTCTTAAAAAAGAAAAATATATTCACAACACACACTAAATAAAAGAAACAGAAAAGTAAACAACATGATGTGTGAGGCACTTGGAGAAAATGATCAAAATAAACACTGTACAAATGCAAAAAATCTTTTCAAAAGAAAGCTTTGAGAGGAATCCCATTAACATGAATGTGAAATTCCTCTCCATTAAGTCTTGATAAGAAAAATGAATTTGCTTCCTTGCAACTTGTGATGATTTATGGTCCGCTCAAGAGGGAATAAAATTTAGCATGCATACCCGGCTTGGCCCTATCAACATCCCATTTAAGAACCAAGTCTCCTTCATGAAATTCCTTGTTGGATTCCCTTCTATTGAAAGATATTTTAACTTGAGAATGATGTTGTTTTAAGGTCTTCATTTCTTTATTCCTTGTTTCTTCTAGTTCCATCAATTCAGAATATCTGACCATCATCAAATCATTTTCCATAAGCTCTAACTAATGTGCTAATTCTGAAGAAGGTAATTTTAGAGATAGTGGGAGCTTAGCTTCTCTTCTATAAACCAACATGAAAGGTGAATTCCCAATAGCTATTTTGGGAGTGATTTGATCTGCCCACAGGGTGGTTTTGAGCTGAGTGTGCTAGGTTCTTCTATTGGTTTCCATTGTGCGCTTGATTATCCATATGGGATTTTTGTTACCTGGATTTGGATAACCCATTTCCTTGTGGGTAGTAATTTGATGAGGTATTGAGATAAACCCCATTCTTGACATCCAATTTAGTTAATTTACAACCAAGGAATGCCATTGCATTGTTTGAAATTATTGTAAATGGAACACCAAATCATGTCATTATTCCCTCCAGAAAATCAAGAACAACCTTTTCATTTCCCTCTTTTAATGCCACAGATTCTGTCCAGTGAATGAAATAATTTGTTCCAGTGATAACCCATTTATGTCCACCACTATATGGAGGATTAAGCAACCTGATGAAATCCAACCCCACTAGACAAAATTTTGATCAACCTGAATTGGGTGAAGGGGAAGGAGTTGCTAACCTCTGTTTTCCTTTGAAAAAAGCACATTCCTTGCATTTTCTTACCCATAGAAATGAGAATCTTTGAAAAAATATGGCCAATAGGAACTGGATCACATGATCTTGGTAGCATTTTTTTGTGCAAAATATTTTCCTCCAGATAGGCCATTGTGAAACTCTTCTAGTATCTTACTTACTTATTCTGATCCCATGCGCCAAAGGAGAACACCATTCAAATCCATTCGAAAGAGAACGTTATCTACCAGAACATATGGAATAGAATAAAGATTGAAGGTCTGTCTTTTTATTTTTATCCATGTTCATAGGATATACTCTTGAGAAAAGGAAACTCTTCATTTTGGATAAGCATTCAACCTGATCATCACCTTGATCATTGTTTAGGAGCATCATGTCCTCATCACCTTTTGATTCCATGTCTGTAGCAAGTTGTTAACACAAACCTTTACCTCTGAAAATTTTGGTAACCTTGATATGTACGTCATATTCCATCACCTTTGTGATCCATCTAACATGCTTTTCATTCATCTTTTTTTTAAAAAAAAATTCCTTGACACCTGGATGAGACACCATCAAATGAATTTTGTTGTTGGACAACATGTGCTTGAATTTCTTCAAAGCTCAAATAACCACAAAGACTTGTTTTTCAATGAATGAATATTTGAGCTCATTGTATTTGAGAGATTGGCTGAAGAAAGCAATTGGTTGCTCCATCAGATTGTTATTTTACTGGGTGAGGATACCTAAAATGATCTCTTGACCTGCAAAAGCATAAAGAATAAAATCTTTATCAAACCTAGGGTTCACCAGTGTAGGAGCTTGAGAAATGGCCATTTTTATGGCTTCAAAACTCTTTTTCCCTTCCTTTTTCCATGAGAAAGGCATATTTTTCTTTAAGCATAGATCTATAATTTTTTAGCCAAAAGCCATGAATTGAGGATGAATCTCTGTACAAAATTTATGGTGCCTAGAAAACTCTGGAGTCCCTTTTTGTGCACTTAGAAGGGATAGGGATAAAATTGAAATGAATCCTGGCTAGATCGATTAACAATCCTTTCACACAAACAAAATGCCCCAACAAATTCCCCTCGTACATTACAAAAATACAGTTCTTAGGATTGAGTGAAACCCCAAATTCCCTACACCTTCAGAAAACTTTTCTTAGACATGTGATGTGGTCTCCCATATTATTAGATTACACAATTATATCATCAAGGTAAACCAAAATGATATCATTGATTATTCCCTTAAATGCCATGTTCATGGCTCTTTGGAAAGTAGCCCCAGTATTGGACAATATGAATGACATTTTGTTGTAAGCATATGTGCCCCACTTGGTAGTGAGGGTCGTTTTGAATTAATCAAATTCTTGGACCAGAATTTGATTGTAACCTAAATATCCATTGAGAAAATAAAATATTTGAACTCATATCACAATTTTAATGATTTGCTCCATTGATGGAAGAGGATAATTATCTTTCAACAAGGCACAGTTCAAATCCTTGAAGTCCACACATAACCAAATCTCTCTATTCTTCTTCCTCACAAGGACTTTTTAGAATGGCTGCCTAAGATGAATACTTGATAAGTAAATGAGTTTGGTTAGCTCCTTTCTCATTAATGGCTCAATTTTTGGATTAATTGGCCTCTGTTTCTGGCAAACTGTCTTAGCATTAGGATCTAGTTTGATGGTATGTCATGTTAGACCTAGATTAAAGCCATGAAAATATTTACAACTCCATGAAAAAACATCATTATATTTTTGAAAAAGTTTTAAAAATATTTTTTCTCTTCTAGGGTACACACTTTACCAATTTTTAGAAACTTTTCATTTGCTACCTTGACTTCCTCAAAATCTTCCTCTTTGACCACCATATTGGGGAGCTTTGTCTTTTGGCTTGATCATATGAATTAAATCATGAACCTTTCAATGAGGTAGAATCATATTTATTTTCCATGGTATGACAAGCTTTTTCAAAAATAGATTTAATGTTATGAGTGGATTGTTTTTAGTATCCTATAAAGTCTCACTTCTTTCATAGCCGAATCTCTCCATTCTTCTTCCTTATGGGGGCTAGATTGGATACCCAAGAGGAAATGTTGATTCGATCTTGCATAGGGACGATTTTGATAGGAATTAACATTATATAGGCCTTAATGAGTTTGGTTAGCTCCTTTCTCATTAGTGGCTCAATTTTGGGATTAATTGGCCTCTATTTCTAATGAGTTGGCATAGACATTTGAATATGAGATCCATTGAAAATGACATATATCTGGATCCAGTTTGATGGTATGTTGTGCTAGACCTGGATCGAAGCCACAAAATATTTATAAATCCATGAAAAAACATCATTATATTCTTGAAAAAGTTTGACAAAATCTTTTTTCTCTTATGGCGTACACACTTTGCCAATCTTTAGAAACATTTCATTTCTACCTCGACTTCCTCAAAATCTTCTTCTTTCATGTTAGAGATTTATCTTTTGGCTTGATCATATGAATTGAAGATGGATTCCAAAGTAACTAATCCTTTTTGTAGCTTGTTTCTTTTCAATTATGTAATTTGATCATAAAATGATTTTTGCATCTTATCTTGATTTTTCACAGCAAACTCTATCTCTTCTTATAGGAAAAGGACAATTTGTCCCAGAACATAAGTTAATTATTATATGCATAAGAGTTAGTGTCATCATTATGATATTTGTTCTTATTGCAGGGATTCACTATAAAACACTTTCCAGCTACTCACATTATCAGTAACTAGAGGTCAAACCACCATTTTGATGGATTTTCACCCTTGTTTCATGATATCAACAGGTATGTCATATTGTGAGCCAATTTTGACAAGCCTATCAACATCTTGATTTTGATTTCTAGGAACTGAGTGGATCCCAAAAGCTTCGAAATCATCAATAAAATCCAAGACTCAGTTCTTGTATGATCTTAAAAGATAATTTTTGGATGCAGTGCATGCCATCACTTGATGAACAACTAACTCACTATATCTAAAAATAGTTAGGGTTTTGATTCCCTTATTTTGGGTGAGTTGAATTCCTTGCACAAGGGCCTCGTATTCCTTAATAATTATTAGTGCAACTGAATTGCAATAGAAAATATGAGAAGTATTTATCTCCTTATGGATAAATTAACATAACACCAACATCGAATCCATTATTAATCCTCGAGCCATTGAAAAATAATTTCCACAGTCCTTCAAAATTGTTGTGTGTCTTGACAGGTTATGGTATGATCATACCTTCTTCATGAATACAATATGTACCCAATCCCATCTCCTCCAAAAGTAGCAAACCAACTTCTTCCTCTGCTAATAAATTAGCGTAGGGATTGTATAAATAATCTCCACTCACTTCATTAAGAACATTATTAGGAACTTCTTCCACAAGAGTGGTTGGTTCATGATCAATATCTTCTTCTTCTGTGTCATGGATGGTATAATTCCCATTTATGGAACTGGAAGTGTAGGGATCCACATGATTGTGGAAAATTGGTTCCACACTTATAGTTACTTTAGTTCTGTATCAATTCCTAAGGATCATATGAGATCAATCAGCTGATAGGTAACCACCCATCTTGGTAGTGAAATATTGTGATAGGAAAATGGCGAAGAGAGGAGGAAGATCGATGACCGATATGTCTTGTGTGAATGAAAAAATGGTACATGCATGGATAATAAGCTAGAGTCCTTTGATGACTCCAATGGTCTGAACTGCTATGCCATCCAACTAAAAAACTCCTCTAGAGACTGGAGTATATTGTATTTCTAACACGTTTATAATTTGCTTGGGTATAACTAAGCTACTAGCACTAGAATCGATCATGTAATTGTGTACCAAATGATCACCAATGATCAGGGAAATATAGAATGGTGGTGGTTTATTCACCTTAGGAATACTTTTCCCTTCGAGTTACTGCTCCATGACCTGACGATTTGTCAGTTGTACCAAAATTTTTTAGGGCCTCTCGAAGCAAGTTTATTTGAGAAGGAATTGAGAGTACGTCCCACATAGTAACACTTAGATTGGTATTCTTCATTTTTTCTACAATACTAAAGGGAATTGATCCTAATTTTCTGATATTTCTTTAGGCGTCATAATCCTCTTTTGGAAAGTGTTTGTTGAGTACTATGAATCCTAAAGAACCTTCTTTCCTTGCAGTTTGGGTAACATGTGTTCTGGCAGTGTCTATCCCACATCTTTATTAACCCCCACTTATGGCTAAGGTTGTGAAGTAGATGCTTGGTTAGCTTTGGGAGCTTGGAGTTCCATCTCCCTCTTCTTAGAATGATTATTTTTTATTATTGATGAGGAATCAATATTTAAACCACAAAAATCATCTTCTTGCCAATTTAGCAATGTGGTTTCCTCAGGAGTCTATGCTTGGTCTTCATGTGAGGATGAACTTATTGTTGAATTTGGTAGGGCGGATACACTTTGGACGATAAGCGCTTGGCTCAAAACTCCATTCAGACAAAGGTTTTTGTTGTGAGGTTGAGAAAAAGGGTAACTGTACGTACCCAAAATTGTAAGGTACTGTACTGCGGAACGGTGTAATAAGTGCCCCGATGATGATACAGGTCTCTTCGCAAGGTGTTCGAGATCCAGAGAAGCTTTACAGACATGCGTTAACATCCCGCATGCCCCGCTTAGCCCCCGCGTGCTTTGTTTTCCCTATTTTTCCTCTTTTCTTGGCTTT
This sequence comes from Taxus chinensis, assembly GCA_019776745.2. Classification (NCBI taxonomy): domain Eukaryota; kingdom Viridiplantae; phylum Streptophyta; class Pinopsida; order Cupressales; family Taxaceae; genus Taxus; species Taxus chinensis. The sequence continues at coordinate 522,579,273 of CM034155.1, forward strand.
TTGGTCTTCAGTGACGAAACCGCCGCCCGGAAGGGCGGCGGTCTCGTGACCGCCGCCCTGAACAGGGTGGCGGTCTTGTAACCGCCGCCCTGAGCAGGGCGGCGGTCCTGTGCGCATTTTCCAGAATGCTCTTTTGACGCAACCCGCGTGAAATATCATGACTCACCAACTTTTCTTGCTGACTTAAGCATGCATTAATGTTTTTGGTCCCCTGGAATAGTGTTTTTCTTTTGTTTAATGTTTAGGTGTTCAGTTTGGATTTGATTTTTAGATGTTTGGATTCCTATAAATGCATGGCTTGTGCACATGCAAATGGCTCTGAATTTTGCTCCAAAGTTTGCTTTTGAATTTCTTGTTGCAGTAGATTTAGTTTTCCTTTGCTTAGAATTCTTAGTTTTCTCATTAAGTGCTTTGGTTAGTATTGTGTTGCAGCTGGTAAGCCACGTATCCAACTTGTGCAAGTGCAAACATTATTTGGGCCACCATTTTCATTCCAAATTTCATGTTTTCAGTGCTATGGTCTTTTTAGCTTGCTTAAGATTGGTAGCATAGTTTGTTGCAGGTTTGTTTTAGCTTTGTGTTACTGTTGGTAAGCCACAGATCCAACTTGTGCAAACAGTATTATTGTTTTGGAGTAGAATAGTCTAGGAAGCCATTAAAGTTGCAGGTTTTGCTCTTCATACAGGCTAGTTTCAAGTTCTGGAAGCTTTTGTTGCATGATTCGCAGTAGACCCCGCTAGGAATTGCATAGGCCAAGCTCTGTACTCTTGCGCTATCCCTCTCCTATCCGCATTCTATTCTGTCTACATTCTAAAGGCTGTCCATTGATCCAAATATCTATTCATGTTGATGCAAGCATTCCACGGTTTTCTGGATTCACGTGAGCACAAAGAACGAAGAGATCATACTGAGGGGACAAGAACACACACACCGTCGGATTCGCCACTGTTCTGCGAAATCCAGGTTCCATCTTTCAAAGTTTTAGTTAGAACTTATCAAATAAAGTAGTTAATCACTTTATTTCAGTTATTTCTATTCTCGATATTGCTAGGGAGGTTGTGGGGATTGATAGTTTCTGAGAAACTATGATTCATTCCTCACTTCTGAGGTAGGATCGAGAATCTTGCAGATAGATTAGTTATTTCGTTGTTTAGAATAGATATACGAAATCGCACAGACAAATAGCTACACTTGGCTATTTTGTTTGTTTTACGTTGTTAGTTTAGTTGTCAATTATAAATATTTTCAAAATAGCTATTTTCTTATAAATTGCCAGAAAATACAAAAAGAAATTATATATGCTAGAAGTGCACTTAGATTTTACTTTATTATAGTTTGTTTCATTACTGCTTTTGCATGACAATTACGGGACCTAGGGAGCCCAGGGAATACATTTTCAAGCCAATTGTGCCTCAGCCCAATACCGTAGTAGCAATAACTGACATTGACCAAAACCTTAGGATATAAGTCTTCCAAACAACAACAGACTTCTAACAGATCAGGGCACAGTTGAGAGGGTTAAACATCGAAGACGACCAAGCACATCTGTTTTGGTCAAATCAGCCAAACTACAGATTACCCTAGAAAATACCCACATGACTGTAGAAGGGCTCGAAAGAGAACAAACATTCGGGTGTGATCCTTTAGTTCCACAACCAGATGCTGGAGACACCCTAGTAGATATAGATACCAGCTTAAGAATCCAAGTTGCGAGAACACCTGTAAGGTATTCTGAGAAGATCGCACAACTGTTGGTTCTAAACATAGAAGCTGAAAAAGCTTACGACTACTAGATACTAGGGATCAGAACTTGATCTCCCGTATGACCATAACGGGACCACAACAACCAAGAATATATGGTTGTGATCCATAGATCCCACAGCCTAACGAATCCATAAGAGAATTAGACATAAACACTGGCCTACGTAAATTAGTATTTCAGTCTACTCCGATTCCACCTCTCATCATTGAACAGTTATCCCTACTAGACACAACAGCTAACGAAGCTAGAGAATTTTGGACTAGGCCAGAGAATCGTCCATAGAGTTGACCATATTCACCATATGACCCTATCAGGAGAAATACACGAAACCATCTCGGGTCATTTTCCACGTATCCCATAACCCATAGATCGAATCACGCCAGAGCTCGATATTGATTGGAGCCTTCGAGCAGTCATCCTCGCTGATCGATCTATCACACCAGTCCAAGTTAGAAGGGCCTTCTTTACCTTAGATTCGCAAATACCATTAGTGCGTGTCGAAGACATTAGATTGCCTAACTAGTTTACCCGCATATTCTACCCCCACCGGCTATCTCGGCACGACCTCGGGAGGTCGGGTACGCGGAAGAGTCACTAGTAGATTTCCACGCTCGCTTGTCGCTTTTCCGACATACAAAATTGGTGAACCCGACGTGAAGCAAGCAATTCTTTCACCTTCTCTTTGAGAAGTTTCATCTTCTCCAAATCACCTTCGCTCCTTCCCATTATTCTGCGGGTATTCATATACCCCCCGAATATGTCGGGATTCGATGCATACGGCAGACCCCTCTTGGGTCTTGAGGCATACTACGCCCAACAGAATAGGCAGTCATCACCCTCACTCTCAATGTGGGGCGACAATTATTCAACTAATCAATTGTCAACACAAACACCAAGGACTAGATATAACTCGTCCTTCCAAACAGAGGGGTTGGAGGAACTTGCTCAAACACAAACAGAGCCTTCAGGCTCGAACAATATGACACTAACTTGAGAGTCTGCTTCATCTCCTCAGGTATTACTCAGACCGCCTATTAGTAGACAATCAGATCCATACTTGGTCTTAGACGATGGACAATCAATACCTTATCCTAGGAGTGAACAATGCTCCCAGGGTATGTACCCGCCTATAGGAGGTTTACAAGTACAACCCGAGACCCATTTTCAAGAAAATATCTCTACAGGAAATATTCTTGGAGAAACTTGGCAGGATAGCAATCAGTTCATGACAGGCTATCACATGCCTATACAACACCAAGGTACACAACAAACGCCACTCAGGCAAAGTACCGTGACTTCACCAAATGAAGTCATTTCAACATTAGTAGAAAGAGTACGAGGGTTAGAACTTTCTCAAGCAAATCAAAATCCTCCGTTCATACAAACGGGGAGTTCCAATCCTCCATACTACTCTGGCCAAGTAGATCTCCTCAAAGGAGTAGGCACGTTAGGTATGACTCCTTAGTATTCACAACAAGTGCCAACTAGACCCACTATCGCTAGCACTGTTCCTCCTGGTCCAGTACAGAGAAATCCATTCCTGGATAGTACACCTTCATACTTAAACATGTACTCTAAATCGCCACAAGGGGATATGTACTCATCCCCCTGTGTGTTTACTCAAATGCAAGGATTGCCTTATGCCCCTGCCTCCTCAACAAGCACCATCAATGGTTGAGACGTATGCGATAGGGACTTATTTAGAATATTTAAAGGAGCCCTTAGATTTCGCCATACGAAGCGTTATGCTTCCAAGGCCTCTTCCCGATTTGCCCAAATACAAAGGAGAGGGAGATCCGAATGCACATATCAAGGCATATGCTACAGCCATTCGGGAATTACTCCCATGGGACGGGGTAGTTGCTAAAATATTCCCCAAAATGCTGGAAGGCATTGCCCTCGATTGGTATTACAGAATACCCGAAGCTTCCATACATTCATTCAAACAACTCGTGTCTGAGTTCATCAAAGCCTTCGACATGAACAAACTACTAAGGACAAGAATCAGGGAGTTCTTGCACATCAAGCAAGAACATAACGAGTCTGTCGCCCATTTCATCCAATGGTGGCGCATAGTCCTTTATTCCTCGGCAAGCGCTCCAAACATGGATTAGATGGAGCTATGCGATTTATTCCTTCATTCTCTTAGCAGAGAAGTGAAGGAAGAAGTCCAGAAGTTCCCACTAAGGACTTATGACGAGGTACTTGGGAGTGCTCTGCGAATTGATCAAGCAACGATAGATAGTGGCCGTAAGACGTATGGAGCAAACGGGAGGTTAATCACCTCTACTCAAAATACTACAACCACCACAAGCGTCAATCAAGGACCCAAAATCCTTAACAAAAATCGTGGGGTAACAACAGATGGGGTAACTGACCAGCCCAAGAGGGTAAATGTCGTTAATACTCCGTCACAAACAAACAACCAAAGAAACAACAATTTTACCCCGACGATCAATACGGTGGATTTTAATAATCCAGAACAACAACAATGGTGGAATCCCATACAAGGACCAAGCCAAAACTCCTTTGGTTATCAAAACCAAAATCAAAACCAGAAACAACAAAATTTTAGTCCTAATAGGCAACAGTTTGATCGGAATTTTAGGCCACAATACACACCAAACCAACAAAACGGGAATTACAACCCCAATTCTTATTTTGGTTTCCATAAAATTCAGGGTCATGACACTAGAACGTGTCGTGATTACAACAAATTCATGCAACGCTTGCCAAGTGAACAAAAACAATTTTTTATGGATATGTTCTTAGCAGATCCTACGTCACCAATGGCAAGTACCTTCGCAGGGGCAGTTTCCCCTCAGAATTCCCCTCTCAAGATCTTTAATAATCCACTCCCAAATCATGATAGCGATAGGTTGAAACCAACTGGAACAAACAAAGGTGCAATAATAGGAAACAACGATCACGAGGCCTCAACCTTGCTAAATCCGTTAGTCGCGCCACAACTAGGAAGTCAACCACGACCTAAGGTAGTTGGATTAGTAGAGTTAGACTCCTAATTACCCGTTGAAGCAATTACGAGAACACGAGAGTATTTCTCCCAACCAAGTCCAAGCCATCTGCCAGAAGCAGATAACATCCAACAAACCATAGCAAAACCTATGGGTGCTTACGATCTAATTAATGATCTAACAAAAACCTTCTCGCATATTTCATTCCTTGACTTACTAAAGAATTCCCCTGCTCATAGGGCTGCTCTTTTAGAGGCGTTAGGTTTGGGTCATCTAATTAGTATCACTCCACCACCAGAAGCACAAGTAAATCATATAGACTTTGATGTTTATCCTCCGGGACAGGCAGATAGGGATGTCGAATTCATATTCGAAATAAGTAAAATGCCTACAGATGCTGAAATCGCACGCCGAGGCGATCCAGCCCTACACTTGCAAGTGCAAGTTTATAATAACTATGTAAAACGGGTAATGGTTGATGACGGGGCTGCAGTTAACATAGTCCCTTTCTCTTTTCTCCAAAAATTGGGATATGGAGAAACAAACTGTTCTACTACACGAAATACCTTGAGGGGCTACGATAGCCTTAAAGCCACATCGATAGGAACTATAATACTACCGGTCACCTTAGGACCTAAAACAATCCTGACTGAGTTTTATATTATAGATCGGGAAACTAACTATAATATGATCCTCGGCCGGCCCTGGATACATCGAATGAAGGCAATCCCTTCCACGCTATTTCAAGAAGTAAGATTCCTGCATTTGGGAAAGGTATTTGTAGCCAAAGGCGATCCAAAGCCATTTGACGTACACCTAGCTAATTTAAAGAAGAGACCAGGTGTACACTCAGAATTCGAACTGCCAACAAATCAACTTAACAAACCCTCTGACTCAAAGCCAGAGGAAAAGTTGATACCTACGACGGATCTTGAAACTACCAACATAGTCAAGATAATTCCAACCCCTAAAGGTAAAAATAAAGAAATAGTATCATTAGGGACTACTGTAAAGATCGTTGAGTTGATAGAACAAGATTCACCAATGTTCTTACCATTCGATTCAGTAGGTATCAGATTTTCCCTAGGTGTTGGTTCCTTACCAACAGAAGATCTCTGTATGGTAGAAGTAGAGTGTGCAACCTCAGCAGATACACCTACATCCATACTCCCGGCTAAGTATTGGACTCTCCATTTCGATGGAGCTAAATGCCGTTATGGAGCGGGGGCAGGTTTAATTCTTAACTCGCCCGAAGAGAAGGTCCTCCCATTCTCTTTTAAATTAAACTTTGAATGTACAAACAACGGCGCTGAGTACGAAGCCCTCCTCCTTGGCCTTACCTTAGCCAAAAGAATTGGTATTGATAATATCAGAGTTTTAGGAGACTCGCAATTAGTGGCAAACCAAGTTTCAGAGGTATATGAAACTAAAGCCGAACACTTGCAACTTTACAAAAACGCTGTATTAGATTTAAGCAAGGCATTCAACTTCATATCCATTGAAGCAATCCCGCGAGAAAAAAATCTTCTCGCCGATTCAATAGCAACCTCAGCATCACGTTTTACTCCAAACAATGAGCTAGAAGATACTCATTTTACAATATCCATTCGAAACGAACCATTGATAAAAACAATGATAGATCCTCTTTCAAACAGAAGTGAATCTACCATCCTAGACCATGTTGGAAACGATGCGGCTACTTTGGATTACTTAAATGCCTATGCAGCACTACATCTCTCCTATCACACGCTAGATTTATCCCTGATCCCGCATTCATCTTCCTACTTTGGAAATCCTGTAATAAACCTTCCCTCACAAAAAGAACCTAATATATACGTGGTGGAAAACGGGGATGATATATATCTACCTCCGGCACCACCTGAGTTCGAAGAGGGTAATGCCTCTTTAATTGAAGAAACAATCGATGTCAATATCGGAACGGAAGATGAACCAAGAAATTTAAAGTTAGGTTCTTCGTTAACCCCAGAGGAAGTGGAAATACATACTCAGGTTCTCAAAGAACATCAAAAGGCATTTGCATTTAATTACAAAGAGATGACAGGAGTCGCACCCCACATTGCGGTACACAACCTCGTCACTAGATCAGATGCAAAGCCAATTAAATAGAAATCAAGACCCATGAAGCCCAAAGTAGCTCTCATGGTAAAAGAGGAAGTGATAAAACTCCTCCAAGTAGGATTCATCAAGCCAGTTGACTACTCCCAATGGGTATCCAACATCGTTCCCGTCCTCAAGAAAAATGGAAAGATACGCATCTGCATAGATTTTCGAGATATCAACAAAGCTTGCCCTAAGGACGACTTCCCATTACCATCCAAAGACATTATTGTTGATGCAACAGCAGGTTTTGAACTCTTGTCTCTCATGGATGGATTCTCGGGATACAATCAAATCAAAATATCCGAGCAAGATCAAGCTAAAACCACGTTCATAACTCCTTGGGGAACCTATTGCTACGCTGTTATGCCATTTGGTCTTAAGAACGCCGGTGCTACCTACCAGCGGGCCATGACATACATATTCCATGATCTAATTCATAAAATCATGGAATCTTACGTAGATGACTTATTGGCTAAAGCCAAAAAGCACTGTGACCACCCTGAAGTACTCCGCATCATCCTTTCATGCCTAATAGAATATGGAGTTACCCTAAACCCAGAGAAATGCGTATCTGGTGTAACAGGAGGAAAGCTCCTAGGTTACATCATATCGTCATGAGGGATCGATGTTGATCCAGCCAAAATTCGGGCTGTCCTTGAAATGGTCCCACCCTCGTGTGAATCTGGGATCAGATCATTTCTCGGAAAGTTAGGTGCAATCCGGAGATTCATCCCGGACCTAAGCTTCGCCGTTCATCCAATCAACAATTTACTCAAGAAAGACTATAGCATTGATTGGACCAAAGACTGCAATGAAGCTTTTAAAACGGTCAAGCGTTTCTTGCTATCACCACCTACGCTAATGCCACCTAAGCTGGATCACCCATTAATCCTATATTCACGAGTTACCAATGTCTCGCTGGCCTGTATGTTGGCCCAAGAAGACGATGACAAGAGGGAACGTGCTATTTACTTCATTAGCCGAACATTGCTCGACTATGAAATGCGCTATACACAAGCGGAGCGAGAATGTCTCGCCATAGTCTTCGCAACCAAACGCCTAAGGCATTACATGTTGAATCAAGAAACAAAAGTCATAGTGAAGACAGACCATTTACGGACTTTTCTCACACAAGGGTCCTTATCCAAAAAGGCTGGGCGTTTTATAACTTTAATGGGAAAGTTCGAACTAATGTTTATAAATCAAAAGTCAGTTAAAGGGCAAATCATCGCAGATTGGCTGGCTGACAACCCACTAGATAGGGGAGATCTGGTAGATTTGTATTTTCCAGATGAGTGCATATACTACGTCGAAACCCGACCTGCTATATCTGAGTGCCCTTGGTACGCTGATATCATCAGCTATATCATGGACCATAGGTATCCAGAAGGAGCTACACCTCAACAAAGAAGACAGTTACGTATTATCGTAACTAAATACGTCATTATAGAGCAGGTGCTCTATCGGAAAGCATTCGATGGAATGCTCTTAAGGTGTGTTGACACAGAAGAGTCCAAAAGGATTCTCCATGAATCCCATAGCGGTATATGTGGAGGCCACTTTGGTGGCCATGCCACTGCTCGAAAAATACATCGAATGGGCTATTTCTGGCCCACTCTAGAACATGACACAATAGAGTTTGTACGCAGATGTCGTAAATGCCAAGAGTTCTCTCATGAGATCCACATGCCCGCACAAGCTTTACAACCAATCGCTACTCCGTGGCCCTTTTCTACATGGGGCCTGGACTTAATAGGGAAATTCTCTCCCTCATCCACAGACGGCCACAATTTTATAATTACGGCCACTGAATATTTTACCAAATGGGTAGAAGCCATGCCTCTTACTACTGTACCTGGTTTAGTAATCGCCAAGTTCATTCTAAACCAAATCATTTGCAGGTACGGTATCCCGCAAATCATTATCTCAGATAATGGAACTTCTTTCAAAAACGAAGAAGTTCGTGAGCTATGCAGTAAGTTCAAAATAAGCCATCATATGGCTTCCTTATATTATCCCCAAGCCAATGGGCAGGCTGAAGCAACAAACAAGACGTTGAAAGCCATTCTCCTTAAAACGGTAAAAGAAAACAAACGGGATTGGCATTTAAAGTTATATCCGGCCTTGTGGGCTCACCAAACCTCGATAAAAACGCCAACAGGAGCAACTCCTTTCTCATTGGTATTTGGGTCAGAAGCAGTTCTCCCACTTGAAGTTGAAATCCCCAGTCTCCGCATTTCACTACAAGGGATTTTAGATGAAGATGCTTACAAAGAAGCACGTCTGTCCCAACTAGAAATCCTAGATGAAACTAGGTTAGATGCTGAACAACGACATAGAGTCTATGCCGACCGGATGTGCCGGCAGTACAACAAGAAGGTCTATGAACGTGACATATACGAAGGTGACCTAGTTCTAAGGTTAGACAGCCGGATCGACAAGAAGACCGGCGAAGGAAGGAAATTCCGGCCCAAATGGTTGGGCCCGTACCGAGTCACAAAGGACTACGGAAATGGTGCTTATCTCTTATGCACGATAGAAGGTGAGGAGTTTGGCGAAACAGTCAATTCCCTCCACCTCAAACGTTTCTACGCATAAGCAGCAAGCGCTGCCTATATAACTATCTACATCGCATTTTCATATAAATTAGGATCATTTTGTCCACTTGTTCTTACACAAATTGTGATCAAGGAATCTATTCTCAAAGCAATTTATTTCAAACTCGTGATGTTTCTGGCATGAATTTCTTTAATCATACCTCTCCATCTTCGATATCATCAATCAATTTAGAATCTTTTATCTAATAAAATCAGACATTACGAAGTCCTAACGGTAACCATACCAAGCTCTGCAAGTTTGTTCTCGTTTTGGTTTCTTCTTAGGATAGGTGTCTTGCCTATGGTCTATTCTAGAAGCTTCATGGTGTCACATCTATCCCATATGCACATCTCTTTGGAAATAAGAATATACTGACATCTTACTCAAACAAACAAGTCAAGAAGTGATTAAACAGAAAATTTTATTTTACACATTTCCTTGCCCCACCAACCTTTGGTGATGAGCTTGCATCTCTTACTAGTGACGTAGGGTTGGGAAAGGATGGAAATGCCCTTACTCGCCTATGCCTTGCCCACGGTGGTAAACCCATGCTTCTTACAGGTAGCACGGGGCAAAGTGTAGGGGGTCCTCTAGACAAAGTAAATGTTAAAAGGTCATAAACAAACAATTCAAAACTTTGAGTCAAAAACGAATGAATCAGATATTCAAAATTCCAAAAAGAGTTAAAAATCCTAAAAAACCCAGATTTTGTCTACTATGTGGCCATCTACGGGTCTAAGTCTGGATAAACCGCAAGGTAGGTTACATCCAAAACTATGAAGTCATTCAGGTAGAGTAAGCTTGTAGTTTTCAATTTTGTTCCACCAAAGCTTTGTCTGTCTTTCACCACTATCACTTCACCATATTCCATAACTTGCACCCTTCTTGGCTCTTGGTGATGAGCCCTCACATCCTACTAGTTGCGTGGAGTTAGGAGTGGGGCAAGTTAATCTGTTCATCATACTGATTATTTTCATCACTTTGCCAAAAAAAATCATGAGGTATCCAAATTGCTCACAGAAACTAAGATTTAAGATCACAATATATCTACAATATCATGTATCAGCATCATGAAACACAAAAAGAAAGCAAACATTTGCATCATCTGTTTTCCATTGCATACATTCTAGAAAGCATATAATACATACATCATAGTATACATGAAGCAGTTGGAAATAAAGAAAGTAGAATACAAATGACAAGTTTTGATCCAAAACTGATGCATATATATAAATAATCAAAGTTTATATACAATGCCATCATGCACTAGGCATGGTCAAAATGCTCAAAGAGCCCGTAATACACAAAAGAATCTAAATACAAATACAGAAAGCCAAGTGGCCTCTCAACCCCTGCGCGATCCCACTGAAGGTGCGCGCCCTCGCCTAGGACTCCGGCTACGCTGGCGCTCTGAATGGACGGAGGGCTCGGGGTCCCTAGGGGCAGTCGTAGTCTCGCCATGAGAGCGGCTCCTCATAAGACGCTCGGCTGTCCTATAGCCTGCCAACTCTGTATGGAGAGTTGACACCATCTTGGCCACATGCCAAACGGGAGCGAAGACGTCAGTGTGCCTGCCGGCTGCTGAGGGCTCCCCGACATCCACAGATAACTCCGCACGGGTCTTATCCATAGGGATCATCAGAGAATCGATGCAAACCCTACGGATTAGATCCCACCAATCATCAACAGTCTCTGCAAAGCAAAGAAAGAAAAATGAATTAGGAACTAGGCAAGAGGTTAAAGTGTACACAATTCAAATATAAGGAGAGTTAACATTCAAAAACAAATCCTAAAACAAACAAGCATTGAAAAGAGGAGAGGATAACTTACTCGGATCACCAGGCCTCCAAGATGGGTCGCCAGGGCCAGCACCTGCTGCTGATGCCGCTGCTGACTGAGGGGCTGCTCCTGTAGTTGGGGCAACATGACGCCCTGCAACGGACTCATCATCTCCACCATGGCCCCGGGAGAGTGGCTCCTCGGAAACCAGAGTCTCTCTCTCTGCGCTCTGCTCCGCCCTCTCTACCTGCAAGATGTCCTGAGTATCATGCCACTCAGGATCGCTCTCGTCCGTCTGCTCCTCTGACCCTCCCTCTGTGTGCTCCTTAGAATCGGAGTCAATATCTATGGGGTCGTCACTGCTATGAGCAGGACCTGCAGCAATCTGAAGTAATGGTGCCTGAGGCACACCAGCTCTCCCTCTGGCCCGAACTATCCCCCTGGCTGTAATAGGAATGCCAGGGGTAACCACTATCCAACCACGGCCTCTAGGCCCCCCTCTAGCCTCTCGGACTGATCTATAAATAGGTGCTACTGGAGGAAGCATAGCCGCGTATGGGAGGCCAAACTGCTGAGGAACCCTGCTGAAGGGATGTACCTCTACCCGTCCCACACGGTCGATAAGCTTCCCTGTGATGGAGCAGGAGACCAATGTCGTGGTCTCCTCTCCCCATATACCGGCCATAAGCTGGTACGATGTAGCCTCCATGTCTGCCGTGGTAAGGGTGGCTACTGGCTAGTGAGGTGCTCTGAGCACTAACATACCTGACCATCGGGCTGCCCTCACCGCCCCGGGATCTGCCACCTCCACGCCTCTGCCATACGGAATGAAGTGCTCATACACCCAACTCATGACTAGAGTTGGGTGGCTCAAAGACTGTCCCTGCAATCGGACCACCCTGTATAAGTCATGGTAGGTGATCCCCAAAATGTCCATGCCCCAGGCGTATTTCTGGCCATGTCCCTCTATCTGTGCAATGATGGGGCCCCAACAGTATAATAAGGTGTCCCCTCCCTTGTCCCCGATGAGTCTCGAGGCAAGGATCCCCATAATAGCCTGTCGAAAGATAGGGATGGGCAAAGAAGGAATAGATCTGATTCTCACTCCCTTCTTCGGCCCCGTGGAAATAGCTGCATCTCCCATATATGTCGCCCACTGTGCGATCTGTGCCTGGGAGCCTGCTGTCTCTAGTGTGAGTCTCCTCCCGATAATTGGGACCCCCAGAATACGATAGACGTCCTCTAATGTAATGGTCCACTCACCACGGACCCCTGGCAATCGGAAAGTGTTCCGATCTACATCCCAGTATGAGAATAAGTCACAGAGTATGTGACTAGACGGAGTAACGTGAAGCACACGCGATATCCGCAATATGCCGGCCCTCTGCAATGTGTCCTCCTCATCTGCTGAAAGGGCATCCAATACCCCGGGCAGCCAGTCACACTCTCTCTCCCGGCTCCATCTAATATACTCCTCCTTCGCCTACATACACCCAAAAACACACAAAACAGAGTAAGTTAGTATCTAAACAATATCAAGAGAAGCATAAAAACACGTACAATTGCTAAAAATACAAGTACAAGCTTTCAAAATAGGTTCTTTTGCATTCTATTCAGAACCGCCGCCCTGAGCAGGGGGGTGGTTTTGTAACCGCCGCCTTAAAGGCGGCGGTCTCGTGACCGCCGCCCTGTAGAGGGCGGCGGTCGTGTAACCGCCGCCCTGTCCAGGGCGGCGATCGCGGTCCGAAAACCCGCGCGGGTTTTTGGGCTTAAAAAGCCCAAAAAATGCAAAAAATGACTATTTTAATAAAAAATGGGGCCTACCCAGTAGGCGCCCCCCCTAGATGGACCCTTTAAACCAAACATTTTCGAAAATAACCCCCCCATTGCAAAGAATTTAACATTTCAAATCAGAGGGGAAAAAAAACACAAAATTGAAGAAAACCAACCTGTGATCTCGCGGGGTGGCGTTCCGCACGTGGAGGCATGATCTCTATCTCACTATGGACGTTTTGACTCTACTCGCGTGAGAAACCGTCACCGTGGGTCCTAGAGCTCGAAATCAACCAAATTGACTCGCGCAAATGAATAGGAAAATGGGCCCACTTTCATATATATAACGCCCAGATTCGTTTTAAATATATTTTTCACAGGTTCGGAGCGCCGACGGAGGTAAGTTTCTATCTCGCACAAATGGTACGTCCTCTTTCTCTATTATTTTAACGTTTATTTTCCAAATTATTGTATCTATCTGCATTTGAGTTCTCTTTTCATTTCGCAGGTAGCGGGAATTTTGGACGGCGTCATTTCAACACACGGGCGTGTAAGGTATAACTTCTAAACTTTCCATTTCGGGACGGCCATACTCGGACCCACCGTTTTACGCCTCTTCATGGCTAAAACGCTTCTCCGAGGGGGCAATATGTACGTACCCAAAATTGTAAGGTACTGTACTGCAGAACGGTGTAATAAGTGCCCCGATGATGATACAGGTCTCTTCGCAAGGTGTTCGGGATCCAGAGAAGCTTTACGGACATGCGTTAACATCCCGCATGCCCTGCTTAGCCCCCGCGTGCTTGTTTTCCCTATTTTTCCTCTTTTCTTGGCTTTTTGGTCTTCAGTGACGAAACCGCCGCCCGGAAGGGCGGTGGTCTCGTGACCGCCGCCCTGAACAGGGCGGCGGTCCTGTGCGCGTTTTCCATAACACTCTTTTGACGCGACCCGCGTGAAATGTCACGAATCACCAGCTTTTCTTGCCAACTTAAGCATGCATTAATGTTTTTGGTCCCCTGGAATAGTGTTTTTCTTTTGTTTAATGTTTAGGAGTTCAGTTTGGATTTGATTTTTAGATGTTTGGATTCCTATAAATGCATGGTTTGTGCACATGCAAATGGCTATGAATTTTGCTCCAAAGTTTGCTTTTGAATTTCTTGTTGCAGTAGATTTAGTTTTCCTTTGCTTAGAATTCTTAGTTTTCTCATTAAGTGCTTTGGTTAGTATTGTGTTGCAGCTGGTAAGCCACATATCCAACTTGTGCAAGTGTAAACATTATTTGGGCCACCATTTTCATTCCAACTTTCATGTTTTCAGTGCTATGGTCTTTTTAGCTTGCTTAAGATTGGTAGCATAGTTTATTGCAGGTTTGTTTTAGCTTTATGTTACTGTTGGTAAGCCACAAATCCAACTTGTGCAAACAGTATTATTGTTTTGGAGTAGAATAGTCTAGGCAGCCATTAAAGTTGCAGGTTTTGCTCTTCATACAGGCTAGGTTCAAGTTCTGGATGCTTTTGTTGCATGATTCGCAGTAGACCCCGCTAGGAATTGCATAGGCCAAGCTCTGTACTCTTGCGCTATCCCTCTCCTATCCGCATTCTATTCTGTCTACATTCTAAAGGCTGTCCATTGATCCAAATATCTATTCCTGTTGATGCAAGCATTCCACACTTTTCTGGATTCACGTGAGCACAAAGAACGAAGAGATCATACTGAGGGGACAAGAACACACACACCGTCGGATTCGCCACTGTTCTGCGAAATCTAGGTTCCATCTTTCAAAGTTTTAGTTAGAACTTATCAAATAAAGTAGTTAATCACTTTATTTCAGTTATTTCTATTCTCGATATTGCTAGGGAGGTTGTGGGGATTGATAGTTTCTGAGAAACTATGATTCATTCCTCACTTCTGAGGTAGGATCGAGAATCTTGCAGATAGATTAGTTATTTCGTTGTTTAGAATAGATATACGAAATCGCACAGACAAATAGCTACACTCGGCTATTTTGTTTGTTTTACGTTGTTAGTTTAGTTGTCAATTATAAATATTTTCAAAATAGCTGTTTTCTTATAAATTGCCAGAAAATACAAAAAGAAATTATATATGCTAGAAGTGCACTTAGATTTTACTTTATTATAGTTTGTTTCATTACTGCTTTTGCATGACAATTACGGGACCTAGGGAGCCCAGGGAATACATTTTCGAGCCAATTGTGCCTCAGCCCAATACCGTAGTAGCAATAACTGACATTGACCAAAACATTAGGATACAAGTCTTCCAAACAACAACACACTTCCAATAGATCAGGGCACAGTTGAGAGGGTTAAACATCGAAGACGACCAAGCACATCTGTTTTGGTCAAATCAGCCAAACTACAGATTACCCTAGAAAATACCCACATGAATGTAGAAGGGCTCAAAAGAGAACAAACATTCGGGTGTGATCCTTTAGTTCCACAGCCAGATGCTGGAGACACCCTAGTAGCACATCTGTTTTGTGTGATCCTTAAGAATCCAAGTTGCGAGAACACCTGTAAGGTATTCTGAGAAGATCGCACAACTGTTGGTTCTAAACATAGAAGCTGAAAAAGCTTACGACTACTGGATACTAGGGATCAGAACTTGATCTCCCGTATGACCATAACGGGACCGCAACAACCAAGAATCTATGGTTGTGATCCACAGATCCCACAGCCTAACGAATCCATAAGAGAATTAGACATAAACACTGGCCTACGTAAATTAGTATTTCAGTCTACTCCGATTCCACCTCTCATCATTGAACAGTTATCCCTACTAGACACAACAGCTAACGAAGCTAGAGAATTTTGGACTAGGCCAGAGAATCGTCCATAGAGTTGACCATATTCACCATATGACCCTATCAGGAGAAATACACGAAACCATCCCGGGTCATTTTCCACGTATCCCACAACCCATAGATCGAATCACGCCAGAGCTCGATATTGATTGGAGCCTTTGAGCAATCATCCTCGCTGATCGATCTATCACACCAGTCCAAGTTAGAAGGGCCTTCTTTGCCTTAGATTCGCAAATACCATTAGTGCGTGTCGAAGACATTAGATTACCTAACTAGTTTACCCGCATATTCTACCCCCACCGGCTGTCTCGGCACGACCTCGGGAGGTCAGGTACGCGTAACACCATTCATATTCTTGAACCAAATTATTATGGATTGGTACAATAACTCTTGAGGAACTCGCAACAAGAGGATTCCTTAAATTAAGAGGTTTGACATTTGTAGCTTGATTAATTACTTGATTTTGTGACTGATTGCTTCCTTGAAAAGGTGGACGGTTTCGAGCATATTGAGAATGTTACCTTTTGATTGCTACGAGCTCATTCCCAAAAGTTTACAGTAGTGACTTGACCTCAGCCAAATTATTTAAAGGAGCAGAGGAAGTCACAGATGATTGAATAGAATCTGTTGGAACAAGGACAATGACTGATTGTTTACCTGAAAGTTCAGCAAACAAGGGCATGAGAGGCCTAGGCGCAATCTTTCTTGCTTGAATTAAAGAATTTTCAGCCCTTATCGCAATCTCATAGGCATCAGGAAGTGTGGTCCCTCCCATGGACTCGATCATAACTACTACATCACTGTTTAGGGCTTATAAATAATACAAGAATGCATTATTTGGATACGACCTTACGAGTGTCGGAATTCTGTTCCAAGTATTATTGAGTCAAAAGTTAAAATAACTTATATATATTCTTGAAGAGCTCTCTTTATGGTAGT
Organism: Taxus chinensis; assembly: GCA_019776745.2. Classification (NCBI taxonomy): domain Eukaryota; kingdom Viridiplantae; phylum Streptophyta; class Pinopsida; order Cupressales; family Taxaceae; genus Taxus; species Taxus chinensis. Next base: position 522,596,041 of record CM034155.1, read on the forward strand.
GAGCTATTCCATGAGTGATATCTGATCACTTTTTTCCTCAAATTGTTTACAGAACTTATCCCCTAACTCATTGCAAGTATTTATGGAACTGATGTTGAAGCTTCGAAACAATTGAAGTGCTTTCCTTTAAAAGAAGTAACGAGGAGCCTAAATGAAACATTGTCCTTTGTAATACTATGCAATACACAAATGCTAGCTATGTCCAAAATGTGCTCCAAAGGAGTGACATTTGTTTCCCCAGTATAAAATGGTAAGATTTTTAGAGAAGTTACGGGTATAACATCTCTTTGGGCTAGTTGTAAGGGGCTACTAGCATTGAAAGGAGTAGAAGCTTGGTTATTTACAGGGGCTGTCATGGCAATAAAAGTTTGATTGTTCCTTGGTGAAGGAAACCTTCCATCAGGAGGAGTTGAACGACCCCTATGGGATGATGTTGCAACTGGTGATGTTGAAATGCCTCTTCTCCTTCTCCTTGGTGGATATAAGGCTAACTTAATATGCTGATAATTTCCTTATTTTGAAGAAGCTCTAGTCTGAATTCTTTGCATAAGTTAACACATTGAGATTTGAAATCTAGAGAATTGGATTTGCTAGGTACTTTGATTCATGCAAGTGTGAAGAGAAGTACCACTCTTCCCACCGGGTGTGCGAAAAATTGTTTTCATGCAAATTGTGTACTTGTTAAATTGTTGAGTGATCTTGTGAAACGTTGGAACATCCCCAAGGTGTGGGACCTTATTTCCTTGGGATGAACCTCTGGAGAAGGCTGACTTCCTTTGGAACTTAGAGCACTTGATTTAAGATCAATATGCAAGACTAAAACACTTTAAAAATTACTCTAATCTACTCAATTCATGGGGTTCAAGGTTAGAAATAACAAACAAGGAAGTAAGGTGATAAACCAAGAGAGAGAGAGAGAGTATTACTAGATAATTTTTTGATTTTCACATTTGAAAGGGTTAACTTGGAAAGGATAAACTAAAAATCACAATCCAATTTCACCTTATGTTATTTAGACAGGGAAAATAAGATACCACATACATAAGAGCATGCATTTCCTTGTAAGACCCCAAGTATACTGAATAGATAGATCAAGCCTACTCAAATACATAATCAACACATCATAACAATATATGATATACACATGTCATATATCCTTTCCTTTCCATGATAGTTAACAATAATGTAACTTTATAATAGAAGGGATATAACATTTTCACAACTGATATTCAAGGTAACCACATCATTCTTCCCACATATTGAAATAAGAAATTTGAAATAAACATAGATTAATCACTCATAATAAGGAATTACTCATTCAAAAGGCATGCATTGATCAACTATCAACACAATAAACCAAACATTTCACTATAAAATATTGTTTTGAATATAATTAAAAGGCCCTAAAGTATTCAAAGAAATATTCCAAGCTTGAAGAGTAACTTCCCCAGTGATCTAAAAGTCTCTTTAAACTTCATGCATTTAACTATTTACAAATTTTTAGGTTGAGCCATTACAACTGAACCTTAACTAACAAGTTACTAAAAATAAAATATAATTAAGTTCCAGGGAACACGATCCCATAAAAATAGTAAAGTTGTTGCAAATGTTTGACTAAGTCAACTCCGTAACATTGACTGATTTAGAGCTTGGAATTGTCCCATCATGGCCGCCTAGCTTACCTTGGTCTTGCAACATCTTTTCCCTGTTCGGTTTTCTCACGCTCTTTCTCCTACATAGTCATCCGGTGTTTGTAATCAACGAAACATTTGATGATTCCATTCACCTCCTCTTCCTCTGGTCCACATGCGTAATGATTCACCACGTCCACTGTATCAATCTCCCTTGTAAATTTAGCTGGAAACCTTTTCAACTTATTCACCACTTTCTTCAATTGACTTATGAAATTTTGGCATGAGACCAACCTGTTAATTGAATCACTATTGAAAGATCTAGTTACTCCATCATGTTTCTTTACCAAATCTATGAAATTTAATTTAAATTGGTGATGCAGCCTAGAATTCACCAGTAAAATCCTAGGTGTATTGGCACATCACTCAGCCTAGACTAAGCGCTCACTCAAAACATGCAAAGTTACCAGGTCCCTCTTTAGGTTTGCTATTGCAGGGTGTTAGCATGATGAAGACTTAAAGCATTCAGATCCATGACTAATATATAATTCTAAATTGCATGTTTAGATCTAGATTTAGAGAATAACAAAATTAAATAATAACCATGATGAAATCAAACATGCAAGAACCAATTACTCAGGATTTGATAATCTATTTCAGCCAGTACAATCCATTTCATTAAATATGATAAATACACAGAAGATTATTACAATAGATACTACCATAGTTTATGCACGCATTATATTTAGAAGCGTAACCTCACAATAACTCACTTCTTACATACTATTCTCACACACACCTATTCTACGCAGCTCATTACATATTTATAAGGGTGGGGAATTTCCCTTCACCGCTTATATATTCCCAAAATAGGTCGCATGTTATTATTAGCCACACACCGTTACAATAATATCCACACATGCAAGTGCGCTAACAATAGAATTCTCCTAGTTAACTGTCAATAGTAAATCTATTCTCATCCTGTACTCATACAAAGTGCTTCATAGCTGATCCTCCAAAAATAGCCAATGTGTGTCGTGTAAGTTTCCAACTAGTTTGTGTGTTCCATACGCCATCTTCCAAAAATAGCTCATCATCGTGAAAATGGCTAAGTCCTAATTATGTCTCTATCCTGAGTGTGTGATTCCTTACCGATCCTCCCGCACTTTTGAACGTGCTATGCTCTTTTGTACAAACCTTCTTTATGTTTTTCGCTAAGTGCCATATTTTTTCTAACCAACATTACCCCACACTAATTACATTACCACCCTAGAAATGGTTGTCTCCAAAATGAATCAAAGAATATGAATAAAAGAATAGAAATAATTTTTATAAAATAAAAGAATGACTTTCCCCTACAACATATTTTGTTTCAACCATAAGAATCAATTTTGGATATTCTTCTTTTATTTACGCATCTAAAGTCTCCCAATCATTGATCCTCTAATTTTTCTGGGATATCCATTGCAATTGACTCTAGCTCATCTTTTGCAATTTCTCCCTTCTCATTCTATAAGACCAAAACAATTCTAGACATTGCAGTCATTCTTCCTTCTAATAGGTCCATCTTTTGCATGATGAGTTTCCCAAGCTCATCTAGCCTTTCCTTGTGTGGCTCATGTTTTTGTAAGGGCCTCACACTTCTACTTGACAAGTGCTAATCATTCTATGCGGTCCAAGGTCTCATATTTCATGGATTTTAGGAATTCATTTTCCTCTATAATGGTCCTGGTTCTTATAACGGATTATGGGGCTGTATAAATATTCAATGCTTGATCTGATTTCTTCAATTCCTCCTGCAAGATCTGAAGCAACCCCTCATATGATGCAATCTTTCTCATCATTGAAGCCTTTTCTCGTTCTTCTTCTTGCTTAGGATTCTTTGGTTCTAGCATGCATAGAGGTTCATCTTCAAGCACTGAGATCACCAAGGTTTGTACATAATGCATTGCCGAAGGAAACATTTTGGGTACTTTAGGCTCTAAGTGTGGCTTTTCTTTCATGATATTGTCCCAAAATTCCTCTTCCATGCTGACGAAAATAGTGTTCTTTTTCTGTGCCAAGTCTTTCTCTTTGTTTAGGCGTGCTATTTCTACATCCTTGACCTTGATCTCTTCCCTCAGTGCCCTAATTATTGCATCCTTATCCACATTTTATTGTGCCACCTCTGGCGAGAATTTCACCAAAGCATTGCTCACTTGTTCATCTGACATAATAGTAGGCTTTATTGTTATGTGTCTGGCCTGAGGTGTATTCTTCAACCTCCATGATACACACGACTCTTCACATACATCAAAGTTTGGTTTGTCCATGTGCGTGTGCATAGCCCATGATAGGTGCTTCCTTGTCTCCAAGATTGTGGCCTTATCAGTTAAATCACCATTTAGATCTACCACTGTGACTTTCAACCCTGTTACTATTGATATCAACACGGCTATGATTCTAACCCTCTGTCTGATGAAGTATAAGAAGTCCTCATGGACTCTGCTCATCAACCATTGATACAATGGTTCTTACTTTCTAAAGTATGGCAGCCCATACAATTGGTATACTCAAATTTATTTTAGTAACTTCTCACCAACGTCATCGTACACTGGCATATCTTCTGTTCTGCACTTGTTCATTTTTGTGCTCAACAACACATTGAGCTCCTTCTTATTATTTGATGTATGATGGTTGTAATCACTTATTTTACATTGATAGATGTGGGAATCCCATTCTTGTCCCATGATCACGCCCTCTAGATACTACATTTCAGAGAAATTAATCTTGGGAGTAATTTATTCTTCCACTTTGACCTTCTTCTTCCCTTTTCTCCTACTGTGGGTGCTTTCTTCGGTGCCATTTAAAAAATATCCTTTTTCTACCCTCTATAATTGAGCAAGTTGAAACCCTAGTTCAAATCTCTATGCCCTAGTGGAAATCGCATGCCCTAGCTCATTTGTAACACGTATGCTATGCTCAAACCCTTCACCTATGGGAATGCAAGCTTCTCCTGTGCACAAACCTTCTCTCCACATCTGGTTTCACACTCTTCGCACCTCAACATGATTTCTCAGCTCGTTTGCACTTAGCTCTTTTCAAATTATCTCAATTGCAACAGTAAAAATGAACTTGCATCTCGTCCTTATATAGATTTTCAAAAATTTAGTGTATTTATTGCTCCTCCACCTACGAACAATTTTCTCATTAATCAACCATTTTTATTCTTTCCGCGTGGTACATCTTCGTGCCCAAGCTATAACCTTCTAGCATGCCTTCCTACCTTTTAGCCGCAGACTTCTCTTCAATGTGCCTCTATGCACCCGAGTACTTCACCATTGTGCCTTCCCTTGGTAGTTTCCATGGCCTCTGCTTACTTCACGTTATACTTGTTTCTTCATTCACCTCCACATATGGTCCTCATTTCCAGAAGCACTCTTTTTTTCCCAATTATCCAACTTGAATAACACTCATAGTAGTTAGTTCCTTTCATGTGTACTTATTTTCATTAATGTTGTACCTGGATATCAATAGCCACCCCACACTAAGGGTATGTGTAGTCCTCTACGTATAAAAAATTCTCCAAATAGTAATTAGCTTCTGGCACGTAAACATGCTTATTACACAAAAAAACTAACTAAATTGAAAAAGCACAGAGACGAAGAAGGAAATATATTAAGGAAATGTAGAATTAGAAACCTAATCTAAATGGCAACACTACCTTATTACAAACACCAAGAAGACTTTTTTATGATAGGGCTTTAGCCTAATCCCGTTGAAGTATCTGGGTAACTGTATTCCATCAAGCGCCTCTAATTGACAAGCGCTGGTTTTGGTTTTGAGTATGTGAGTGACAACATACGAACCCAACCAATGTACCTTGAGTTTTCCTAGATGGCGCAAAAATTTAGAATCATAAAGGAGCACCATCTGCCCAATTGTGAAATTTTTATCCTTGATGTGCTTATCATGCCATGATTTTTGCCTGGCCTTTTCTTATTTTTGAATCTAACGTGCTATTTCTCATTGTTCATCTAGCTTGATTAACTTTTCAATCCATTCTTCTAATGCTTGCTCATCAGCTAGACCTCCAGCGTGTACAATACATAAAGATGGTAACATGAATTCCATAGGAAGAACTACTTTTGCACCAAACACTAACTAAAATGGTGTGGCTTTGTTCAACCTTTTATATGTTGTTCGATACGCCCAAAGTACTACAGATACTTTATCATCCCAATCCTTTCTTCCAACATCACATATTTTTGTCAATGTTTGGCTTAAAATTTTGTTGAATGTCTCAGCAGTCCCATTTTCCTGAGGATGATATGGTGTATTCTTATGGTGTGTAATCAAGAATTCATTGAACAAAATTAGGATTGTCTCATTTAGAAAGTGGGTGCCCCTATCACTAGTCAAACTCAAAGGACATCCATACCTTGTAATAATATGTTCCCAAAGAAACCTGGCTACTGTAGCCATTGTACAATCCTTTGTAGGTGATTCTTCTACCCACCTTGACAAATAATTTGTGCATGCTATGATATAGTACGATCCAGTCCTTCGTGCAGCTGGTGAAATAGGACCCAAAAAATCTATAGCTCATTTCTCAAACGATCCTGTACTATTAATAGGTCTTAGAGGCATTTAATCTTGTTGAATTGGTTTACCAAGATGTTGAAAGTGATCACATGCCTTACAAAATTCATTACAATATTTATATAGGTTCTCCCACCATAATCCAACAAGTAAGATCTTGCGCATAGTGGTGTCACCTATATAATGGCCACCTGAAACACCACCATAAGCTTCCCCCATGATATCTATGCGCTCATGTTCCAGTACGCAATGACACAATACTTCATCCCGACCTAACTTATATAGGTCACCGCTAATTAACATATAGGGTGTTGTGCGTATAGAAAGTTGTTTCTTTTCCAAGGATTTCATTCCTTCTGGTGCCATGCTTGTTTGTAGAAAAACAACAATGTCACCTAATTTTGATGGTGTGGGCATGGTATCTCCAATGGTTTATGCTTCTTCTCCTGACTCTATTCTGGATAAATGGTCTGGTCCAGAATTCTTTTTCCCTGGTTTTACCACAACTGTGAAATAAAATTCTTAAAATAAGAGTACCCATCTGCATATGCGCCCCTATAAAATGGGCTTGTTTACTAAATAATTCAATGTCATATGATCTATATAAAATAAAAATGGTGTAGGTAATAGGTACTTCCTGAATTTATGTAGTGCATAGATCATTGAAAAGGCTTCGCACTCTGTAGTTGTGTAATTCTATTCGGTAGGAGTCAAATTTCTACTAGAAAAACAAATAGGATGATCTATAATACCTTCTCTTGGCTGTGCCAACACCACGCCAATGGCCATGCTAGAGGTGTACACGTGTACATGAAATGGTTGGTCCCATGAAGGAAAATGCAGAAGAGGTGTGGTAGTAAGTTTTTCCTTCAATATATCGAATGTGCATTATTGTGGTTCTCCGTAGTAGAATGTACCTTTTCCTTTCAGTAACTCCACCAGAGGTGTGGAAACCTTGGCATGTCCTTTAATAAACTTCTTGTAATATCTTGTATGACCCAAAAATCTACGTACCTAACTATGAATGGTATTTTAGGCCTATAATGACCACAACCTTAGCTGGATCAACTAACAAACCTTCCTTATAAATTTTTTGTCCTTACAATATTCCAAATGGTGTAGAAAATATGCACTTCTTGTTGTTTAAAGAGATACTCAACTATCTACATCTTTCAAACATTAAGTGTAAATTGTCATAATGATCTTTGAATAGTCCATACATCGTCCAATCATCTTTAAATAAACCTATAAGAAGTTGTGAATAAACTCTTTAAATGCACAAACAAATATGCATGAAAATATTGCAGGCACATTTTTTAGACCAAAAGGCATCACAGTATAGGCAAAGCTACCCCGTTCAGTAGTAAAAGTAGTCTTTTCCTGATCCTGTTGGGTGATCCTAACTTGATGATACCTAGAGAACCCATCTGTAAATGGATAGATTTCATGTTCTACAACACCTTCTATTATTTCCTCTTTGAATGGCGTAGGAAAGGGATTAGTCACACATGTAGCATTTAGCTTCTTGTAGTCCACAAGGATCCTTATCCGACCCCTTCTTGATACTGATCACCATTGGACTAACCCATTCTGACTCTTCTAGGGGCTTGATGATTCCAGATTTCAAAATTTTGTCAATATCTTCTTTAACCTTTTCATGTAGGTTGGGGTTCATCATGTAGGGTTTCTTTCTAACTAGGCGCACACCCTCTTTAAGATTTATCCTCATTTACCCTAATGATTTATGCACATCTTTAAGCTCATGGTACCCCCGAGAAAATAAATCATGATAATCTCGTAGTAACTCTAGGATTTTTTCCACTTCAAAATCTGACCAATAATCCCCAATCATGGCCTCCTTAGGCTCAGCATCTGATCTAATATTCACTTTCTTTGTCTTCATAGGTTCATGATAGGTGCGTGTGGTCTTATCTGCACTATCCAGCACCTCATGCCTACTTGTTGAATGGTTAATATCCATATTTTTTACTTCTTCATCATCCACTATGTAGACCATTTTTCCTTTTTATTTCTCAAGGAAAGCATGCTGAAGTAGTGTGACATCGGCCTCTGTTTCTTCGATGAGATGCGCTACTAAGTTTCCTCCATCTAATAACTCTTGAATGAGTTCTTCAGCCTTAACACTATCCCCCATAGTTAAGTGCTTTAAGAACTTTAATGCTTCTTCAACCAGAGGCTTGGTAGAGAAGAATTCAAACGTCTAGGTCATTTCTACAATTAAATCCTTCCAATTTCTAGTCTCTCTATGAAGTTCTGCATATACATACCAAGCACACACACAACCATGTGGAGTGGAATAAAACTTGTGCACCTAGAGTGAAGGTGGTAAAGCTTCTTACTCCTCTATCCAGAGTCTCTCACACTTCTAAACGTGGTGCTGAAAAGGTTGATTCCCATGATAAGTAAAGATTTGAGTAGGTGCATTGATTCTGAAGAACCTAGTGCTAAGAGAAATCCCAAATTCATTCCACCCTACAAGATTATATTTGTAGATCACCCACCAGTGCACTACTGTCTTGTGTAGTGTATATGCTAGCATATTTCATCTTTCTAGTGGGTCTATCCACTATTATTCCATGGCGCACAGGAACCCCATAGGGTCTCCTTCTCCAGTGTAACAAGGTACCGAGTTTTTACCTATTCTCTTGATATAACATGGTTTGTTGCCCTTAGGAAATATGCTCTTTACTGCGTGCCCTAATTACTCATAAGTGCTATGAGCCCAATTATCACTAGCAAAACTTATAGTATCACTAATAGATTGTGCATCCTCCCAATGAAGGATTCCTTCTTTACATGGCTTAAGAACCTCTGGATCTCGCATGGCATGTATATAAATCCTATTAAGGTCTTCTTCACTCAAGGTCTCAACATAGGCCATAGATTTTCCATCTATTAGAGGGATAATAACTCTTTCCTCCTTGTTTTTCAAATCTGATATAACCCTTGTTAAACTAAAGATCAACATTATTTGCATAACCCAAAGGACGCCCCAATAGAGCTGGGAAGCTATCTGACTCTGCCATTGCTAAAACCTCAAAATCTCCAGTGAACTTGGCTCCTTGTATGGTAATGGATGCATATTTTAAAACTCTGATGGAAGTGGCCTTAGTCTGATTAGCCATGAACAATACATTAGAGGATGGCTGCAATGGGGTCTCCCCATTTATACCCATGCATCTAAGGTAAGAACATTGACTTCCATGCTAGTATCAATTAGTATACTACTCAATAGCCACCCAACCACAACAACATTTAGATTTATTTTCTTGTCATAATCTACAATAGGAGGGAGACGATTTGCATGTAGGATATTCCATCCAGTCTCAGTACTTATGTGTAGAGTTTTTTCTTTTAACCAATTCACCAATAGTGGAATGATATTCTCCTGGCACAAAAATTTCCACACTTTTCACAAGTCATCTATATCAGTTTGGATTGTCTCTGATGCTTTATTTTTCTCCATATTCCACGATTGCTCCTTTAAATACTATATTTCACCCTGGAGATTCATGAGTACCTCCCTGGTTTCCTAGTAAACATCCTTCTGATGGGTAGGATTTAGGTATGACACATGTAAACCTCCTCCTTAGTGATGGTAGGCCTCTACTGGAAAGCTTATTTAGCGTGTGTTGCTTCAATGCGGGTCGTGATCGTTACTTGCAATGCCTCGAATTCTACTTCCAACTTGGGGATCCACTAATTTTCCACAGTGCGTTGTATCCTAAACATCCATGTGCCTTTGTTTTCCTATTTATGCCACTTGTTAAGATACTCATACAAGTCCAGGCACTCCTCATAACTATGATTCTTTCCGCAGAAAGAACATGTAATATTATGAGGACATTCACACCTGTAGTGGTCAGGAGATCCACATGTGTAACACGTTGCATGAGGGAAATCACTTCTTCCACCACCATGGTCTCATCCTCTGAATCCACCATGGTCTCCTTGACCTCTTCCACATCCACCTTCAAAACGCCCTTCATTCCACTCATAGCACCTGATTGTGATCTTGGTCCTGATGCTCATTCTTGCCTTTAGAGTTATTGGAAACTCCTGTTTGTTGTACACCAATATCTATAGCATTCTATCAGATGGCATTCTTCTATGTCATGAGTCGTGGACCTGCATATTTTATAGTAACTTGAAATGTTCTTCCTTACCACGTGTTATAATAATGGGTAGTGGCTAGCATCATGGTTTAGATGGCATATCTCACAATCCAACGACAACGAGTGCACTAATCTGTGGGGACAACTATCCTTTGTGTGACCTTCCACTTCGCAATATGTGCACCAAATCAATGTGCACATCTCATGTGCTGAATTTTCCAATAGTTTCTCCAGCTGCTTTGCCATAGCTGCGATATGTGCTTCTAAAAATGGGCTCACCCTAGTTTCTATACTTTCAACTGCCTCAACGCAATAAGTCTGCTTCAAGTGCTTCACATGGATCAGTGTATGTTTTATGTGATAATGTCCTCCTAAAAGGTGTAATAAAACCTCCAACAAACCATTGTGTATGCTGGCTTGCATGAATATCATAGGATAGCTTGGATAACATCATTTTGAATCGAGCATCATACTCTCTGACACTTTTAGTAGTTCCTTGCTTAATATCCTTAAGCACACTTATAATATTTTGCTAAAACTCGGGGATGTAAAACTCTTTAACGAAAGCATATTTTAAAACTACATAGTCTACGCAAGTCTGATCAGGATCAAACTTTCTATACCAACTGTGTGTGTGCCCTTGTAACGTAATAGAAAATTGACTTACACTACACTCAGAAGTCATGATTCCTTTTTCGCGCCACAGTATTTCAAACGTGTGCACATGTTTAACAACATATTCTATGCCCCTATACTTTGAGAGATGAAGAGACATCTCCATGTAAATATTTTGGGGTTGGTGTAGACCTTGCTCACCTGATCCATAACCTCTTGTGTTTCCTCTACCTCTAGAACCACCAAATCCACTGGAATTAGAGCCACATATACCTCCTGATCCCAAACCTATAGGTAGGGTTAGACCAAAATATTTACTTCCTTGTGTCCCAAACATAATACTGAATTGCACCCCAACAGTCTATGAAGTGTTACTACTCCCAGAAGATAGTCCAAAAATATGCGCGCCTGAATTCTATGTGGATCATACACCCGAAAAGGTAATCCCATATAACAATGAAGCCGTTTGTACTTCCATTATTGTGCCTCTTATAAGACTCGCTCTTTCTCTCCCACTAATTGAATTAGCTTGTTGACTATTTGTTATACTAGATGTTGGAAAACCAAGCGCAAGGGAAATGTTTCTAGGTGGATTCAGATGCATGCCCGTGGCCCAGGTCGTCTCTACTAACATGCTTCTTCATGAGGTTGAGGAGGGTTTCTTGTCATGGTTTCCTAAATGGGGGAGTTCCTGATGCTTAGGTTCCATGTCTTCTACATGAACTTCAACTCCTTCCTGAACTATCTTTCTCCACAACACCATTTACTCTGTAACATCTTGCTACTTCTCTACCTCCCTCCTGCATGCCTCATTATACTTAATCCTCCTTTCATCTCTCTACCTCTCTTCTGGTAGGTCTACCATATTTCATCAAGCCTACTCCTTCCCGTGCACTTGGTGGGGTTTAGTTAGCCATCAATTTATTATCCAAGTTCAGGGTTACCATTAGAATTTTGATCGCTAGTGGAATGCCTTGCAGGTAAGTTCCCTTGAGATATCGTAAAAATTAGAATTCAGCTACCTCTAGGCATGAATAAGTGAAAATTGAGTACTCCAAGATATAGCTGTTCAAAACACCACAAAACCACGTATCCATAGCATGATTCCAAATTAGATCAACATCATAAATTGTCTAAAATTCTTCTTATGTCCAGACAAGTGTGCGATACCTCCAATTCCATTTAGATTCATAATAAAACAACCACTTGTATAGTTCTATAAAAAGATAGCGAAGAAGCTCTCATAAAAATAGTCATACAGATTCTGCTCCACCCATGTGTGTGCGTCAAACTTAGATCTAGTGCTAAACCTCCATGGGTATTCCTCTTCTAGATCATGTATCCACTCCTCAAAACTTGCTAGGGTCAATCGGTATATCTTCATTGCGTACCATCATGAAAACAACTGAAAAAGAGGTCATGGAAATGGAACCAATGATGTATCCTAGAATTCACCAGTAAAATCCCAGGCGCGTTGGCACATCACTCAGCCTAGACTGAGTGATGTGCCAATGCATGCAAAGGTACTAGGCCCCTCTTTAGGGTTTTTGTTGCAGGATGTTAGCATGATGAAGGCTTAAAGTGTTTAGATCCATGACTAATATATTATTCTACAGTGCATGTTCAGATCTAGATCTAGAGAATAATAGTCTTAAATAATAACCATGATGAAATCAAGCATGCAAGAACCAATTATACTCAGGATTTGATACTCTATGTCAGCCAATACACTCCATTTCATTAAATATGATAAATACATAGAAGCTTATTACAGTAGATACTACCATAGTTTATGCGCGCATCATATTTGGTAACATAACCTCACAATAACTCAGTTCTTACATACTATTCTCACACACACCTTTACTGCATAGCTCATTACATATTTATAAGGGTGGGGACTTTCCCTTCACCACTTATCTACTCCCAAAATAGGTTGCATGCAATTATTATCCATGCTCCGTTACAATAATAGCCACACATGCAAGTGCGCGAACAACAAAATTCTCCTAGTTAACTGTCAGTAGTAAATCTATTCTAAGCATGTACTCATGCAAAGCACTTCGTAGCCAATCCTCCAAAAATAGCCAATGCGTGTCACGTAAGTTTCTAACCGGTTTGTGTGTTCCGCATGCCATCTTCCAAAAATAGCTCATCATCGTGAAAATGGCTAAGTCCCGATTCTGTCTCTATCCTCAGTGCGTGATTCCTTACCGATCCTCCCGCACTTTTGAATGTGCTCTGCTCTTCTGTGTAAAATTTTTATATGTTTTTTGCTAAGTGCCATATTTTTTCTAACCAAATTGGTCCATTGAAAGAGCATTAATATTATCTTTGAAAAAATTGCAGTTGATATTATCAAACTCTTCTTAGATATCATTTAGACCATCCATTATTTCCATGAGTTTTTCATTCAATTTCTTGATCAAATATTGTAATGCCTGGGATCTAAATTCCATATCCTACTAAAACTCAAACAATTTAGAAGTATCATTAATTACTCCTTTTTAAAAGAGTAAATGTGGGTCCACGTCTCTGATCTCGCCCCATGTAGTCAAATTCAAATTCAAGTTATTGTTATCCTCAAAGAGGACTTCATCTATCCTGTGAATGGAGGTTCTTTCAGTTTACAAATCATTATATAATTCAACAGTTGTTTCAATCAAAGGTTAGCTTCCTGAAGCATGCATTTTATCCATCCATCCAATGATCTTCCCTTCTGACCTATCTTCTCAATTTCATGATATGAAATATCATCCAAACCGGAAGAAACTGTTAAAGCAATTATTGTTGAAGGATCAATAGCTGGAATGGATTGTGTTACTTTCCTTAATAGAGTAGTGAACTGTTTAACTTTTATCTTTAGTTCATCTTTGGAAGTGTTATCTTTATCATTCTTCTCTATAAAATTTCCAAGAGCCATTTGACTATCCTATTTTGTGCCTTCATGTGTTGCCTTCCCTAGTGAAAACCTAGAGATCTAATAATCTACCACCGTAATAGTCTCTTTATTTTCCCTCTCAATGGGGGTAGCTATTTCCATGACTCTCTCTCCTGATTGGTTTATAGATAAACTAGAGACAATATTTGGATGCTTGTCATGTCTCTTCGGAGTAGGTTCCAACACGCTCAGATCTATTACATCTACGAGAGGCACCTTCTTCTTTTTCTTTGGGGTTTGGTGATATAGGCATCCTGGTAAATAGATGCAGATGGAAGTGACACGATCGATTCAACACCTAGAGCACTAGATAAAATAATAGCAATGGTAATATTAGTTGGTAATTAAATGGAGGTAGTAATGATAGATGGGGTGGAAGTGAGAATATCCTAAGGAGTGGATGCAATGAGGATGGAAGTTATAATGGAAGGGAATGAAATCTACTGATACAATGAAGTGGAAACTAGAGACCCAATCATTTCCTCTACTGAGAGGATAGGAAGGGATGAAAACACTTGGGCCATGGATGGGGATGGAAAAGAAGAGATGAGTGGAGGATCAAAAGGTAATGATAGAGGAAATGAAGTTGTAGATGGTGATAATGGTAGAGGAGGGGGTGGAAAATCTTGTGATACAACTGGAGAATCAGTAACTTCAACAACTTTTGATATTAGTATTATAGAGGACATAACCTTGGAAGTAGGAGCCTTGGAAAGAGAGGAACTTCCAATAACAAATTAGATATTCCTAGGAGTTATATTAGCCTTTTGGGTAGACCTCTTTCTTTTTGTGGGTGTAGGGAGACTCAATGTTGATTGGGATTCTATTCTTATAAATTGATCTAACCCTTTGGGTGAAATTCCCAATGTATCCAACCAATCATATGTCCTTTGTAAAATGGGCCCCGCCCTTTCCTTAGTATTACAATATTCCTCTTGATACTAATCAATCCATGGAAAATATTGATTGACAACATTATTGTTCTTGTATATCGGATCCAATACTTCATCATCATCCTAAATTTCTTTGGGAATATATGTAATATTAAATTGTTTAACCTCATCCTAAATCAACCTTTCATATTATTATTTCCTGATGATAATCTCATCCCGATAGTGAATCCAAATATCCTCTAGCTGAGGCATGTGAGAACTAGCCAATCCTGTTTCACTGAACTTACCCCAGTAGTAAAATTTGGTTCGGGGATGGAAAGTTCAAAGTAAATTTAAAAATTTCTCCATCCACATTATTTGTTTTTTAAATATTGGCACAAGTATACCTTCCTATTGAAATAGGAAACATGACTCCCGCCTTATGTCGTTTGTTTTGAATTTTGTGATAATCAAACAATTTCTGAACTAATTCTAGTAAAACCCATTTGTTGGAATCCTGATGTATGTGAATGTCTAAAACTGAAGATATATGGCTCCCCACTCCCGTACTTCTTTAAAAGCTTCATGAGAAATCCTTCGATTATGCAATTTTTAATCGAAATGATAAAGGAGAAAACAAAAAAGGCATCATTGACCCTGCAGAAATGCTTGCTTCCTTCCTCCATTGTAATCGTAGGATAAAATTCATAAATCTGTGACACACTTCTAACACCTTTTGTAATCAAACCATTGAATTCCCCCATGACAACTACATCATAAAATAAGAAAGAAGTCATGAAGAAGTTTTTTGAAGACAAGACATTACTCAATTGAAAACAAATTGAGCTACTGATATGCTCTCCCCATCATATGAATTCTTTGTTTTTATTAATGGTGGAAATGTATAAGAACATCCATTCCTAAAAATCTTTTGCACTGAAGCACGGCCTGAAACTCTACTTCATACAACATGATAAGATCATTTTACTTCCAGGATGAAATCTGAGTCGGTACACTATCTTAGGCAAGTTTGGTGACATGCTCTTGGCCAAGTAAATCTTCATCATGACTTTTTGTACAAAAATCAATGTCTTTTTCCTAATGTTCAACTGCAGCATTCTAGGTGATATTATTATCATAGTCTTTAACACCTAGGAAGTTTGAACAAGTCTTCAAAGAATTTAGAATCCAAGCCTGAATTACAACCTTGTCATCATTGTATCTTTCACCGATCTGGAATCCTTCATCGAAAGTGGTACTTCTGTGGAGAAGATGAATTTGGGGCAGTTCATGGATACATGGAAAATCAGTGGTGAGAGCAATACCACTATCATACATGGCCTACATCTAAGGACTTCTTATTAGGAGCCTATCAACCTTGCCTAGAATTTTGGAAAATCCACCTAGCCCTAGGTTAGTATCTTTAATATTCCCTAAGTCTGAAGAGAGACATGAATGAGGAGAAAACTCTTAAGAATGTATATTTCATCTTCTCCTTTGGCTTTTGATGAATAATTTGACATCAAGTTTTGGAATTTCAGAACCCGAAAAAGCCTTTGGAAAAATTGTAACAAATACTGTGAAAGGTTCCAGAAATGTTGAAATCCAAATGTCTGAAAAATTAAAAGGTTATGAACCTCCGAAACCGGAACTTCTGAAAGTCTGAAAAAGGAAACCTTTGAAATCCTGAAAATTGTAAAACCTTCGAAAACTAGAAACCCCGAACTTTGAAAAAGTGAACCTCCGAACTCCCGAAAGCAGCAGACTTCTAAACTCTCCAAAAGTGCAAACCTCCGAAAGAGCAGACTTGCCAAACTCCAAAAAGGTCCAAACCTATGAAAGAGTAGACTTCTGAAAGTCCAAAAAGGTGAACCTCCAAAATAAACTTGTGTACTGTGAACTTTTTCGAGGGCACAGAACAGGTAAGTAATCCAATGCTGTGAAAGATCTTAAAAGGAACTTGGTAATGCAATCTAAGTTGGACTACCTGCCTACATGAATTGGAATTTTGCAACTGTGGAGAATCATGATGACACTGGTTCAAGGAAAACAATGGATGTATGCCAAGAGTTTCATGTTCAACAACATACTGAAGAACAAGTGAGAATAGAACAAGGAAGACAACCCAAAAACCTGATCGACCATAAACCAAAAAGAAATAATCTTAAATGAAATTTACCTTGAAAACGATGCCTCAAAAGTGTGAGAATGCAGTAGTAAAATCATATTGTCAGGGCAAGAAGTCTAGGTAAAAATGACAGGTAAAAATTTGAATTTATATAGGAAACCCTGGAATTATTGTTCGGGAGATGACACATGTGGGGTAGTTAGAAATTAAATGTTTGTGGAAGCTTCGAAATTGTAACCCTCGAAAAATATGAAATGAAGTACGATTATTTCAATACGAAACCTAAATTTTGAAACCCCAAAACTCTGAAGTTCCGAAATTTCAGAACTTCAGAGTTTTGGACTTTGGAAATCCGGAACGAAATTATCCACAAAAGTGATGTGAGACTCCAAAACCCGAAAGTATGAAGTTATGAAATTTCAGAACTTCAGAGTTTCAGACTTTAGAACTTCAAGTCGAAAATAGTGAAAATGTTAAAGAAGACTCTGAAACCCGAAAGTCTAAAATTCTAAAATTTAGGAATTTCAGACTTTCCGAGTTTGGAACTCTAAATCAAAAAAATAATTTCGTAATGGATCTTCAAAAACTCCAAAAAGAGAAAACCTCTGAAATACGAAGTCCAAAATTTCAGACTTCGGAGTTTTGGAAAACTTTGAAATTTTAAAACACTTTCGAGAAAAAGAATTGAAGAAAAGTCCAAGGAATCAATGCATTTTTCTTAAAACACCTTCCTTTTAAGGTAAAATTTTCAAATGTTAATAGTATGTACCATTTTTAGGGCAGGAGGTTGAAAGAAATGCATAAAAACTTGTTTTAGGCTATACCGAGCTCTTAAAACACTATTTTCTAGCTCGATGGTCAAGTTTGGACTTAGCCATTCATCAATGTTGATGCATGGATTTAAGAGTCTTTTACAGTTAAAATGAGGTAAAATGATGTCATATCCTTTATGCATGATTGTTCTAAAGTTAAGTAGGTTTAAACCCTTGCAAAAACCTAGTCTCAGAGTGATAACAAAGATACGAAGGGGTTGGTCTCCAAATTAATTGGGAAGGTTAGTGTGAAGGTTCATGCATGTACCAAATTCATCAAAACTGATTTTGGTGGCGGTGGCATGCTCCAGGTATGATGAGAAGCTACAACAAAACCTCAATTTTATGAAGATTTATAGGTATAAGCATGTGTTGTCAGTGTTATGGTGATTTTAGTTGTGATGAAAGATTTGGATGTGTTATAAGTGCTCATGAAAAGAATTGGATAGGTTATATGCAAGAAATGAGTGAAACCTTTGCCCCAAATGTGCCTACTGCTAATGGATTAAAGAGGCAAAAACCAGTCATGGAGGTATGAGAGGGTTTGTGATGTTTTGGATGTTGTAGAAGTGTATTATGCTCATAGATAGTTTTTTGAGGTCCTATATGAGGTGTTTGAGATCATAATTTGATTAGATGAGGTTTTTTCATACTCAAGCTCTAATGGCCTAATCATTCCAATTAAGCTTGCCAAGACGGTGGTAGGAATAGGTATGCAAGTGTGAAATTTTGAGTGTGAAATATGAATGTAAGTGTATGAAAATGTTGGTGGAGTCCCTAGTAAAGAGTTCCAAGTGGCGGAAGTGTCTGAAATTTTCCCTAAAGATGTTGGAGGTCAGTTAGCTCAAGACTGGTTCTTGAGTCCTATATGCAAGTTTGAGCAGTTTTAGAAAAAGAACATTTTTCAAGACTTGTGTCTTGAATTGGAAGTTTATATGAGTTGTGTGAGTTTCTCAAGGATGAGATATTTCCAGTGATGTCTCATATATGTCTTGACAACATGATTTGATATGTGAACCAACTTGCTTTTGAGGAGTGATAATTGGGTGTTTGAGACCTAATTGTTAAAGCTTGTAAAATGGTGTGGTGTATGTTGAAGATGGAGTTGGTAGAGTGTTTAATAATTATATATGGTTGTGAGAGGATGTTTCTAAATTTTATAAAGATGATGGAGTCTTGGTGGAGCTTCCTTGTGCCCTTGAAATTCAAATCATGATTGCTGGAGTGAAGACCTAGTTTTTAGGCCTAGTTGTGCAAGTTTGTATTGTAAGGCTTATGCCGACCTATATGGTCTTCTCACGTCATTTGATTATGTTTTTAATATGTATTTATGACTGACCTTGGTCCATGTAGACCTAGAGTGGTTTGTGGCATGAGTCATGTATATAAAGCAAAGTGTAAAGCTCATTTGAGCTAGTGAAGAAGATGGAGGTTTGAGTGAGCAAGAGGATTTTGTGAGATTGTTGTAAGGGATATAGGGAAGAATATGATAAGATGAAAATAGTAGAGGAGTATGGATTCAAGGTCGTATGACCTAATAAACACACTTTGGTGCATATATGAGTGAAGAAAGAGAGAGCGATTTTAGAGGGTTTAAA
The DNA here is from genome assembly GCA_019776745.2 of Taxus chinensis. Classification (NCBI taxonomy): domain Eukaryota; kingdom Viridiplantae; phylum Streptophyta; class Pinopsida; order Cupressales; family Taxaceae; genus Taxus; species Taxus chinensis. The sequence goes on from CM034155.1 coordinate 522,615,355, forward strand.
GTAAAGAGAGTTGAAAAAGTGATCACAATCAGTTGGTTGACTAAATAAGATTATCAAGTGATCTTCATATTTATGTGGTTAAGTGGGTTCTTGGTCATCTTAGGGGGTTTTATCCTCCATGCAGAGTGGTTACTTTACTAAATAGGGGTTGGTGCTCATTGTGGGGTTGGTGCCTCACTAAAGAAATATCTTGTGATGTGTAATATTCATAGGAGTTTGTTATCAGCTAATTTTAAATTCAAAAAATTAATAAGCATGAAAATTTTAGATTTTTTTTTTAAAATATTCTTTTGTGTATTTATCACCCTCTTCATGATCGTCTCATTCTTTTGATCATTCCGGTATTCGTTTCATCCATTTCAGGCGAGAACTCCTCCCGCCAGGTCATAAATTGCATTAATAATTAATTTATTTATTATCCTTTATTTGATAAAATCAATTTTATTAATTTTTAGGGTTTTTAATTAAATAAATATTAATATAATTAAAAAATCAATTGACGAGTTTTATTTTTTAATTTCCATGGGAAATTAAGCTTCCGCTTCCAATTGCCTGGGATGCCAAATTGGCTTCTTGTACCCAGATTTCCCCTTTTCTTGGAAAATTCATCTTATTTCCCCACTTATGGGATTTATTCTACTGATTTCCAATCCAACTAGTTGGCAACCGAGAAAAAATCCTCTCGATCTCCCACATGGGGAAATAGGGTGGGGATTGCTAGCCTGCCTTGGCATTTTTGCTGGAAAATGGTTATCTTTTTCCCATTTACCCTAGAAATTAATGCCACTACCCGAAGGAAGAGGATTCGGTTATTTCAACGGGAAGGGGAAACGGTTACAAGGAAGATTGTTTAATTCCCATAACCATTTCCAGGTGAAACTAGTTGGAAGAATTTTTGTTTCTTATTTATTTTAAGGAATGGGAGTAATTGAGTTTTTCAATAAAGGAAGTTTAGCCAGTTGATTGAAGGAGGAAATATCCATTAGCAAAGATCATACAAAGAAAAAGTGGGAAGATGTAACATAGGTCAAAGATTGTCCACGCAAGTGAAGGAAATACCATGTACCAACTATTTGTATTGATCAAAGAGTGGCCACGTAGGTAAAAGGAAAAATCCCAAGGTTATTTCCATCACACATAGTCCACCACACATCCACTATAAACATAAAGACAAGAAGACCATGCTACCAAAGGAAAGAACAAAACATGACACACATTGGAGAATTTCCAACAAAAAAGAGAAAGAAGAAAATATTTCAATGTAGGGTAAATAAAAAATAGTCCACACATGCATAGAGATCCATCATGCAAGTCAAGAAGGAATAGGCCACATGGGAGGGGAGAAGAATAATAGTCCATGCCAAGTAAGGAAAAATCAAAACATTTCCTTTTTCTTACAAAAGCCAACGCTGCCAAAAAATAAAAAATAAGAATCATGTGAGATCCACATTGCATGTTTTGAAAGAAGGATAATTTTCAACATATTTTGAGAGGAGAATAGTAGGTCCACGCATTTATCCCAAAAAATGCCATGCATTAGAGAGATTATGGTAGAATAAAAAATATTTCAATGCATTCATTAAAATCTCCATGCATTCATTGAAATCTCCATGCATAATTGTTTTAAAACGAGCCCATGAATTCACAAAATCAAGAGTCTTCCAATGCAAATGCCAACATGCCACGTAGGAGAGAAAATAGTAGTCCAAAACACTAGCAGTTCACGTAATTAGGAAAGAATATTATTTTCTGACTTTCCACGCATTTTTATATAGATATGATCTTCCACGCATCAGTCTAAGGATATAAGGCCACACAAAGGTAATAAAAAATAAGAAAGAGTCTCCAAAAGAGATCACGTATTGGCATGATATCAATATCCACAGTCTACATGTGGTCCCAACATTGGTGAAATAATTCAAATTGATCTGTGTAAAATATTAAAATAAGGAGATTTTAATTAAAAATATAAATAATGTTGTTATTTCCAGATTTGGAACTCGATCTTAGTCTTGATATGTTTGTATTGACATTCTATAAAAAAATTTATACCTCAGGATCGATTATTATTATTATTTAAAAATAAAATAATAATAATAATAAAAATGAGCTATTTTCCTCTTGCATTAATGGTGGTTCGGAGACTGAGACTTGACACCGTTTAGATTGTTTTACGTGCCTAAGTCATTTTTCTGTAAAATTCATAATGGCTGAAAAATCCTATAAATCTGCAAGAAGATCAAGGAAGCTAATGGAGAAATTGAATAAGTTTGCGCTCAAGTATGAATTCCAACGAATCATCCCTCCTAGTTCTATCAAGTCTGCATACGACAATATCAATGATAAAAATATTGGTCACATCAATGTGCAATAATTTTGTGATTGGGTGAAAGATGAAGGAAAAACCATATTCTCGGATAGGCTCTACCATGCGGTCTACCCCAAGCAGTGTCATTTCTAGTCTCAGTGTAATTCTCGGAGCTGGTTATCACTTACGTAGAGCATTATGATCCTGGGAGACAAGGAATTTATAAAGATAATTGTGAGCCTTTCCTCTTAATCACACCAAAGTACATTGAGGAATTTCTCATCATACTTGACTTCCCTGAGAATGCTGACATCACTCGAAAGTCAGCAGGTGTAGACACCTATAATTACGCCTAAGCAATTTAAATACTTAAATTGCACTAATTATCTCCTTTCCCGCAAATTGACAACATATTGTCAATGGCACTCATCTTCTCTTCCATTGTCGTTAATTGATTACATTAAGCTAATTAATTAAGTCACCTATCCAACACATACCCTAATTAACGACCTTTCGTTAATCGACACCTTCTATCTAGTCTAATTAATTATTATTAATTAATTAGCCTCCCTTCTCATTAAATCAATAAATCTCTATTTAATTGGTTTAATTCCCTCCTAATGGTCTAAATCACACTAAAATCCATCTAAAAGCTTATAAAAGCTTGCACATGTATTTATTAATCATCTTGATTAATTAATGCACCCCCTTTATCCACATGAGCCACTTGAGGACAAACTAAACCCTCCTAAAGCTAACTCAACCCCATCTAAACCCCCCTTATCCATAACTAACTCTACATCTCCATTTATCCCACATTCATGAGGATGTGTTGAATCCTTTATCCTTTGGGCTATATAAAGAGCCCTCCTCCTACCTTTATACCTACACCTAAATCTCTCAAGAGACAAAAGTAAGCACATAGTTTCATACTAATAGCCTTTTGTCATTCTTGAGCCCTCCATCCTCCATTCTTGAAGAGCTAAGCCTCACACCCAAGCATCCATTGAAGGATCAAAGCAAGCAATATAATTTGATTGCCATTGGACTACTTAGGTCCATTTTTAATGTTAAATTAGGCAATTAAGGGGAATAGAGTTCATGCATTTACATTGTGTTTTGATTAGATTCAAAGTTATTAATGTTTAAAGGGTAGGACTTGCTCATTTCTTCATCATGATGGTGCACATTTCCCATTTTTAACTAGGTTAGGAAGCTATTTTTAGGTGGTAGCTTTCTTGCTTTAAGTTTGGTTAAATTTGTAGAAACACTTGCACACATTTGGCACGCCCGGTGGGACCCTTAGTCCCATGGCATTTTAGTTTAAGTTTCATTGTTTTGGCTAACTTTTGATATGCACATGTAGTAATTAATGTCCATTTTCTTGGAATTTTTTCTCATTTGATATGTGTAACTTCATGTTCATAGCCATAATTTTAATGGGTTATTGCCATTCTTAAGCTAACTTGTCAAAATTTGAGATATTGTGAGTTTTCTTGTGTTTGCTGCTGTATTTTTGTTGCAGGTCTGGCGCAGGCACAATTTTAGGGGTGCAGGCATGATTTTCATGGCGTAGGCATGGTTTTCAGGGTGCACACATCTCTCTGGTGGTGCAGGCACACTGTTAAAACCTGTCATTCTGTCTGCCAACCCCTGGCGCATGCGCACTAACCCTGGCGCACATACCCTAACTAGCACGTAGGTGCACTAACCTGGGTGCACACGTCATTTCGTACTGTACCTTCACTACATACTGAAACCTGTCAGATTGGCACACATGCCCTAACCAGGGCGCACATGCGGTTTTAGTGGTGCAGGTATATTTTTCTGGTAATGCGGTTATTCTGTCTATTTTTCTCAGAGTAGCGCATATGTTGTTTTTGTGGTGCACACACCTCTCTGGTGGCGTAAGCGTTTAATAGATCTAAAAATTCCACAGAGTGGCGTAGGTACTATTTTAGGGGCGCAGGCACTGTTTTCGTGGCGTACACATCTCTCGGGTGGCGTAGGTACACTGTGTGCCGAAAACAACCTTTGATGGCACATACGCCCTAACCCGTGTGCAGGTGTTGAAGAAGGGGCGCATGCATCCTTTTGCACTTTTTGAAATTAAAGTGTTGATGTGCTAACATTCTTGCAGGTTTATCTAATCATATATTTGTCTTTGCAGGCTGTTTTTACATGTTTGTATTTGATTAGGTAATATTTTGCATTGTTTACTTATAGGATTAAGATCGCGTATGCTCTTCCCTCACGTCCCTTGGGGTGATCTTGGGAATCAGAAATGATTCTTAAGTCCTTTTGATGCTTTGAGATTGTTAAGGGTATTTGATTTGGAATTGGTTAATTTGGCATAGTTGAATTAAAGTGTTTTTCCATTTGATATCTTTTTGGATTTTGGAAGACAATCACGTATGCTCTTCTCTTGCGTCCTTGGACGATCTGGAGAATCAGAAATGATGCCTTCTCTTTTGATGGAAAACTACTAAACATCATCATACAGGACCAAAACGCTTGTCAAAGAATGGAGGAATCAAAACAAAAGTCAGAAAACTACTAATACAGTTGTTATACAGGTTGCCAAATGGTGTTTGAGCAAACCACATCTAATTAAAAAAGATAAAAAGAACAACATATTCAAAACACTGTATTGCAGGTTTTCAGAAAAGGGTACGTCCCTCTCTGCTCAACTGGAACATAACCCCTTTGGCATAACACCTTAAGCTACAACAATGGGGGTGGTTCCAGGAACCCCAAAGTAGTCCACGCAAGAGGGAACCTTGTGGATGAAACGGGAAGTGCTCCGCACTACCTATCTGACTAGTAAATCCTTTGTGAGATAGAGTTACAAGTTGTCCCTACGTGACCCTTTTAAGTACACATTTGGATGCATTTATTGCCCACTGTGCTTGAAGGGGGAAAAGTCGAGATACTCCCAAACTAGTCATTATGACTTTTTGGGTAAATCGTCCTTCTCGTGGATAATCTTTGTAGCACCTAGGATAAGAGAACCACCTAGGAAGATATACTTTGGCCAGGAGCCCAGTTTGACCATTCTAAAATAGTGTTGAGTTGTGAACCATATTTTCATTGAGAAACGTGTGACGTGTTACTTTCGCCTAGTTTTTACTTGCCTTAGGGCGAGGTGAAACTCTGCCAAAGTGAAGCCAACATTTTTCATCCTTTTTTGATTTGCTTCCTTCACATTATTTTGACACTTTGTTGATCAGAAGAAGTGTGATTACCTTTGTGTTACCAATCGACTGTTTCTGTCACTTTTATGTCTGTTTACGCCCATCCATGTTTGCGGCTGGGTAAGTTAAATGTCTAAAGTGTGTGGAGGCGTATTCACATCATTGGTAGCCATTGTGATCTTGATACCCATGTCAAGATCGTCATTGTAGTTAGGCATGGTTCATCACCGTGGACTTCCTTAGAAGAGTTAGCTTGTTTGTATCGTATCACTACAATTTTGATATTTACGTCTTGTTTCTTGTAAACTCGACATAAATACCTATATTGTAAGGTTACGCTGCACACATTTTTAACTATTCCTAGCTATACTTTGAGCTTTTTAGTTCGGTTCTATTATTACCTTGATTTCAAAGAGTGCTAGGTGTTACCATTTGTGCGTGTTATATCAATAACACCTTGATATCAATACTTCACTTTCTCGCAAAGTGGGTTAACATATCTTGGTGATATTGTTGTGTCATTCACGAATTGTAATTGGCACTTTTTGAGATATAGGTCTTAATCAAGTTTGAGCTCACTCATCATATATCTTGATTGGGAGGTTGCATTGACTTCTTGTATTTACTTACGTTTTGTTCATCTCCTTGAACTTGGCATAAGTGAAAACATCTTGTTAATCATCTTGCGACGTGAACTACTTTTTGAAACGTAGTCTAGGAGGTACTTCATTTAACAGGTTTCTATACCAAATGCTTGTATCACTGGTGATTTATCACTCTATCACATTGGTATTTTCACATTGTTGACTTATTCATACTCTTAACAAATACATCTTGCATTTCACTTAGGGGTGATCACTAAGTTTTAAGCACATTTACAACTTACCCTAGTGAAACTATCATGAAAACATGGCTCCTAAAACACGTCTAGGGTTAAAGAAACAGACATATGAGGAACAACAAGTGTAAGCTTGGGAAACCTCTAACAGACAAGGGTCAAACCCCTTCATTGGACATGACCTAGGACCACTATTTTCTGCAGAAAAGGAATAGAAGAGATGGTCGATCATAGTGGAAATGAGTTAGAATCACCACATGCAGACTTTGATTTTGACCCCACTCTACTAGACGAGTTTCTTCTTAGAAACAAAGATAGAGTGTTGGCATGGGTCATGGAATTAGGGGCCAAATTTCCCACTGAGAATGAACCAATAATACCTGCAAATGACGCTACTGAGGAAGAATGTCCCCTTATCAATATGGAAGATATTTTAACAGGCAGACATGCTTCCACTTCTTACGCAGGGAATGATAAAGTGGTAGGGCATAGAATACCCTTTATCAAAGTGCCACGAAGAAACAAGATAGAACATGAGACAGGTGAAGAACCTCCACAGTACGAAGAGGAGGAACCTTTAGAAGAAGAAGCTACAAACCAAGCCACAATCCAACAACAAATCAGTAACCTAAGCTGACAACTAGCTTTGCTTACTTCCCATGTATAGAAAGACACAAACAAGAACATTCAAAAGTTGAGGCCTAAGGTTAAGATCAATGAACTCCATCGGGAAAACCAAGGAGAAGAAGACACAGGGTATCATCGTGTTTACATCCCTGCTTCTCCCACTAAAGAACAATTGCTCGCACAAGAAGTGTAGTCCATGAAAGTGACGCTTGTGAGCTTACAAGAGAGAAATATAGGGAGCATCAGGAAATATCAATACGAAGAATTATGCCCCTATCCTTTTGACAAGACAATGACCCTTCAACCCTTTCCAAAGAAATTTGATATGCCAAAGTTTGAACAAATACAAAGGAAAAGGAGACCCAAGGGATCATGTTAAATATTTCTACATGGCATGTCAAGAGGTGTCTTATAGTGACAATTACCTCATTAGACTTTTTCCCAAGAGTCTCGGAGGTCAAGCATTGGAATGGTTTACACGCTTACCACGAGGATCAATTTTCACCTGGCCAGAATTGGTAGAAAGATTCATGCGTCACTTCTCATATAACATAGAGAGTGATGTCACCATGGCAGACTTGTGTGGAGCCAAGCAATGCCCAAATGAGACCTTCACCAGCTTCCTCCAATGGTGGAGAGGGATAGCTAGTCGCTTCCCTTGCGCTTTCCCTGAAAAGTAGCTGGTCAGTATTTTCGTTCCCAATCTCAACCCAGATATAGCTTTCCACCTCCAAATGCATTGTGTCTGTACTTTTGAGGAGGTTATCAAGAAAGGGATTCAGATAGAAAAGGCTCTCATTGCCAAAGGCACCCTCAAAACCCAATCTAAAGACAACCAAAGTGTCAAACCCATGGAAAAGCTGAAGATCTTTAACAAAAACAAAAATGTGGTGGGAGACGGAATCACTGATTCCAAACGTGTTCAAATGGTCCAAACTGGTCAACCTTTTAAACTGACCAAGGGCCCAATTCAACCACCACCAAAGTGAAGAACATTCACCTCTCTCAATGAACCATTGTCAGTCATACTAAAATAGTTGGATGCGGCCCACATGATGACCTATCCTACCACGCAACCATTTGATGACAACACTCTGAAACCTTCATGGTATAAGGAGCATGAATATTGTGAAATGCATCGTGTTAAAGGACATAAGATAGACAAATGTCTGTGGCTTCGCCACTATATTCAGGACCTCATTGACAATGGGGAGATAGAGGTGGATAACCCTGGAAAAACACAAACACCTAATGAGAAAATGGGGATATACAAAGAACCATTCCCCAAGCATGATAAGTCGGAAAAGACAAAGCCGGATCGGGGAGAGTCATCCCAAACCTATAAAGCCGTGAATTACTTGTATACCAAAAGAGATAACAATCATTATGATTCACTTATCGGATGTATTCGCTCTCCTGCTGACCGTGTCAATACCATCCGGATCAAGGGAAAGGACTGTGCTGCGGTAACAAGGCGTGCCCACCTCGTGATTCTGGAACCTTCTCTGTTGACCCCACAAACCGGTAAATATAACCTTTTAGAACAACTTGAGAAGACGTCTGCTAAGATTTCAATCTTAGATCTTCTCAAGATATCCAATGTGCATAAGGACATTCTGTATCAAACTCTTCAGGGGTCGGGAGTGCCTTTAGAAGTCGATCCTACACACCTTCAAGCTGCGGTGGCAAACATTGCACCAAGTGAACATCTCACTTTCAACCATAGGGAGATCCCTACCGAGAATCCTACACATAATCTTCCCTTATACATTGAGGTAGTTGTCACCCGCAGGAAAATCAAATGGGTGCTTGTGGATAATGGTTCTGGGTTGAACATCTGCATGCTTAAGTTGGTCAAACAATTGGGACATACGGAGGAAGATCTTGAGTCCCATATTATCACTATCACCACATACGACAACGTGGAAAGAGAGTCAGCAGGCACCATCACGCTACCCATGGAGGTGGGCCCCACTTGTCATCAGACAAAGTTTCACATCCTAGACTTGGAACTTCCATATAACATGCTTCTAGGCCGACCATGGATTCATGCCATGCAGGCTGTGCCATCAACGTTTCATCAATGCATCAAGTTGAAGCATGAGGGACACACGGTTACAATACCAGGAGATTCAGAGCCCTTTGCTCATTGTAGAGCTCTCAATAGCTTTACACGAAAGGGTACATATGCATGTCCCTCCGCAGATATAGATGTCCCTCTCCAGTCTGAGGCCATGGAATCCCGGGTGGATTCAGATTCTCTTAGTTCTTGCACTCATGGGGTGTCTACTTCAACATCTCCATTTGATTCATGGGAGATGAAAATCCTTGGAATATGGCTGCAGGGAGTATAATGTACAACAAGCGCTCTTGGTTTCAGACCTCTCATTGTCACCCAAGACTAGAGGTCAACCCAACTACCACTTCAGGAGACCTAGAGAGGAACACACTATTGGGTCATTCCTACCTGGAGGCTTGTTAGCTGAGGAAAAATTACTTGATCCACCTACTACTTGGGTCCCTGAGGACACTCAGCCATCCTGTTATCAAACCTCAGAATATGAAAAATCTAGCAGAATGATGTACTCCATGGGCTACAAAGGCCTAGGATGTGGGAGGAATGAACAAGGACAAAGAGAACCGGTCCCTCTTCCACATTTCAAAACAGAAAGATATGGCATTGGGATTCACCCTTATAGAGCACACCCCAATGATTAAGATGTGACTTGTTCTGAATGTGAGGATAGTTCTGATTATCTAGACAGTGATACGGATTCCCATTGTAGCCAATATGAGGATCTGGCCTCCATGAACCTTTTCATGAACAACGTTGTCCTAACCTTAACCCCCATAGAACCAACCCTTGACCTTGTATACCCTTCCCTTGTTGAATGGGACCAACAACATCACGTGCCACTAGATTTATTCGAGAATGACGAGGCTATTGCAGAGTTCATGGGCATAAGGGATACAATCCCCATTGGAGATCACAAGAAAGGTTTCTTTATCGACTTAGACACCTGCGCCTACTTCGGCGAGGAGGCTGAACTTCGTGGTCAGCAAAATCTAAAGAAAAGTGAGGGAAAAAGTTCTAAAGAAAAGCCTTGGAAAAAATTGAAGTCCAAGTCACACAGTGAAAACCTCTTTGAGGCACTGGTTGACAAACAAATAAGAAAATCAAAGGACAAACAAAGTGACCACGCCAAGGATGAAAATCTCGTGGAGACATCCTTGGATGAAGATCTCAACCTACCTCCTGATCCTACGCGTATGGAGGATTTATCAAAATTGTTAGTTAAAGAAACCATTGATGTCAATATTGGTACCGAAGAAGATCCCAAGATAGTAAAATTGGGAGCATCACTCTCAGCTAGAGAACAAAATATGTTCACTATGCTGCTACAAGAGTTTATTGATGTGTTCGCTTGGTCTTACAAAGACATGCCCGGCTTAGATCCAACTTTGGTCATGCACAACCTGGTTGTGCACGCAGATGCTAAGCCTATCAAACAGAAGCTCTGAAAGATGCACCCAAGAGTGGCCTTGTTGGTTAAAGAAGAGTTGGAAAGATTGCTTGCAGCAGGATTCATCAGACCAATTGATTATTCTGAATGGATATCAAACATTGTTCCTGTCCAGAAGAAACCTATCGGTATCTGAATCTGCACGGATTTTAGGGACATCAATAAAGCTTTCCCTAAAGATGATTTTCCACTGCCCAACATTGACATGATTGTTGACTCAATAGCAGGGTACGAAATGCTATCACTCATGGATGGATTTTCGGGTTATAATCAAATTAAGATCACTGAGGAGGACCAACACAAAACAACTTTTACAACTCCTTGGGGCACCTTCTACTATCAGGTGATGCCATTTGGCCTTAAGAATGCAGGAGCTACCTACCAGTGGGCCATGACAGTGATTTTTCATGATATGATTCATGATATCATGGAGGACTACGTAGATGACATCCTGGGAAAGTCCAAAACAAGAGAGGATCATCCTGTCATTTTGTGGCGTATCTTTGAATGCCTGCGTGAATACAAAGTCAGGCTGAATCCAAAGAAATGTGTCTTCGGTGTGCTATCTGGGAAACTATTGGGCTTCATTGTGTCAAGATGAGGTATTGAGGTAGACCCTGCTAAAGTGTCTGCTATCACTGAAATGCCTCCACCTGAGAATATCAAGCAACTGTGTAGCTTACAGGGGAAAATTCAAGCCATTCACCACTTTATCTCCCAGCTTGTAGATAAATGTCACTCATTCACCCATTTGCTTAAAAAGGATGTCACTTTCCTCTGGGGACCCAAGCAACAACAAGCCTTTGCTTTGCTTAAATAGTACCTGGCTAATCCACCTGTCCTCATGCCTCCCACTCCAGGAGAACCACTTTTGCTCTATATTTCCACTACACAATTTGCTATTGGTGCGCTGCTCACCCAATATGACCTTAGCCATAAGGAGAAAGTGGTGTACTATCTGAGTCACACCCTCATCGCCTATGAGCTTAATTATCCTCAGATTGAAAAGGCTTGCTTGGCCGTTGTTTTTACCTTTCAAAAACTTTGCCATTACCTACTGAATACTAAGACCAAGCTCATATCCAAGGTCGACCCACTCAAGTATTTGTTGTCCAAACCTACCCTCACGGGAAGAATGGCTAATTGGATCATTCTACTCAGTGAGTTTGACATAGAATTTGTCCATCAAAAATCAGTTAAAGGACAAGTACTTGTAGACCAGCTAGTGGAAGCACCTTTGCAAAGCATGGAACCTTTGAGTCTGGATCTGCTAGATGCCTCCTTGCTCTACATTGAAGAATCTGTCATGTGGCAGATACATTTTGATGGATCATTTACGTTTCATGGTTCAGGTGCATGAGTGGTCCTTATTACTCCAATGGGTGATCCTATACCACAGGATTTTCGCCTGGGCTTCCCTTGCATGAACAACATTACAGAATATGAGGCACTCATTGCAGGGATGAAGCTAGCCATCAAGTGGAATGTTCATCATGTTAAGGTTGTAGGTGATTCACAGTTAATCATCAAACAGGTTAATGATGAATATAAGGTTAAGGATGACAAGCTCATACCTTACAAAAAGTTAGTGGAAACTCTAAAGGAGTATTTTGTGTGCATCACCTTTGAGAAAATCCCAAGAGCACAAAATAGATTGGCTGATGCCATGGCAATGGTAGGATCTATGCTTCGTATTCTGCCAGGGAATAATGATATGCCATTCTTCATAGAAAATCTATGCCAGCCCGCGTATGACATGCCAGAATCTTTCCTGGCTTGTGAGGTTGTTGGTCCCCATTCCCCATGGTATGAACCCATCTTCACCTATCTTAAGGACAACACGTTCCCTCCCGATATCTCCCATTCTGAAAAGCAAAGCCTGATTCACTAGATAGCCCGTTACACCCTTTTAGGAGGTACACTTTATCATCATGGCTATGATGGGAATCTATTACGTTGTCTGGATGTGACGGAGTCAATCCAGGCAATCAAAGAAGTGCACGAAGGGGTATGCAGAGCACATACAAATGGAATGGTCTTGGCTAAGAAACTGTTGAGAGTAGGTTACTATTGGCCTACCATGGAAACTGATTGTTGCAATTATGTTAGAAAATGTGTACTTTGCCAAAAGTATGGAAATTTCATCCATGCTCCATCGCAACCATTGTAACCTATCACTACCCCATGGCCATTCTCCAAGTGGGGACTTGATCTAATAGGAAAACTTACTCCTACCTCATCTGATGGTCATACACATATCATCACAGCCACATAATATTTTACAAAATGGGTAGAGGTTGTCCCTTTAACCTATGTCAGAGGAGCACATATTTCTAAATTCATCATGAATCACATTATTTTCCGATATGGTATTCACGCAACCATTGTTACAGATAATGGGAAGTCATTTAAGAACAAAACTATGAAAGGTCTTTGCCAATGGTTCCAAATCAGATTAAAATGGTCCACACCATATTACCCTCAGGGTAATGGACAAGCTGAGGCAACAAACAAGACTTTGGTAAGGATTATGGAGAAGATGGTCAGCAAGACAGGTCAAAACTGGCACCTACAAATCCATCCAGCCCTTTGGGCTTACCGAACATCCATTCACACTCCTACGGGTGCAACACCATATTCCCTAGTGTTCGGGACAGAATCTATCATCCCTTTAGAGATCGAACTTCCATCCCTGAGAATTTCTCTTTGAGATTATCTGGATAAGGATGAAGATTATCGAGTGGCAAGACTGGCTAAGTTAGAGCTCCTGGATGAGAGGTGCATTCGCACTCTTAATCACCTGAAAGTATATCAACACAGAGTCTCCAGAAACTACAACAAGAGAATCATCCCTCGTCAGTTTGAGGTTGGTGATTTAGTTATGAAGGAGAACCAGTTCAACACCAGAGCAGAGCGAGAAAAGAAAGGGAAGTTCGAACCACATTGGTTAGGACCCTATGTCATAGTTTCCAAGTATGGCACAAGGGCATACAAACTGGCTCACCCCAATGGTGATGAGCTCCGGGAGCCCATGAATGCCATGCATCTTAAGAGGTTCTATGCTTGAACATGGCGCAAGGAAGTTAAAAATTCAATAAAATCAAAAAGTCAGAAAAAGAAAAGAGAAAACAGGTCATCCACTAGTGAAAACCACGCAATTGTGGCACTTTGGACAAGTCCTTGGGTGAAAACTGGTTTCCGGTGCCTCAGGAGGATTCGTTGTTCACAAGCATTCTGTATTAGGAGGGTAGTTGTCTTTGGCCTAGACTTGGTTCTACCTTCAAGATTCCTTGTGCACACCATCCTGTCCAGCCTTGATCTGGCTTTGCCTTCTTCTATTCGTCTGTGAGGGGCATGGTCTTTCATTATTTCTCATCTTATGCTGGGGGCAACTCAACAACTTCACCTTCCTGTTCATAAAAGCATGGCTTCTGCCCTTGTATATTCCCCATCTAATGCTGGGGGCATCCACGCTTTCTTGGTTACCTGCACATAGCTTTGGAAAACCGTTAGAAAACACAAAAACAATAGAAAATTGTTTCACAAAACAACAAAAACAATAGAAAATTGTTTCGCAAAAACCTAAACAATAGAAAATTGTTTCACAAAACAATAGAAAAAAAACCTAAACAATAGAAAATTGGTGCATAAAAACATATCTTACAAAAAACATTTGCTTGCATTGTCTTGTTTCCTTGCTTTGTTTCTTGCTTGTATAGTGTTTTTGCATTCTTGCTTTTTGGGTTGTTTGTTGCTTGGGCGTACTTTGTTAGGATTCATCTTTTCTTGCTTAGATTAGATTTATTCTTGCTTGTGCATGTTGCGGTATGTTTTTTGCATGCTCATAAAATCTTGGGAGACCATGATGTAATGTGTTAATTCATTATGTTCTTTCTTAAGCATTTGGTTGTGTTTGTTACTTGTTAATAAAGCATGGTGAATCATGGTATATTGCATTAATTCCTGGTGTTCTTTGTTAGCATTTGGTTGTGTTTATTGCATGTGCTCTGTTTTGTTATCATTCACATCACATTTCCATCATTATCATCACATCTAACATCATCTATACATCATATATAAAAAAAATGCTAAGTTTTACATCATGCATGTATGCTAAGCTAATCATCACATATCATATCATCAATGGGGGCAAGAGGGGTTGCGCATGATCAAAAATCTATCCCCCCCACACCAATATCATCATATCATCATGTCCATATACATCAAAGTAACACATGAGAAATACATTTGATATCATCTACAGATCTATCATCTAACATCCACAACACATGTATACATCAAACATCGAAATCAGATACATACAATGTACGAAATCAGATAACATCATCACATCGTCCATGAGTGCTGAATCAAAAAATGCAGCACGTAATGAGAATCAACATATAGTAATTTCTGAAAAGGGGTATTTCACATCATAGAATAATTCCCACTCGTGTCACATAAATCAGGACACAAAAACAATCAGTGCTGAATCAAAACACGCAGCATGCAATGCGAATCAATGTATGCCCACTCGTGTCACAACGCATCCATAAAGTGCTGAATTAAACAAACGCAACATGTAATGAGAATCAACATATAGTAATTTCTGAAAAGGGGTATTTCACATCAAATAATTATGCCCACTTGTGTCACATGCATCAGAGTACAACAACAATAAAATACATCATCTCATAACCATGTGTATCTGAGCCAAAACAAAGTAATCCTCATATATATATATACATGTGTGTCAAATATACATCTATGTCAAAAATGGATACAAATCTGTGCTCTATATCAAAAATGCCTTCACCTGAGGCATATAAAGATGATACATCAACAATGTCTGTGTACATACATACAATGTCCTGATAGGTACTCAATACAATACATCATCGATACACAATGCCATAAAAAAGGGGCATGTATCTGAAAGAATCAAGCCTTCATCATGAGGCATCATCAAAAATACATGTATAACATAACTGTACATCAAAATTGGCCTTCATAAGAGGCATACATATCAAAGAATCTGTACAACAAAAATGTGGCTCTCAACCATAGCTCTCACCCTCGTCGGGGCTCCCAGATCTGTCCTCTAGACGTCGGAACACTGGAGGCTAGGATGGCGTTGGTCTCACCGGCTGCTCTAGTAGAGGCTATCTAACTGATCTGGTCGAATGGCCAGATCTCCATGATCAAGATCCTGATGCACTCAACCCTGATAGCTGTGGCAGTGCCACTCGCTGCTCTGGCAGAACCACTCTGTAATATGCAGTCCTGTAAAAGAGGGCCTCACCACCAAGCCTAGTGGCGTCGCATATCAGATCCGCATCTCCTGAGGTGAGCGCTACCTAAAGGGTAGTATCTGGCTCACTTATAACTCAGCCCAGGTCTGCCTCAGCCTGTCTAGAGGCAGTAACCTCTCGATCTCTCTCTGTGGTCATCACCTACAGCTCGGCGCGGGCTTGGTCCCTCTGTGCTAATAAGGCCTGTGATCATGCATACACATGATCTCTCTGTGCAATGACCATGCACACCTATGACTGGGACTGATGAAGGAGGCTCAATATCTGTGCCCCCTGTGCTGCTGTCTCTCAGATCTGGCTCCGCCATGCAACTCTGTCATCTCCTGGGCTAGCCTGGGCCCAAGCATGATCCCACTATGATAGTAAAGTCACAATGTGAGCTCAGGCCTCATCACGCTTTGCTACAGCCTGATCACGACACCAGCCTTGAGCCTCATCTCTCTGCTCTGGCTACATCTCTCTCAGCTATGAGCTTATGTACCTACACCTATATTGTGGCTATCTGCACCACTCGCTAGGGAGGCTATTGGTGTGCCTCAAGGTCTGGTCCTTGAGGTGCTCTGGAAGATCTCCCTGCTCAAGTAACCCTACCTCTGGGTGGCTACCTCGACCTGTCTTGCGGCAGCAACCTCTCAATCTCTCTCAGGTGTTCATCACCTGTTTCTCGGCATGGGCCTCATCACTCTGTGCTAATAAGGCCTATGATCGAGCATACACATGATCTCTTTGTGTAATGACCATGCACACCTGTGACTAGGATTGATGAAGGAGAGCTCAGATTTATCTGGTTCACCCAATTTGGGTTGCTCTCTCTCGAATCACTTGCTCAGATGTCATTACAAGCTCTGTCACTCTCCAATACAATACCCAGATCTATTTGGGCTATGCTCGAGCAAACTCTACAGAATTCACTACCTGATAGTTCAAAAAACACATATGTGATACATTTACTTGCCTATATCGCGCATCTGCTAAGACCATGTAAATAGACAACTGCCTCGTAGTTTTACCTGTGGGTCTCAAACTCCGAAAAAAAAAAAAAACCGTGTCATAAACCTCTGGGTATCCTATGAGGTGGTACTGTACCTGCACTGGGTACCAAAAAACCATGTCTGCACCAAAGACTAGCCCATGAGACGGTTGTTACCTCATGGGCTGGTAAACCACCCTGAAAGGTTACTTTAGGGGACTGCGCCCTACTCAAAAACCCTACCTCTAGAGTGGCTACATCCCCTCGAACCCCCCTGTACCTGCTCACCCTACAGCCGTAAAAATACCCTGTGCACATGTGGGGCACCACTGTCCATCATGTGGGATACCATCAAAAGGGATCCTCTGGGTCTGGCCCCAGTGCCACTGCTCTAGCTCAATGCTCTGCCCCATGCCATACCTCTACGGGTGGGTGAATGCCTGCTACCCAAGCTACCTCTAGAATAGTGAGACACCGGGGTAATACTGTCGTATACCATGCTGCATAATCAGCTATGGTCCCTGGGTCTCTCACCTGTCGTAATGGGTCCCATGCCTAGGGGACCACCTGTGTGAAACTAGCCCTGGCTCGAGCCACTGGTATATGAGACCCCATGGTCTACCTCTCAGAGTCCCTGTGAGCATGCCAAATATCTGGCTGAGGGACCCCCTGTACTTTGCCAAGCTATTGCTGGCACCTATCTACAAGATACAACTCCATGATAGAGCTGCGGCTGCCAATAAGAAAGTGCTCCACTAAGCACACACTGAGCTCTGTGGCATCCTCTGACCACTGAAAGTGCCTGTATGGATGCCAAATGATGTCTATCGCTACTAGCTCATCAAACTCCCACCTATATCTGAATAGGCTGCCAAGATGGCCACGTACATCTCCACCAGCTACTACCCAAGCCATGTATAATGGCTCCTCGGGATCTTGAATGCGGAAAGGGCCTACTGGGTGTCTGATAGCAATATGATCCCATGACCATATCTGTAATAACGAGGCTGGCCCCACGGTCTTCTGACCGTGGTATGTAATCAGGTGCAAATCCCAGTATAAATGGGCTAGTATACACTACCCCCAGCAATATCTCTCGCCGCTGTAAATTCCATGAACCAATGGCAGTAATCCTCTCGGGAATGAAGTCCCTGTCTTATTAGTGAGTAGGAACCCACTGATAAGAGCCATAATATAGAGAGGTCCCCGATGCAATGTCGGGTCGGAGATGCACTCATGTAAAGCTATAGTCATCCCGTCGTGTGGGATGTCATCGACACCAAATAGAGCACTGCACGCTACTCTAATCAACCCTGCATCCGAACTGTACTCGATCAATGTACCCATCATGGGCACACGCAAAATCTACCAAACATCCTCAATCATCATTGTCATCTCTCCAGTGGACAACCTGAAACACTGACTCTCGCTATGCCATCGCTCGGCTAGCGTAGTCAAAAGGCTGTGATCCAGTACAATAGATGGCATCCGAGCCACGGGGCCCAACCCCACTGCCTCCAGTAATATCACCATAGCTCGGCGGTTGTGCTGGCGCATACTGCCCTCTAACTCGGCAATCCGGGTATGATGCTCATGCATCTGTAAAACTAGTAGTCGTCTCTGCAAAATAACACACCACTCATTAGTTCCTGGCATTTCCTCTAAAAATCTATCTCATCTTTTAGGGTTAACCCAAAAATCCTAAAAATTCTTCTAAGTGTCATGTTTTTGGACACTTTCCTATCTTTTTCTACCTTTCTAGGGTGCCTGTGCACCCTTTTTGGCATGTGCGCCATGTTTTTGGTGCCTTCGCTTGCGCATGTGTGTCTTCTGGTATGTGTGCTCTCTTTTGGGTGCATGCACGCCCTTTTTGGCATGTGCACCACCAATTTGGTGCCTGCGCTTGGGCACGTGCACTTTGTGTGTGTGTGCCCACCTCTCCATGCCTGCGCCATGCTTTTTACGTGTGCGCCCCATTTCCAGCATGTGTGCGTGCGCGCACATGTGCTTGTGTGTGCGTGTGCATGTGTGTGTGTGTGTGTGATTTGTGTCCACGCATGTGTGCACATTTGACTTGGCACCTACGCCCTCAAAAGGATGCCTGCGCCCCCAAAATGGCACATGCGCGCCATACCCCATGGCTGCACTTATGCGCAGGTGTGCGTACATGTTTTTCTACTCCTAAAGACCTAATTTAAGGCATTAATGACAAAAATTTACGAGCAGGGTTGTGATACTCACAAAGGGGCCATCGTCCACGTGCCGCTGGTACCCCTGGACTGCATCTGCGTGCCTCAAATGGTCTTGTGCGATCACCATGGTTCTCTTGAGTGTCAGAGCCTCACAGTAAAATTTTCTCAATTGCTCAGTTAAAATGAATTGGTCGCGATGTTTTTACCCCCCCTTGGGGGGTATATTAACCTGTTTTTCACCATTCGGAAGGCCGGGAGACCCATTTTGATCGCTGTTTTCTCCTCTGTTCGCTGTGGAATAATTATTTTTATTAAATAATTATTTTTCTCTTATTTTTCACTGTATTGGGGCATTTTTGTTATCTAATACCCCTTTCTTCTCCCTAGGGAAATTTTATTGCTCCTTGGTGATTTTTATTCTTCTTCACACTCTCGTAAATAATTATTTTTCAAATAATTATTTTTTCTTAATTTTTCCACTTAACAAGGACATTATTTGTCCTTTGTTTCTCCTTTCTTCCACCTAGGGCACTTTCTGTCGCCCCTAGGCCCTTCTCTTTTTCTTCTTCTAATTTCTTCTACTGTTCACCACAGTTTAGGAAGCTAAAATAATAAAAACATATATATATCAAAAAATCTCCAAAAACAGGGCAAAATTTTTCAACAAAATCCTAAAAAGTAAAAAACCCTACAAAAAATGGTAACTTGCTTATTACGGCTGAAACTTGTGTCTTGCGCATGGTATTTTCTCCATATCCTATTGGTTTGTCTCACATCTTCCCCGATTAATACGACTCGTGGATCGTCGGATTCACAACCATTCACAAAGCTAGTTGCTTGCTTCGTCTGTACTCTGGGGCACTTTTGTTGCCTGGTGCTGTTTCATTGTGCACAAATGATTTTCATGGACCTCGTGTCCATTGTCATTTCCCCTTGCATGTATCCTTTCTCGGGGCATCATTTTTAACCCTTTTTGTCAATCAAAAACTTGTGGATCTCTTCAGCACTGATAACAAAACATTTGTACAACTGTCTTGACCATTGTTGGGTTGGATATGTGCATTCATACTTGTTTTCCCTGTTACATGAGCTTGTTTCCTTCTCGTATTGCATTGCATTATTGTATGTTGCGTGGAGTTGGTACTTTCAGCAATGGACAATTATTCGTAGTATGGCTTTTCATGTCATTCTACCTTTGTCATATGCTTATATTTTTCATAAGGACTGATGATGTAGTTCATATGGTAATATGATGATATCCACATTTGTTCCAAATAAATAGTGGCTAGAGGCTAAGCTCTTCTCTCCCCTCATCCATATTTCTTCTACATCACTTCCCTTTCACCCCTAATTTTCTCTCTCATCGGGGCATCCTGCCTCTTCCCCATTCTTCTGCCTATCTCTCATCTTTTTCGATTGTCGATCGACTTCTTCCATCACCCCATCGACACTCGAGGGGGCATCTCTCCCTCCTACTAATTTTTCTTCTATCCCTTCAAAATTTTCTTCAGTCTACTATCTTTGAAGTGGCGTCACTTACACCACCCCAAAGAGGGGAAAATGTAGACACCTATAATTACGCCTAAGCAATTTAAATACTTAAATTGCGCTAATTATCTCCTTTCCCACAAATTGATGACATATTGTCAATGGCGCCCATCTTCTCTTCCATTGTCGTTAATTGATTACATTAAGCTAATTAATTAAGTCACCTATCCAACACATACCCTAATTAACGACCTTTCGTTAATCGACACCTTCTATCTAGTCTAATTAATTATTATTAATTAATTAGCCTCCCTTCTCATTAAATCAATAAATCTCTATTTAATTGGTTTAATTCCTTCCTAATGGTCTAAATCACACTAAAATCCATCTAAAAGCTTATAAAAGCTTACACATGTATTTATTAATCATCTTGATTAATTAATGCACCCCCCTTTATCCACATGAGCCACTTGAGGAAAAACTAAACCCTCCTAAGGCTATCTCAACCCCATCTAAACCCCCCTTATCCATAACTAACTCTACATCTCCATTTATCCCACATTCATGAGGATGTGTTGAATCCTTTATCCTTTGGTCTATATATAGAGCCCTCCTCCTCCTCCTTGTACATCTACACCTAAATCTCTCAAGAGACAAAAGTAAGCACATAGTTTCGTACTAATAGGCTTTTGTCATTCTTGAGCCCTCCATCCTCCATTCTTGAAGAGCTAAGCCTCACACCCAAGCATCCATTGAAGGATCAAAGCAATCAATTATAATTTGATTGCCATTGGACTACTTAGGTCCATTTTAATGTTAAATTAGGAAATTAAGGGGAATAGAGTTCATGCATTTACATTGTGTTTTGATTAGATTCAAAGTTATTAATGTTTAAAGGGTAGGACTTTCTCACTTCTTCATCATGATGGTGCACATTTCTCATTTTTAACTAGGTTAGGAAGCTATTTTTAGGTGCTAGCTTTCTCGCTTTAAGTTTGGTTAAATTTGTAGAAACACTTGCACACACCTGGATTTTCCACCGATGGATTTATCAGTTTATTTGTATCATCCTTTCCAAGAGAGAGTTTTTGGATTGAGCCACCATCATCCATGATAATCTTCACAAACAATTAATTGAAGTAAAGATGATTGGATATTTCTACATGACATCATACCTAGCTTATGCAGTGGCTAGAAGAAAGGTATTTTCGGGGCTCGAAATGAAGGGAGTCATGGGTCCATCAAATAATGTCTTCCATTATTATCCATAGCTAAGTTTCAAAAATAGATCTCATAATTTCATAAGAGTTAATGATGCATTCACCTTCCACGTGATTCGAAAGCTGAATCAGAATATAGAGGAAAGATTCTTCAAAGAGGCCATGGATGTCATCTCCCAATGGGGAACATGGTTTGTTCAATTTTCATCATTTTCCTATATTTGTGTGAGCGGTTATATAGGCACTCTATGGAAGCTTCCTAAGTACGTCAGTGACAAGTCAGAATTAATGGAGCTTGCATGACAAATATTCCAAGTTTAGTGTATTCTCAGTGACAAAAATCATTTAGGAATTCATTTCCCAATCCAAATTGGGGAATACCAATGTCCAAATCTCTTTAGTGCACAACTCATGGAGATAGAGTTTTCCCTCATCACTATTCATCTGTATGTGAGGATATTCTAATTTGATATCAATAGATATATGCTGAAGATTCTTGGAGAAAAGTATCAACATAACTCTACCATGGAAGATTTTTGGGCTGCCTGTTCATACGAACATGAAGTAAGAAGGCGAGAGTTTTCCTACCTAACCCTTGCTCAGATCAAGACCTTTTGCATTAAAAACCCTCCAGATTCATTGGTGGATGATGATGAAGATGTTATTGATCCCTCATATGATGCATTTGATTTTACCCCATTGCCACAAATTGATTGGTCCAAAAGAGATGAATTTTATCTTGATAACAAGAATCAACTAATTCTCAAAAGAAGCATATCCTGATATGAAAGAGAACTTGCAAAGTTACTATTAATTCAAGATCACACCTTAGGATTACAAAAATTGTCAACTTGAGGAGGTCTCCAGTCAACCAAATATTCTTCTCAATCAACCTCTGTGCCATCTAGTCATACACATTAAGCAAGAAAGGAGTGGTTACAAAAATCTACTTCACCAAAGAAGGTGTCAAGAGGTGAAAATTCTAAGGGTCCTAGCCCTAGTGAAGGAAGAGAGCGTGTATTAGGATTTTCCACTTCAAGTAGATATTCTTCTACTCATATTGCTGACAATTCACAAAAGATCATAACAAAAAATCCTCAGTCATGCCTTGCACAAGATTCCACTCAAGTGAAAATAGTCCAGATATCTAACACTTCTGAACATATAGTTCACGAAGAGATTTCTCAAAATATCCCTAATGTTCAAGAGGTAGATATCAAGGTTATTTCTCCAGAAGTTGAGGTTGTGGAAAGGATTGTTATAGAATCTAATGATGTTGAGAACAATGGGAATGTTGCTTCGGATTCCAAGATTCTGTATGCAGAAGTGGTGAAACATACTCCTTTTTGGGTTAATTATGAAATCAAGAAAAGGAAGCGGGTTGTCAAGGTAATTGACATTGAATTCGATGATCTTTTCAAGCTTTCAAATGATGTCATTCCCAAGAAACCTAAAGTTCTCTCCCGAATAATGGTGGATGGTGATGGAAAAAAAATGTGGATCTTTCCATCCCACAAGTTGTAATGTCATGACATCTACTAATTATGAAGTTTCCAGACTTGGAATTCGGAAGTCCACATTGGAAAATGACATGGTGATGGCTCGAGATTTAATAGATATCGTGTTAAAGAGGATTTAGAAATATAAGTCTCAGAACTCTTAGCGCAAGGATAAAAAGAATCAATAGGTGGATTATGCTCAACATTTGATAAATCCCATATCATCCACTTTCCTAGTACCCGATGTAGTGGATGCCCCTGATGAAGAAACTCTCAATTTGTCAAAATAAATAAACACATTGGGCCATGCCACTAAATATTGGCTTTTAGAGATTCTCGTTATTAGTAAAGAGATGATCAAAGCAGTTGTTAAGCTCCATGAATATATTAGTGCATATCTTGATCCAATTCTTTATTTCAAAGAAAATTTTGTTTCCAACATATCAAAATTGGATGAGATATTACCTAGTCTATAGGAGATGACAAGTATGGAATCTTAAACTTTAGCCATTGAAGGAATTATTGAACTTGAATGTCGAGGGAAACACTTTCTTTGATGTCTACATCTCAAATCAAGAAAGAAACTTCTCGAGGATTCTATGATCCATTATGAGAGCGTATACAATGAAACCTTCACTTCACTCACCTTGATTAAGGAGTTCATAGCTTAGATCCATTGCGGTATTGTAAATGAGAAAAATTAAAGTTGTTCATCAGAACATGTGGAGAAGTGACTTTCACAATTGTTTAGAGACATGCATACTTCCGCCATCAATTTCTCTTTAACTTCAATGGAACGTTGCATCAAATTAAAGAGCTTGTTTGAGAATATTCAATCAAATATGGTCAATTTGAATGATATGCTAGGTAGGATATTGGAATTATAGGTATTTTGTGAAGCTATTCTTTGACCAAATGAACCTCCTAAATAAGAAAATATGTTCAAAACATTTAGAGGATTCAGATCCTTTCAATTGGCGAAGGAGGCAGATCCTAATTTCACCAATGGGATGAGGAGATAGTTTTCTTGGTATCTAATGAAGTGGGAGATTCCATTTCTCATACGATTGAGATATGTGGACCCCATTTCAATGGATAAGGCACTAGTTTTTGTCGTATGTTTTAAAAGTGGTATTTTAAAATGGTGTTATTATTGAACTCACTTTTGTAAAACTTCAGATAGCTTAAGTGATTTCTATTTTTAGTTGCTTTTAATAAAATTGGCTAAGAAAGTCAAAGTCACTTAGTTGCCCTATTTAATGTGCATATAAACCCTAACTACTTTGTAACCAAATTTTTGGTTATAAAATAAAGTTAGGGGCTCATTTGTAAGGGTGACTTTGAGAGAGGAGAAGAAAATACTTTTTTATGTAAGCTTTACTTCAAAGAAATAAAATTTTTGTTCTTTTGAGAAGATATTTTGGAGTTAATGAAATATGAACTTTGTGTCCCATTCATGGTCTCTTATAACATTTAATGTTCTTATGTTCATTAAATGTTAGTGTTTGAATCTTGCATGCAAATATTATTTTACATCTTATTGTCAACGCTACTAATATGGTGTTCTAGTTCACAACGATCAAGATATGATTATCTACTTCCTCACACGTGTTCCCTTTTACTCATTCTCATTTGGCTTATGCAAACTCCATTTTATTTGTGTTATTTATTGATTTTTCTTCTCCATGCAATATTAGGCTCTGCTTTTACCTAAATATTGCATGTTCCTTCCATTCATTCCTTTCCTTCATTCCATTCCACCCCCCTCATTCACGTTTCTTTCCATTGATGTTCTAAAACACCCCCCACATACAATTTTGAATGTAAAGGTGTAAATATAGTTTTGGTTTTCAATAAAGGAATCCTAATCTTCATTGAGGAGGGACTTCTTTCCCATAATTTTGCATGTCATTTTCATGCGTGCAAATCCATATGCTAACAGAGTCCTTTGTATTAATTAATATATGTAAAGGTTTAGTAGGGTTTCTTCCCCTTAGAGGTTTCCCACTTTAGATCTTGTGTCATTGTGTTATGTGTTGGTTCATGTGTGGTTATGTTTCATGATGCATAATGGTTAAGATGATGAGTGGTGAATAACTAATGAATGGTTGATGGATGGTTAAGAAAGGTTTATAATTATGCATAGATAATTGAATGAAATTTATAATGGAATAATTCACACCCCCCAATCATTGTGATTCCAACAATGACTAATGACATGCATCTACCCTTAAAATTGTGAGTTCATAGGATTTGTATTATGCAATCATGCAAGGATTCAGTGAAAAATATTTTTACACACTCTTATGTACACAATGACACATTTTTGGCATGTAATTATCAAAGCTCCAAGATCAAATAAATCAACATGAATATCACCTAATATCATACATGTTATTTTTGAGTTGACACAATTGCATTGGGTTGTGTTATGATCACTTACGCCATATCCTTCATAAAGGATTAGGTCACATTCAATATTAAATGGATATATTTGGTTATTTAGAGGTAATCATGCAACTATATAATCACATTCACCCCTTTGTATTAGACATTTGATTCCAAATATAGAAGATATAGTCTAAGATTATGATTGCAAGGAGTATTGCATTAGTAATCCATGTGTAGGTATGAGGGAAGACTATTGGGATTGTGTCATTATGGAAACATTACAATGTTGAGTATTTGTAGTTTTTGTGTACATAACGCATCCCTAATTTTACAGGTGAAATCATGGAACCATTGGGAATTTATCAAGGTAATTTGAATTTTCTCTCAAACTTAGTTTTCATCTATTGCAAAAATCCTTGTGTATAATAATTAACATTTCTAGTTTCATTATTTTTTGCCCCCTTTTCTATTTCACCATCGACACCCTTCATAAATTAACCCTTTGGTTTACATGCAATATTCCCTTCAATATGTGGCACGTGAAAAGTGTTGCATAGTGTCCTGCTACACCTTAGTTCTGATGAGCCTAAGTTGTGTAAGACAGGAAAAAGAAAAGAAGCACACAAAGGTTACAATGTCCACATAATTCTATTAATTATGTTGCTTCAAAAAAAAATATTAAAGGGAGCCACATAACAAAGGATCAAGTTCCATGACACAAATTAGAGCATACAACCATTACACAAAGTTAGGATACCCAAACATCGTAAAAATTGGTGTGTAGAAAACAAAAAATCTCCTAGCCTATTAGAATAAAAATGAATGCCACTTGTCATCAATAGATTTCAATTTCTAACGCCTCTTTTTGGAAATATGAGAATTTTCCCACTTTTTGACTTTGGAACTTGAGTATAAATCCTTGAACAAACAATTTCAGATGGAAGGTGGTAGATTTAATAATAATATTTACTTCTAAGCATACACTTCCCCCATGTGTCATAAAGCATTCAATAACACTAACTACATCAAATCAATCTAGGTTTATTCCAAGCACTAAGAAACATTTAATGAAGGTCTTATGAGACTTCCAATGTCAGACACTTCCAAGTAGCCCACTTGGATTTCAAATAAAATTGAAAATATAACCACCCTCCATTTAATTTATCAAATATGGGTTATGCAGTAGACTAAAGCCATTAATGCTTGTAAAACACTATTCAACTCAGGTTTTCCTATAAATACCCATATGAAAGACATTGTAAAGGTCCTTAAATTTGAAATAGAGAAGGCTTAGTTTTCTATTATAATATGTACCAAAAAATTCCCTCAAATAAATAACTGACATCATACCTATTGAAATATTCATAAAAAAGCCATTGGTCACCAAGATCTGGTGAGAGCTAACCTTAGAGAGACTTGCATAATCCATTGCACACTCCTTTTAAGAGAGTCACTACCTTTCTTGTTTGACCGAGACTATATCTAGGTTAGTTTCCCTTGTGTCTCGCTCCTCTATAACCTAACATTTTTTGTTCTAGAAGGAGGGTCATTAAAACTTTACACTAGAAACTAGATGAATCATCAAAAGATCAAAGTTGGTCAAACATGACTTTGAGATCTTAATCCTTACAACCCATAAGAATTGATAAACCAACAAGGGATAGTCTAAACATAAGAAATTTCATTTAGTAGTTGACCTCAAGAAACTATCCTCTTCGTTAATCCCATGAGCTTCAACCATGGCTTCATGGTTAGGAAATTTCAGTATTCCTCCAACCATCTTTAGTGGATATCATGACATTCCCAAGAATCATGAGATTTTTTTCTCCGAGTATGTACACTACGGCACTCAAACCATAGAGATCCATAATGAATTCGGTAGAGATCATCTAATAAACATGTAAATTCGTCATGTAGATTTTATGTGCATATGCTTCGCATATGCATTCAATGAGAGGTCATACAATTGGTATTTAATCCTTCCCAATAATTCTATCACTTCATGGAATGATTTGGAAAACACCTTTATCAACCATTTCACCATTCCCATTGACCCAACCATAATGTATCATTAATTTTATGTAGTGCACGAATAAGCTCACGAACCCATGAACTACTTCAAAAAATGTTTTCACAAGCTATATTAGAGAGTGAAATCCCCCTCTAACCAAATTGAGGCTATGACTCCAAACTTACCTCAAAGTACTTGATCCCTTGACATCCAAGTATTTGTGCAAGAATCTTTTTTCTTTAATCACCTTGGCTCTAGCTTATGACGAGGCTATCTAAGTTGACTAAGAAATGATGCCTTAAGGATTTTAATGTGTTGGACCTTTTCCTTCTTTGGGAAATTTTTATACACACAATCAGATGTAACTTGTAAAACAAAAGCTCATGCAATGCCAAATTGTACTTAAGTAGATCCCCAACACACAATTACTAGTCTATAATAAATTAAATGCTCCCTTGACATCTATTCCTTCTCCATTGGACTTTCCCTTTAACCAATTCACACCACAAGTGCACAATTAACCTTGGGTGCTTCTCACATATGATAAAAATGACACAATGGTCACAAACCAAATGACACTGAACTCATCATAAAACCTCCTAAACGATCCCACATTTTAAAATACCACTACACAAACTTTTTAAAACTAGGCTTCCATTTCTGCACAAATCTTTCTAAAGCAATCCATAAATCCTAGCTCAAAGGTAAGGAACTTGCATCAAATAATACAGATATTTTTAAATCATGAGATTGAATTACAAAGGTAAATCTTACGAAACTTGTCATATACCAAATACCCTAGTATGAATTTTAACTTCCAATGCAATTGATGAAAATGGAATTCCTGACCCAACAACAAAGGCATGCCTAATCCTTTAGAAAAATCTATGTAAACCACTAGTAGTTTTTGAAATGTTGGAAAATTTTTCAAATTTGAAAATTTAGCCTTACCATCATGGTGTAGACTCCAAAATACCATGGAACATGCCAAGGAAGACTTCCAATAATTTAGAGTAAATTACAACATTTTCTAAAAGGAACTCAATAATCTTAAGATATTTTCCACACTAGATGATGCCACTCAACCCAATGTGAAAAACCATGGGACCACCCTAGCTTAGAACCTAAAAGTTCCTCAAGGAGTGCAATAATGAGCTTGAGGATAACCCAGAGGAGGTCCATGATTATCAAAAATTCCTAAGAGGGAACAATTACACTCTCCATAATAAAGTTCACAAGCCTTTCACAACCTCTACTCCTTCCAACACTTCCCAAGTGCTGGTCGACACACACTCATTGAAAAATACCCCACCTCCTAAAGGGCCTAGCATTGTGTGGCTTGTGAAGGAAAACCAAATATCCTACAAAACAAATATCATCTAACTATAATATCATAAATGAATTATGCAAAACCAAATCCAATATCTCAATTTTTGAAATTCTCTAAATTAGTAACCAAAAGGATATCTTTCTCAAAGCCACAACTGTACATGTAACTACCTATAAATAAAATATAGATTCTCCTCCTTTCTTGTTTACAAGTAGAATTTCAGTAAAAACTTACACAATGGTTTGGTTGATTCAGGAGCTTCTATGACCATCATGCCATTTTTCATTTTCCGGTAGTTAGGATTGACATCTATGAAGTATAGTTTTAGGATGGTGTAGTTGGAAAAAATAGAGGTGAATGTTGTTGAAAAGATCTCACACATCCATCTTGTAGGATTTTATCTTACCTCCATTTATTATCCCAGGAAAATCATTCCAAGTCATGTAATACAATTTTTCCTTAAGGGGTGATGTGATGTATGTGTAGAAACCTTTCCATAGAATATATAATTTTCTTGAGTGTACTCTAAACCCTCTCTCATATATTGAAACCATCAATTTTGGATTAAAAATTTTAAAGCACAAATTATGTCATACTAGGATTTCTACATACAATTGTGCTTGTTGATTTCATTTCAAGTTGTCTAATGATTTTCCTCCATTCTTTCTCATTTGATAAACTTGTTTTATATTGAACCCTTATCTCCTGTATTGGTTATCCTAGCAATGCATAAAGTTATTACTATGCATTCCATTGGGATTACTACTTGTATTCCATAAACTAGTTGAAATGGATCATGCCTAGTACTGTGCTTATAGTTTTTTTGTATTCCCAAAGTATTGCATGTATCTTTTCTTCCCAATCATTTCTCTGAATATTGAAAATTTTGGTGAGCATAAATTCTATGACCTTTTTGGTTGATTCTCTTGTCCATTTTCTTGGGGGTGGTATGAAATACTCTAATGATGAAAAATCAGGGATTATTTTGTTTAGACCTAAAATGTGTTGTTGGTGAAATGTCTTCCTCTATCACTAACAAGCTTTTATGGACACTCATATCTTATAATGATGTTTTCATATGAAAAATTCAAAGTATATATAGTTTTTCAATTAGTTATTGTTGCGCCCTCTACGCATTTAGTGAAACAATAAATCATATTGATGATATAATTGACCATTGACCATCTATAGGGTGGGTGAATAGGACCTAAAAAATAATTTACCCATTGTTAAAAAGGTTGCACAACTAGTACTTGTTGTCACATAAAAATCATACTATCCAAAACTTCTTGGTGTGCATATTATTGTGTCATTGTGTCAAAATATTCCGAAGGATAGATTTTGAATACAAATACTTATCCAATATTTTGATTTTTTAGGCTTTAATGGGAAAATTTCCCATAGAGTATCTATATGGAATGCTTGGAATATTTTCTTTATTTCACGAGTTCCAAAAAAGGGCATCAAGTATTCCCTAGTCTAAGGGAATAATTTTAGTATATTTTTTGGCCATGAATCTCACATATGGACTTTGAATTAAGTACTATTTAAAGTTTTGGAAATCTCTTGTGACAAAGAGTACTAATTTTAAGGTTTAAACAACCCAAAATTTCATTTTAGTCTCCAAAATCCATTTGAGTTTTTTTGTGTCTATGAGGAAACTCACGAGGCACAAAAATTTTCACTTCATCAAAATTCCAAAACTCTTACACTAACACATTGACCAAATCCAAGGGATGAATATTGAGTATAAACGTTTTGTACTAAAAAATCATTTTATGCGTCAAAAATGAAGTTTCCCTTGAGAGGAAAAATTAGAACTATTTCTTGTGTTTCCTAGTTTCATGAAAAGGAAATGGTTTTGGAATTTTTTTTAGGAAAAACTTTCACAACTATAATTCGATTTAGGTATCATTTGAAGTGTTGGAAATATATTACGGTGATGATCACTATTTTCAAGGTTTTAGGGTTCTATATGTGACACATTTTTCATGAAAACATTTTGTATATTTCAATCGTGGATCTCACTCAAGTTCCTGACAAAGAACACTTCTTCCAATTATCATTCTCATAACCTTATAAGCTACCAAAGTGAATCTTGGAGTTAAATTTTAAAAAGATGAGGATAACTAAAAGAGATATCTACAGTTTTTATCCCTTGGATGTTGGCATCAAATAAAGAACCCACTATATAAAATATATGAAATCAAATCTTATGTATCCAATATGGGATCCTAATTCACTAAAACATGATTGGAATTTGAACCAGGTATCTTCTACACAAACTACCTCTTTAGTACCCTATAGGGAATGCCTAACTTTTTACAAAGAGTTCTTAAAGGCTTGTGGAGTGTTTCCCAAAATACCTAAATAAAGTGTGTTTAAGTGTAATGAGGTCTAAAGGTTTAGACATTGGGTCGAGTCAGGAACTCATTAGTGAAGCACTCTGGAGGAAAATATAAAAAATTCTATTGATTATTATTTATTTAATTATTTTTCTTCAATGTGCAAGCCATTTAAAGTCCAATAAATTCTATTAGAATTGATTTCTATCAAAATGTAAAAGTGTAATTAATCGTATCATTTATGGAATTAATTAAATGTTACAATGAGTAAAACAAATGATGTAACTCAATTCGATTCAAGTTGAGATTAGATCATAGATTTATGATGAGTTGAAGGTAGTTATATAACTAATTGCAAGTACAAATTCCTATATAAGGTTTGAAAACAATTGTAAGGAGGAGGAATATCTTTTTCTTTGAATTTTGGAGTTTTTTTTTGTAACTTTATATGCACATACTCCTTCTAGTTTAATAAATAAAATAATGAAACAAGGGTAATGAGAATAATTTTATGGTCTAAACACCTTTTAATTATGAAATGTGATTTTCTATTTATTGTCAAAGGCCCATTAATATTCATAGGCAAGATACATTATTTTAATTCAATTCACATATCCCCTATTAGTGAAGGGTTTTCTCTCTTAATTTTATTGAACATAGTGGGAAATACATGTTCATAACCTCTCAACAATGGGAGGATTTCTAACATTCTTGTAGTATCCAATAATATCACATGGTTTCCAATTTAATAGTACATGTGGGTCTAATTTATTCTATATGCTTATGTAGTGGTTCATCATAAAGCTTGACCTTTCTTTTGCCCTTGGCATTTGAAAACATCCTTGATCCTTCATTTTATTCAATATTCAAATTGTGAAAGTGCCCATCTTATTCATTATCCATCACCTCCTTTTTTAATGAGGTTCTGACCACCTAGGTTTGAACATACCCTTTAAATCCATGCCCTCTTCATTATCAAATCTTGTTTTTTCCTTGTTATCACCTGCCACTCTTAGACAAAGATTAATACATATTTCCTTTTTGTGCAGTATCTTCTCGTAAATTTTCTTTTTTGTTCTATACTATTTTGGATCCTTAAATATCACTCCTATTTCAAAGATTATATAGCCATGGTAGAGAAAATTTCTTATTTAATGCACATTTTTACATGTATCTAAGGGTTTTCATCTTCAAAATTGAAGATTTGTAAGAAATATTCCCAAACCTACCTCAAATTGCATCTTTCACTTCTCCTTTATTGGTGCATGTACCATGATTTTAGAAGTAGAGATATTGTTTGAGGGAAGATATGAACCCACCCATTAGGTTAAATTTGTTATGTTTTCCATACATCAATAGGTCCATGTATATGTATATCCAAGAATTGAATTGCACGTAGAATATTTGTTATGCCTTTTTCATTCTAGAAGGGAATGTAAACCTTAAATGCATCATTCTCACTACTTATTTACATCACAAGTGTTTTTATCTATGAAAATACTACCATGTTTCTTCTATTCCTTTTACTGTGTAATCCAGTGCTCCTCTTCATGTGGCACATGCTCTTGAAATTAGGTCAAAAAATTATCTAGGCTATAAGTACCAAAATATTATAGGATTTTCCTCTCTCCCACATATATCATTCACATTGGCCTAATATCATTATCTTTATACATCTAATGAATTTAATCCACATAAAAATCTCTAACAATTGATGAATTTACCTCCTATGAAATATGAATTTCCATTGTAGGCTCAATATAATCTTGGTGAGTGTGTAAATTCATACAAATTTTCTTTTTAAGACATAGTGAGGGACCTAATTCCATATTAGAGATCTTCATGTATGAATAGGTTTATTAATTTATTAGTGGGAGGAATCTTCATTATTTTGTGTATAGGATGCGAAATGTTTCTACGCTACATATTTTTTGGTGCTTCCCTTTAACTTGTGAACTCTTCCTGTGCTTGATAATACACCTTGAACCAAGTATCAATATTATATGCATGTAGAGATAACAAAAATTGTGGAATGGTGTATGGATTTTTTATCCTATTCATGGGCATGAAAATTATAGAATCATTTATGTGTACTTCTATCTGATTACTTATTATATTAATTATCATAGTCACATCATCATCTCCTTTCTTACTAAATAAGACTAGATAGTGGATCTCATTTATTTTCATATCAATAACTTCAAAATATCCTTTCATATTGTAATCTCTTACTCTGATTTCCACATACTCTAACTAATCAACTAGATCATCTCTCCAATAATCAACTAAATTCAATGTTATTGGACTATATGCCAAAACATGTGTATCCATGGCATCTCATTTTGTTCTACGCATCACATTCACATTACTTCCAAAGAAAATCATTGTATCCCTTATTTTATATAATCCTAAAATGATATTTCAGAGAATATCCACATCCCATGGATTTTTTTTTTCACATACCATATTAGCTTATTAACATGGGTGGCTCTACTAGTTATGCTTTCCAAGAGGGTTTTAAGTAAGTTGGATATGCTCTAGTAAATATTATTAAGTGTTCCATACATTGACTATCTTAAGAATATAATTAAGTGCAACTACTAGTCCCTGGTTTTTCAAAAACCCCACTACTTTCCCATACACCTACACTTTAGTCTCTTCCATGTTTATACTCCATACATCCATGTTTTGAATAGAAAATTAACAATTCTTTCCCCCCTTCTAGCAACTCCTTTCCTCTTCTAGGATATTGGTGTCTATCTTATTTCACATGCTATATTTGGGGATTAGTAGGATTCCCCATGGGTCATAAGCATTTCTCTTTCATATATAATCTAGTAACATCTTGAATGATTTTATTTTCCCTAGGCACCACATTAACCATTTTAACATTGCAAAATTATTTTGCCTTCCATTAATTCTCCAAAATAAGGCAATCCTCCTTATGATGTTGCACACCCACCCTACAATATGTACAACAAATCTACCATGTTAGATTGGATGAATAGTTCCACACAATTTGATTTGGTTCTCTATAAAGGTAGAAAACCATTGTATTCCATTAGAGTTGAGGCCCTATTCTCCTTTGATGATACCCAACTTGGATCCCCCTTGTTATGTATTATATGGTCTCTTTAGAGAACCCTAACCTTGAGATTGATTTTGATCCTCCCATAAGGTCCTTAAAGTAGAGGTGCATTCCATTGTAATTGGTTCCGTAGATACCTAAATCCCGCTTTTGCAATCTTATTTCCAAAATCACACAAATCACTATCATTCTTACCATTTCCATTATAATTAGAATTTTTTGCTAATTAACTAACATTTCTTACAAATTAGTTTAATTAACAATGCAATGTTGACTACCTAACCTCTTTTTCATCCAAGATGTCAATTTACGAAACATCGTACGTCAAAATCCTCTTCCAAATAGACAATTAGAAATTATTAGCTAATTAAGCATATTTTACCCTTGTTTTGGTCAATATAACCTATTATTGGCTCAAACCCCTCTTTCAACGACTCAAAATCACCCCACTTCCTTCCACAACATCTCAGAAGGCTTCAAAAGCTTATCCTAGCCTCCTAATTGACCCTAAGTGGTTGATTAAAGCTCCTCACATACTAATCACTTGTTAATTCACTAATCATGATTAGTAAGCCTTAATGAGGTTTAGAAATTATTATTCTACTTTGTGCTTTTAGTCCCACATACACCAAGATTCTAGTTTTCCTCAAAGGAAAAAATACAAAAAGGACTAACCACATACCTTTAAATTTTACACCATGCTTTGATTTACATATCATATAATAAATATGATTAATGATCAAGCTCAATCCTTGCCTCAAGTCTTCAATGGGGTTAGTAGATGGGTATCCAATATGATCTTGTAGTCATTGTTGGAGAGACCATATCACCTTCCTTAGAGTAGCAACAAACCCCTAATTTTATCGCTCCTAAATCTATTTAGGTCTATGTTAGTTAGCAATTGAATATTCGAGTAGGCATGCTTTAGCTAAGATAGATTGATATATCATGTTAGTTCTTTCAAGAATTCCATTAAGCTTTAATCATTGATGTAACTATTGTTAGATTCAATAAGCATTTTCTCAATTAGACTATGTTGTGTTAGTCTTGTTAGTTTAGCTTTGCTTGGAACTTTTAGTAGTCTTCATTTGGAACGCTTGGTGAGACCATACACAATTGTATTCATTTTTTTAGATTTTTAACTTAGTTTCAAAGTTTTTAGATTTTAAGATTTCTAGTTTAACTTCAAGTTTTCTAGATTAGTTTCAAGTTTTCTAGATTAGTTTCAAGTGTTCTATATTACTTTTAAGATTTATAGAGTAAATTTAAAGTTTTGTAGATCAGTTTTCATTTTAATAGTTGTTTTAAAATAGATTAGTAGTAGAGGTTGCATTTTGATGTTCTTTGTAGAATATAAGGAGGTAAAGTGCTGTCAAAATTCCCTCAAAAGGAAAAATATTTGATCTTTTAAAGATTTTTCTTGTCAAAATCTATATTTTGACCACCTATAGGAAGGTATGCGCCTGTGCTTTATTGGACGTGCACATGCTCTAAAGGTTGTGTCTATGCTCTACTGGATGAACCTACACTTTACTAGATGCACATATGCCTTACTGACCATGCCTATGCTTTACTAGATTCACCTACGCCTTACTAGCCACATCTATGCATCATTACATTTTTTATCCTCTGTGTGTAATTTGTGCTCTTGTTTCAAAGTATGCATTGATGCCTCACTGACTGTGCCTGTGTAATATTGACTGTGGGATTTTGATAGAGACATGCCTATGCATAACTATATGTGTTGTTGCTTCAAGGGATGTGCTGATGTTCTATAGGATGCGCTACTATACTAAGAGGCATGCTGACACACTCATGTAAAGTTTGCTCAAAGTTTAAAATTCTAACTTTTGGATTTTAGTGTTTTTGTCCTTTTCTATGCATTTTTAGTTGTTTTTGCTATCAATTTTCTTATTTAGAGCAGGTTTCCTAACACATTAACTTAGGTTTTGATGAGTGATTTTGTTTTCATGATTTGTATGATTTTTGAATAGGGTTGTGTATGCTATTCTCTTGCATTTGGTGTGATCTTGAGAATCAAAAGCACCTTTAAACCTTCTTTTTTGCTAATTTTAGAGTAAGTAGGAAAATTTATTAGTCATTTCTATGCTTAAAGGAATAAAATTTATTTTTGGCATGTACACGATCTTTTAGTTTAAGATATTTTTCTCTTGATAAATAACCAAGGCTAAAGTTTGTGTATGCTCTTCCCTTGCATCTAGTGTGATCTTGGGAAACAAAATCAACTTTAGTCTTTCATTAAGAAGCACTTTGATTAATTGGGAATAAACCTTGATTTACAAAGTTTTATGGTGGTTATTTGATTTACAAATATTTTCATCTAGTTGGGTTACTTGTTGCGTATGCTCTTCTCTTGTACCTAGTGTGATCTTGAGAACCAAAAGCAACATTGAATCCTATTTCTATGATATTATAGATCTTTTTGAACTACTAACCATTTGTGTGAAGGACCTAATGCTAGCCAAAGAAAGAAGAAATCTCTTCAAACCAAATTCTAACATACATGTGTGATGTAGGTTGCCAGACGGTGGTCTAAACCAAATTGCTTAATCCAAAAGATAAGAAAATACACCACTTTGAAAAAAAATTTATGTATAGGTTTGGTTAAGAGCTAAAGCTCATCCACTTAACTAGGAGAAACTTCCTTTGGCACAAGCATTAAGATAACAATATGAATGCTCCTAGGAACCCCAAAGTAGTTCACACAAGAGGGAACCTTGTGAACTAATTGGGAAAGTGCTCCATAGTACCCAATTGATTAGTACACCTTCAAATATTAGATTCAAAGTTATCTCCATCGCGACCCCAGTGAAAATACAACTAAATGCAATCTGTTGCTCATTGTATTGAAGGGGCTAAAGTAAAGCCGAGATACTCCAAGATTAGTCAATGCGACTTTCTTGGTAAATAAAGCTCGCATATGTAGTTTGTGACAACCTAGGTGAGAGAACTAATAGGAAGCTTGCCAGCTTGGAGCCGTATTTGTCTTAGCTATTATACTTGAGAAATCTCACAAAGTGAAAAACTTATTGGATTCAAACTATTGTTTTTTCAAAAAAGGAAAGAATCTCTTAAAATTGAAACCATGTGACATTTCATCATGAAATCTATTTAGTGTTACTTTATCATAGTTTTTCACTTTTCCTAAGACAAGGAAAATCTTTGCGAAAGTTACACCGAGTATTTTTCATCACCATTTAGTCTACTCCTTTGTATTTTTGTTTCTCATTTTAAGGACAAAAGAAAAAAAATGCATACCTACTAGAAATAATCGTGTCCACCACTTTTGTAGTCTACTTGCATGACTAGGTTGTAATGCTGGAATGCAAGTGTTGAAAGTGTGAATGGTACATCATCAAATTCTAGTAGCACCTTTTTCTCAAACCCATATTGAGACTTATTAACATTGTAATTAGGTTGTCTTATCACCGAATTCTTTTGAGTTGTTACGCTACCCGCATTATAGCCATACAATTGTGACATTTATGTTTTGTTTCCATTTTGAAACTTGGCCTAAATCTTTAGATTGTATTGTTACGCTGCTCGCACACATAGTAATTCCTTGATATACTTAGGCATAATTTTTACATTATAGCCTTGTCTTAAGTTTTTTGAGTGTCAAGGTTACTTTGTTAGCATCGTTATAACTCCCTTTTGATACTAAAATATTTCTTTCTTGCAAATTTTGATTAACGTGTCCAAATAGTGTTGTTACACTGCTCACATTTTTATCTTCCATTTTACAAGACTTAGAATTTGTTAGTGTCTGGAAACTAGTTTTTAGTATATCTTGTTAGAGGATCGCGTCAACACTCTCTTAGCATTTATGTATTTTTGTTTCAAACTTGGATTAACTGGTGATATTGTGTTGTCACTATTTGTTCTAAACCTATCTCAAAAAATCATGAGTAAATTTTTTGTTGTGATTGGATTTGAGTTTTACACATTATTGTATTATCTTAGAAATCTTGTGTCATATATTACCTTGCTAGGATATATCATTATTTATTATTTAGCATCCTTAGGTTCATAAATACCTATTGGATTCGTGGTTATTCTATAGTCACTCCTTTTTTGTGACGACCTAGCATCGTTATGCTATGAAAATTTACCTAGGGTTCATTTTTAGTAAAACTTAGTGGAGAAATTTCATGTTTTACCCCCTGTTTTAAGTATGCCCACTACAAGAATGGGGTCATGAAAGTTAGAAGCTGATCTCTTTGGAGATGAAAATCCTCTTTCAAAGGATAATGTTATGATTGACCATAGTGGGGGAGAGGAGGATTCTCCTCGTGCAGATGTAGGGCTTCATCCTACCCATATCAACAATTACTTGTTTCACAATAAACATGAAGTTCTTGTGTGTGTTTTGAACTAGGAGCTAAGTTACCTTCTACAGTTGAACCTTCTCTTATCAATGACATGGTTCAGGGAGAGGAAGAAGTGGAACATCCTCATCACAATGTTAATGAGATTTTA
Source organism: Taxus chinensis (assembly GCA_019776745.2). NCBI lineage: Eukaryota > Viridiplantae > Streptophyta > Pinopsida > Cupressales > Taxaceae > Taxus > Taxus chinensis. Next base: position 522,654,192 of record CM034155.1, read on the forward strand.
AACCCAGGACATGCCTCTACTTCTAGATGACAGAATAATGAGGAGATACATTTTAAAAATGATGGAGACTATCATATCCCTATGGTTAGAGTTCACTACGAATATCATGAAGACCATTCTCATCATGAGAAACATCCTAATGAAAATCATAACAAAGTAACCACTTGAGAGGTAACCTTAGAAGAAAAAGCACAAGCTCTCACTCACCAATTAGCAAGTTTGGCTTCAGATATAAATAAGGAATAACCAAAATTTTTGAAACAAGCTATACTGAAAGAAAAACCTAAAGCATCATTTCATAAGTTCCAAAAAATACTCCTTGACGAGAGACACAAAAATACCCCTAAGAATAATTTCTCAGAGATAATAGAGGTGGGAATACACCTATATTTAACCATTTTTATAGGCCTACACCACCCACACAAGATCCAATCTTCAATCAAGAATGGACCACTATGAAGAACACCCTTCTAGCATTGCAAGAAGGCAAAACTAGAAATAACAAAAAATAAAGACCAATTCGATGAAAAGTTCCCTTATTTGTTTGAAAGAGCCATGTTACAAGTACCTTTCCCATGACATTTTGATTGTCTAAAGATTGATAAATACAAGGGAAAAGGTGATTATACACACCCAAAATTACACGTGCTACATTGTCAGAAGACAGTTACAAAAGTCCCCAATGATGATTCATGTCCTTTCAGAAGGTGTTTGAGCTCCAAAACCCATTCATAATGTATATTTGTAGCCTAGAAATCCTTACTTAGCCTTCCCACACTTTTTTCTAGCTTCTTTCTTCATTTTGTGCATGTTTTGGCCTTCAATGCCAGGACCGCTGCTCTGCCTTGGCGGTGGATCTGAAACCGCCACCCAGGTAGGGTGGTGGCCCTGCCCAATTTTTCTAGAATCTGTCTTGCATGTTTTTAACATGCGACACTTCACTTAAATTCACTTTTAGGATGCGTTTGTGAGCCAATTGTCTAAAAATAGTTTTGATTTCTTGGTTCTCCTTCCCTCTTCTATTTTTAAATAGATATAATTAGTTAGAACTACCTCTTCTTTCCTTGTGCATGAAGGCACATCCAAACCCCAATTCCTATATATTCCATGCTTGTATTCAAGAAAATGTCATGAGATATTTGTGTATCTTGCATTGTATTGCTGCCACAATCCTACTAGGAATTGCATATCCAAGATCAGATCTCTTGTGATATTTCTTTTCTACTTGCATTGCATCTAGATTGCCTTTAAGCTGTCATTGCTCAAAAACCTTCTCCTACTATTGTTATTGCATTCCCAATTCCTTGGACTCATATGGACACACAGAGAAAGAAAGGAACAAACTGAGGGGATAGATACATACAACTAGATTTTTCAAAGCTCTTAGTTATCCAAGTTGGAAATATTTGTTTGTTTGTTTCATTTGTCAAATTATCAATTTCAAATCATTAGTTTTATTTACATATCAAATAGATTAGTAAAACTATTCATTTCAATTGATTAGGGAATCACAACTAGATCAAATCAGTAGGATGCTTCCCCTTTGACATTACCAGGGAAGTTGTGGGGAAAAATAGCTCTTCTGGGATTATGATTTGTTCTTCACCTCTGAGGTAGGGTTTGAAGGGTTTCTGATTAATTTAGGTTATATGTTTTAGATTTAGATTCACATATTCACATAAATAATTAGCTACATCCAACTGATTACTTGTATTTAGTTTTTTTATTAGATTAGACACATTGCTTAAAAATCAGAAAAGATAAAAAAAACATGTACTTTCACTAGATTAGTTTGCTTTCATTGTTTTGTTGTAATATATTGTGAAAATACAAAAAACATAGATTAAATTTCCTTTGATAGTTAGTTTGTCTATAAAAATCATTTATATTCATTCTGTATGAACATCAATGGTCCACAACAAGAAAAGACATATGGTTATGATCCTTTGATCCCACAACCCAATGGGCTAGAATTGTTGACGGACATTAATACGGGTTTACGCTTGTAAGTTTTACGTAAACTTGCTAGGTATTATGAGAAAATAGAAAAATTAAATAAACTAAACACCATAGCTAATGAAGCCTATGATTATTGGACTACTCCTGGCAACATGTTTTGATTACGCACATGACCATATAAAGACCATAACCTCCATGAGTCTTTGGTTGTGCTCCTCAGGTCGCACTACCCAACGGGCCTGCTAACCAATTGAACATTAACACTACTTTGTGTACATTGGTATTTTCATCATCACCACTTCCACCTGATATTATTGCATAGTTTTCCATATTGAACATAACAGGTAATTAGGCTAAGAATTTCTAGACTAGATAAGAAAATCATCCATAGTTCACGTGGATTCACTATGCCTCTCATTCTCACTTCCATGACCTTGTCTATAAATCCATACGAGGTGCTCACATGCCACATTCTACATGTTCAACAACCAATAGATAGAATCTCAGAAAATATCGATATTGATTGGAGCCTCTGAGTAGAAATTCTATCATATCGATCCATCTCACCACTTCAGCTTAGGACAACATTCCTTGATTTAGAATCACAGATCTCGATATTGCGTGTTGAAGACATAATATTGCCTCATTAGCTTGTTCATCATCACCAAAATCACATCTATTTCTATTCTATTTTGGTTGTCTTGGCACGACCTCGGGAATTTGGGTGTGAAGAAGTTCACGTGTTGATTTTGTTTTGTACAAATTGGTGAACCTGATGTAAAGAGCTAGTCTTTAAACATTTTCACTTTCTTCGTCTGCATTCCATTTTCTCTTTATTTAGCAAGTATCATTATACCCCCAAATATTTTGGGATATGATGAATATGGTCGACCCCTTCCAGGTTACGATATATAAAATTATCAAATAGGTGGAAAACAACAGTCGCCTTCACACTCAACTTGGGTAGATAATCATTCAAATGCTCAAAATCCTCTTCTTTAGGGAATCAATGTTGGTTCCTCTATGCGTATCGAAGAGCTTGAACAATTCAGACATACATATCCTCATGAACAATTAAGCTCTAACAACCCAAATTTCAGTAGGGAAGCAAGTTCATCTCCTCGGGTATTGTTTCAACAACCCATTAGCATGTAATCAGACCAGCTCTTGCATCTAGATGAGGATTACTTATCATGATATGCTAGGAGTGAACACCACTTCTAGAATGTGAACCAATATTTTGATAGGTTGCAAGGACACGATGATTTCTTGCTTCAAAAAAATAACACTACCCCTCCAACAACAGAAAACATTGCCAATGAGGGGTGACAACATAGTGAACAATTCATAGCAGGATATCACACTCCTCAATAACCTCTAAAATTTCAACAAAAATCACCTAAACAAAACACCATCCCATCAATGGGGGATGTCATCTCAGTGTTAGTAGACAGAGTCAAAGAGTTAGAGCTTTCCCAAAATAGTCAAAATTTATATGCAGGACAAGCAAGAACTTCTCATTATCCATAGAATTATGGACAAGTACCTACTACACAGAATCCTCCAATCTATACAGGTGATCTAAGCCTATGATATTTTTTAACTAGGACAGGAACCTTGGGAATGCCCCCTCATGCCACATATGGATATCTACAATAGGCAATAGTCGGAAGTGTGTTCTCAAACGCCATACCAACCAAAAATGCAACGTTCCCTAGCTTTGTGACTTTAGCTCCATATCAAATCAGTCAACCCCCTACATACACATAAACTCTAAATCACCATAGGGGGATATGTACACTTACCCAAGTCCTTATGGTCATCCACAAGGGATGTGATAGACCCCAAAAATGTTTACATTGTACCATTTCAACAACTGATGCAACCTCCACCTCCCCAACAAGGATCTGCAATGGTTGAAACATATGCAATGGGGACCTATTCTGAATATCTTAAGAAGCCTCTAGACTTCTCCATCCAGAAATTCATGCTCCCAAGACCCTTTCCTGATATTATGAAGTTCAAAGGGGATGGTGATCCTAACACTCATATCAAATTTTACGCAACGACCATTCGAGAGATGCTCCCGTGGGATGCGGTTGTTGCAAATATTTTCCTTAAGACACTAGAAGGCATCGCTCTCGACTAGTACTATAGGATACCAGAGGATTCAATACACTCCTTCAAATAACTTGTGTCAGAGTTTATTAAGGCTTTTGATATGATTTTTTTTAAGGATAGGAATCAAAGAATTCCTTCATATCAAACAAGAGCACAACGAGTCTACAGCCCACTTCATTCAAAGGTGGTGATAGGTTCTGTACTCCTTTAGAAGTGATCCAAACATGGATTAAGCAGAAACTTGTGATTTATTCCTCCATTCCCTCAATAGGAAGATACAAGAAGAAGTTTAAAAGTTCCCGCTAATGATATATGAAGAGGTGCTAGAGGGTGCTCTCTGAATTGACCAACAACCATTGACAGTGGTCATAAGACTTATGGAGAAAATGGGAAGTTAGTCACTCCTAACCAAAATATCCCCATTTACTCCAATAACACAAACAATAATCAAGGACCAAATATCCTTAATAAGAATTATGGGGTTATGACTGCTGGTGTTACTAACCAACCCAAGAAACCCAATGATGTTAGTTCTCCCAATACAAATACTACAAACAACAACAACAATGGTAATAATCAGAGAAATAATAAATTCTCACCCTCAGTCAACGCTATGGATTTTAATCATCCTCAACAATAGTAACAACAACAATAAAAACATTCTCAACAACCAAGAAAAATGCAAACCCAAGTCCCCAATCAATACCCAGGTGGGTATCCAAACCAATTCCAAAACCAAGGGCAAGGGTTCCCAAATTTTAACTATAACAATCAACAATCGAACAATAATCATAATTTCAGACCGCAACAAGTTGCAAACCAAAGTCCTTGAGATTATGATCTTAATTTATATTGTGGTTTCCATAGGGTTCATGGGCATGACACAAGAACATGCCACGATTGCAACAAGTTTTTACAACATTTTCTAAAGGATCAAATACAATTATTTGTTGACATGTTTTTGGAAAACCCAACTGCACTAACTTATAACACTTACATGGGACTGGTATCCCCACAGAACACACCACTAGGAATCTTTAATGTTCCTCTCCCCACATGCCCAAAAGATGGTAGAATATATCCCAACAACTCCAACAAGGGTATTGTAATAAGAACCAGTGATCATGAAGCCTAAAGTTTGTCAAACCCACAAGTGGCACCTCCTTTGGATGGCCTCCAGCAAACAAAAATTGTGGGATTCATAGATTTAGACATTAAACCTCAGATTAATGTTGCTAGTAGAACCAAATATTATTCTTCATAGCCAATCCCAATCTACCTGACTATATCAGATGAAATTCATGATACACTAGGAAAACCAGTAAGATCTTATGACTTGATCAATGACCTAACCATGAACTTCTCTCACATTTCCTTCTTAGATATGTTAAAGAATTCCCCTACTCACAGAGACACTTTGCTAGAAGCACTAAATCTTAGCCATTTGATTAATGTCACCACTCCTCCAGAAGCAAAAATAAACCATGTAGACTTTGATGTTCATCCTCCAGGGCAACCTAGAAGAGATGTTGGATTTTTATTCGAGATCAGCAAGATGCCCACATACGCTAAAATAACTCGTAGAGGTGATCCAAATTTTTTTTTACAAGTTTGGATTTACAATAACTATGTAAAGTGTGTGATGATTGATGATGGAGCAATGGTTAACATATTCTCCTTCTCTTTCCTTCAAAAGTTAGGTTACAAAGAGACCAATTGCTCCTTAGCACGAAACATGTTGAGAGGCTACGATAGCCTCAAAGTAATGTCAATCTAAACTATAGTGTTTCCAGTCACCCTTGGACCTAAGATGGTGCTAATTGAGTTTTATATTATAGATCAAGAAACCAACTATAACATGATCCTTGGCTGTCCTTAGATTCATCGTATGAAGGTGATTCCCTCCACGTTGTTTTAGGAAGCCAGGTTCCTACATTTAGGGAAGGTATTTATGGCATAGGGTGATCCAAAACCCTTTGACATACATTTATATAACTTAAAGAAGAGGCCAGGGGTCCACTCTGAGTTTGAGCTTCTGAAAAATTAGTTAAACAAACCTACAAGCTCAGCGCTAGAAGAAAAGTTGGTTCCTACAATAGAATTAGAAGTCACGGGACTGATCGAAGGCATTCCAACAGTCAATGATGAAACCGTCATTATAAAGATAGTGTCATTGGGAACCACAAAAAATATTGTTAAGCTATTGGATAAGGATTTACCAATTCTCCTTCCATTTGATTATATGGGTATGTGACATACCCTAGGACTCAGTTCTCTTCCAGCAGATGAAGTTTGTATGGTTGATGTAATTGAGGTAAAGGAAGAAGATACAAAGGATGATCTAACATTCATTTTCCAAGTAGTTGTTGGACTCTCCATTTTTATAGAGCCAAGTGTCATTTTGGCACCAGGGTAGGTGTGATCCTTACCTCTCTTGAGGGAAGGATTCTACCTTTTTCCTTCAAATTAAACTTTGAATGTACAAATAACGGGGATGAATATGAAGCCCTCCTACTTGGTCTCATTGTAGCCAAGAGAATGGGTGCTCTTAATATTAGGGTGTTAGGTGATTCACAACTAGTAGAAAATCAAATATCTAAGGTATATGAGGCTAGAGTTGAGCATCTACAACTCTATAAGACAATAATTCTAAATCTAACAATGGGGTTTGACTTCATATCAATTGAATCAATTCCACACAAACAAAACCTTCTTGCGGACTCTATAGAAAATTCTGCTTCCCACTTCACTCCAAGTAGTGAGTTGGAAGACACAAAATTCATGGTCTCGGTTCGTGTTAAATGTTTGGTTTGCAAAACACTAACAACCCCAATGTTAACTTAAATAGAAACCAAAAACGAGCCTGTCATCTCATATCATGTTGATAGTGATAAAGAAACTCTAGGATATCTAAACACTTTTGCAAAATTACATCTTACTTATCACGAGGTTGATATTTCCTTAATCCCACATTCTTCTTCCTATTTTTGAAATCCCATGATAGAATCTTCCCTTGGAAAGGATCTTGAAATTTATGAGGTAGGAGAAGAAGGGGATTTAGAGTTACCTTTAGCCCCGCCTGAGTTTGAGGAAGGAAATGAATCCTTAATTGAGGGAATGATTGATATAAATATCAGGATGGAGGAGGAACCAAAAATATTGAAACTAGGATCCTCTCTAACTCTAGAGGAGGTAGAAATACATACCTGAATTCTCAAGGAACATCAAAAATATTTCACGTTTAGCTACAAGGAAATGATGAGAATCACACCACACATTGTAGTTTTCAACCTTGTCACAAAGCCAGATGCTAAGCCAATTAAGAAAAAGTCAAGGCCCATGAAGCCAAAGGTGGCCCTCATGGTGAAGGAAGAAGTGATGAAACTCCCATAGGTAGGATTAATCAAGCCAGTTGACTACTCATAATAGGTGTCTAATATCGTCCCCATTCTCAAGAAGAATGGAAAGATCCACATTTGCATAGACTTTTGAGATATCAACAAGGCTTGTCCCAAATATGATTTCCCATTACCATCCATCGATGTTATTATTGACGCAACAACTGGTTTTGAGTTGTTGTCTCTCATGGATGGGTTTTCTAGGTACAATCAAATCAGAATTTGTGAGAAGGATCATGCCAAAACTACATTCATAAGTCCTTGGGGAACCTACTGTTATGTTGTCATGACATTCGGACTTAAGAACATTAGTGCCACATACCATCGAGTGATGAATTATACATTTAATGATCTTATCCATAAGATAGTGGAACCCTATGTGGATGACCTTCTGGATAAGGCCAAAAAGTGCTACAATCACCTAGAGGTGCTTTGTATCATCATTTCTCGCTTGATCAAACATGATGTCATGTTGAATCCTGAAAAATGTGTATTCAGTGTAACAGGAGGCAAGATTTTGGGATACATCATATATTTATGGGGGATTGATGTATACCTAACCAAGATCTGTGCTGTACTGAAAATGACTCCACCATTAGACAAGTCTGGAATCAAATATTTTCTTGGAAAGTTCGGGGCAATCCAAAGGTTTATCCCTGATTTCACTTTTCTTATTGACCCAATCAAAAATTTGTTGAAAAAGGATTAATGCATTGATTGGATGGAAGAATGCAATGAGGCATTTGAGTCAGTTAAATAGTTCTTGTCTCCTCCCACACTCATGCCACCTAAGTCAGATCACCCCTTGATCATGTATTCATGAGCTACAGATGTATCATTGACCTGCATGTTAGCTCAAGAATATGATGATAAACAAGAATGTGCAATCTATTTTGTTAGTCAAACATTGCTTGATTATGAGACGTGTTACACAGGTAGAAAAGGAATGACTTGTTATAGTTTTCATGATAAGTGCTTAAGACATTACATTCTAAATCAAGAAACAAGGGTTATTGTTAAAACAGATCACTTGCGGACATTCCTCACATAAGGCTCCTTATTTGAGAAAGTTGGGTGCTTCATAACTCTGATGGGAGAATTTGAGTTAACATTTATAAATCAAAAATCCATCAAAGAAAATATCATTACGGACTGGTTGACTGACAACCCATTGGATGGAGGTGATCTAGTAAACCTAGATTTCCTCGATGAGTGTGTGTATTTCGTTGAAACCAAGCCTCCCATTTCTACGTGTCCATGGTACACTGACATCATTAATTTTATAGTGGATCATACATACCTAGAAGGGGCAACATCACAATAAAGAAGGTGGTTACGTGTTATAGCTGCTAAATATGTTATCTTGGAACAAGTGCTCTACCGTAGAGACTTTGACAAAATGTTGTTAAGATGTGTTGACGCGGAAGAATCCGAAAAGATTATTTATGAATCAAATAGTAGAATATGTGGAGGTCACTTTGGCGGCCATGCCACTACTTGGAAGATACATTGGATGAGATATTTTTTTCCCATGCTAGAACATGATGTAGTAGAGTTTGTGTGCAAATTCTATAAATTTCAAGAGTTCTCCCACAAGATCCACATATTGGCACAGGCTATGCAACCAATTACAAATCCATGGATCTTCTCCACGTGGGGCTTGGATTTGATAGGGAACTTATCTCCCTCATCAAAAAATGGTCATAAATTCATAATCAAGGCCACAAAATACTTTACTAAGTGGGTAGAAGCCATGCCTCTTACCACCGTTCCTGGATTTGTAATTGCTAAGTTCATTCTGAACCTGATCATTTGTAGGTATGAGGTCCCATAGGTCATTATCTCGGATAATGACACATATTTAAAAAATGATGAAGTTCGTGAGTTGTGTGAAAAGTTAAAAATAAGTCACCACATGACTTCTCTTTATTATCCTCAAGCTAATGGAAAAGATGAGGCTACAAACAAGATGTTAAAGTCCATTCTCCTTAAGACCGTCAAGGAGAAAAAATGAGATTGACATTTAAATTTTTTTTCGGCCTTATGGGCCTATCAGACATCAGTAAGAACACTGATGGAGAAAATCCCCTTTTCTTTGGTATTTGGTGCAGAAGTGATTTTATCGCTTGAAGTTGAAATACCTAGTCTTCGTATCTCGCTGTAAGGAATTATGGGAGAAGAAGGCTATTGAGATGTGCAAATTTCTCAGTTAAAAAGTCTTGATGAGGCTAGAATCAATGCTGAACAATGAAATAACATTTATGCTAACCGAATGGCTCAGCAATACAACAAGAGAGTCCACAAGCAAAAAATATATGAGGGATATTTGGTTTTAAGACTTGACAACCGAATAGATAAAAAATTGGCGAAAGAAGGAAATTTAGACCCAAGTGGCTGGGTCCTTATCGAGTGATAAAAAACTACAAAAATAGGGCATTTCACCTGTGTAAACTAGAGGGTGAGGAGTTTAGTGAATCTATAAACTCTCTTCACCTAAAGAGGTACTTCACATGATCCATTAGCATTTTCATATGTAAATTACTGCATCTACATTGCATTTTTCATCTACTAGTTCATTCTATAAAATTTGTGGTCAAGGGACTTATTATTATAGTATTTCCTAATAACTTCTGAAAACATTGGAAAAACATTCAAATAATTTCTCTACAAATCTTCACAGTATCATCAGTCCAAATAGGGTAAGAAAAAGTTTTGATAGTAACCATACCAAGGCCTACATACTTGGTTCTATTTATGGTCTCTTTCTAGATTAGGTGTCTTTTCCTATAGTATGTTCTAGAAGATTCATGGTGTTACATCTATCTCGTATATATATCATTGGAAATAAGAAAATTCTAAACATTTTTCCTAGATAAATAAGTCAAATGAAAATCCCCATAAAATTCTTATTTTACACATTTCTTTTCCCTACCAACCTTCAGTGTTGATCCTACGTCTCTTACTAGTGATGTAGGGTTGGGAAAGGAGAGAAATTCCCTTACTTGCCTATGCCTTGTCCATGGTGATAAGCCTGTTGATGTCGAATCGCAACACCCCTGAATGTCTCTGCAACTCGATGGGTTGAGACTCTCAGTGCGATTGCATAACATGGAGCTTTTCCCAAGTGTGGGACCTTGCGAAATCGGAAAAGCTCTCCAGATGAAGGCCGGTTCCTATTCCTCTGTTCAGATGCACACGTTGAAAATGCAGAGGGTTTACGAAAAACCTAATCTAACTTGCCAAGGAGACAGGGTAAGAAGATGCATGAAATAAAACCTAAACTACATAGGTGATGCACCGAGGAATGAAGAACACCTGTCTTGCCAATAAACACAAACCATAAAAAACGCAATGCAAGATCATGCACAGATAACCAGATTCACAGTGAAAGATCAGGAGGATGCAAATGAACACAGAGAGGGTTGAGAATCATCCACAGACATGCATTAATTTTCTCCAAAGATTGATACAACACACTGCAAAATGCTAAGAGGCAAAGTTGCATTTACAGTTTCAAATGGGAGGTTTGAACTCCACAAGTTTACCTGTCAAAGAGAAGAGGGTAGGGGCAAAACAAGAATTTCCAACCTTTAGAAAGAATCCCCTCCTTACAATTTATAGGAAGAATGAGAGAGAAAAGAGAGAGGAATTCAAAAACTACCCCAACCACCTCTAGGTTGCATTTAATTCATCTCATAATGATGGTAGGTGAGAACCCCAGCAAACCCAAAAGTGGTGAACTGTATTTTGCATTTTTAAGAATTGTTTCTCACCCAATTAAAGATATCCAGTCGTAGTTGGACATAGGACCTCGTAAGCTTTCCAAAAATTTCAACCTTGCATGAATCCGAGCTCCCAGTCAAAAGTTATGGCCATCTGAATATTTGCGCCAGGGTCTGCTTCCTGTCAGCACTCAAAATGTTGCGCCTCCTGAAGGTGCGCCATAGGCACATCCGTGTGTGTGTTGACATCCTCTTACGTGCGCCAAAGTGCATCCTTTTCCCTATCAACACTCCGTGTCATGCACCATTTCTGTGCGCCAAGGGCACATCCTTTGCCCTGTCAACACTCCGTGTCATGCGCCATTTCTGTGCGCCAAGGCGATAAATGACAGTGATTAGAGCTTCTTTGATTTCTAGAATCTTCTGCCTATCTATATCTACTTGGGGGAAGATATATACAACAATTTGGTGACTCAATGGGATTACCTGCCTACTAGGTAGAAGATCAGTGGCCTTTTAGCAATCCATTGGGCATGGAGTCATAAGCAATAACCTGAAACCAACCTAATATCTGATCCTGATCCTGATATCACAACCCCTTCTTCGAGAGCACGCTGAACTCTAGAAATCCAACCTAGGAGCAACAAAACCTGTGCCAAAGCACTTAGGGAAACTGAAACCTAACTACAACAAGACAATGTGCATACACACTTAGAGGAATTGAAATCTAGGCTAATATTTACAAGGGTAAACCTTTTCCTTTTAGTAGCAATGTTTAAGATAGATTCCGTTAACCGGAATTGGGAGTTCTTCTCCATCTAATGTAGAAAATTGGAAGGAATTAATACTTTTACATCCCGTGATCATGTAGGGGCCACTCCAAATGGCATCAAACTTGGAATGCCTTCCCAGTTTTTCCTGATCTGCATCCCATTTCAGAACTAGGTCCCCCTCCTGGAAGGTCCTTTCTCTTGCTTTCTTATCAAACCATCTTTTAACTAAGGCCTGGTCCTTTTCAATCATCTGAACAACATGCTCTCTGATTTCTTCCAACTCCATCAACTCTGCATACCTGGCCTCCATTGGTTCGAACTTAGACAAATCCAACTACTTCATGTGCTCCAATGCTGGCAATTCTAATGATATAGGCAACACTGCCTCTTTTCCATAAACTAACTTGTAAGGAGAATTACCTATAGACCTCTTTGGCATTATCCTGTCAGCCCATAATGCTGATTTTAGCTTGGTATGCCATGTTCTTTGGTTTTCATCCAGAGTCCTCCTAATGATTCTTAGCAAATTTTTGTTCGTGGACTCTGCCTGTCCATTACCTTGCGGGTAATAATTTGAAGAGGTGCTCAAATAGATTCCATTCTTGATAGTCCATTATGTAATCTTGGAACCTATAAATGCCAATGCATTGTCTGATATGATAGTGGCCGACACACCGAACCTGGTCACTATTCCTTCATAAAAGTCTAGTATGTTAGACTCATTTGCTTCTTTGAGCGCTGCTGCTTCGGTCCACTTGGTGAAATAGTCTGTTTCCGTGAGAATCCACTTGTGGCCTTGGCTTGAGTTTGGATTGATGACCCCGATGAAGTCCAATCCCCATTGCATAAATGGTTGGTCAACCATAATTGGGTGTAATGGAAGTGCTGCTAGTCTTTCTTTGCCTGTGAAGAGTGCACATTTCTTGCACTTTCTTATCCATGTATAGTAGTCACTGAAAACTGTCGGCCAATAATACCCTGCCTTCATTATCTTGAGAGTTGTTACTCGTGGGGTGAAATGTCCTCCAGAATCTCTATCGTGAAAATCTCATAACACCCTTTTAATTTGATTTTTCCCAATGCACCTCAATATAACTCCATTGATGTCTTTCTTAAACAAAATACCATCAACAAGCACATATGGAATGGCTTGTAATCTGAAGTATATCCTCTTTGCTTTGCTCATTTCTGGGGGGCATAGGCCTATCTATAGGAAGTGTATCATATTATGAGTCCAACAAGGAGTAGGCACATCATCATTTTCTTGTTCTTGATCATCCTGTAGTACCAAGGCAGTCTCTTTTTCATCACCTGCTTCAACTTGTTGACTCAAGGCTAGCTGCTCACATAGTCCCTTCCCATGTACTAGTTTGGTGACCTTGATCTCGATGTCATATTCCATGACACGAGTTATCCATCCTGTACGTTTCTCATTTAGATCCTTGTTTAGAAGGAAATCTCTGACTCCCGCATGAGAGACCAATAATTGGATCTTGTTGTTTGAGACTAGGTGCTTGAATTTCTTTAAGCTCCTGATTATTGCAAGGACATGCTTTTCAATGAAAGAGTACCTAGTTTTGTATTCCTCCAAGCCTTGACTGAAGAAAGCAACTGGTTGTTCTAATCCTCCTTTGTTTTTTTGTACCAGGATTGCAGAAATCATGTCCCCACCACCAAAGGCATATAGCATGAAGTCCTTGGAGAAGTCTGGATTGACGAGAGTCGGAGCTTGAGATATAGCCTCTTTTATTGCCTCAAAACTTGCCTTGCCTTCAGATGTCCACTTAAATGCCATGCTCTTCTTTAACATTAGCGTTATTGGCTTTACGAGAGATGCAAAGTTTGGAACAAACATGCGGATAAAATTGACCTTCCCAAGAAGCTTTGAAGAGCCTTCTTGTGACTTGGCAATGGCAATGCTCGAATTGCTTCAACTCTTTCTGGGTCAATCGTCAACCCTTCCTTTGAAACAATATGGACTAGAAGTTTTCCCTCGTGAGCCAAGAATATGAATTTTTTGGGATTCAATGATACCCCAAATATTCTACATCTCTGAAATACTTGCTTCAAATGACAGAGGTGATCCACTGCATTTTTTGAGAATACAGTGATGTCGTTAAGATATATCAAAACTATTTTATTGATCAACCCCTTAAATTCCATATCCATTGCCCTTTGGAAAGTGGTCCCAACATTTGATAGCCCAAATTGCATCTTATTGTAGGCATAGGTCCCCCATTTGGTGGTGAAAGCCGTCTTGAATTGGTCATCTTCTTTCACCATCACCTGATTGTACCCTGAGTAGCCATCTAGGAGAGAGAATCTCTCTGAACCGGATACTACTTACAATATTTGTTCCATTGAAGGAAGTGGGTAATGGTCTTTGAGAGATGCCCTGTTTAGGTCTCGGAAATCCACACACAACCTGATTTCTCCACTCTTCTTCCTGACCAAAACAAATTTTGCAACCCAACTTGAGTGCTTGATCGAGAATATAATGCTTGCCTCTATTAGCTTATTTAGCTCTTTCTTCATTAGAGGTTCAATGTGAGGGTTGACTGGTCTCTGCTTCTGCCTAATGGGCTTAGCATCTGGATCCAATTCTATGGTATGTTGTGCCAAATTTGGATCGAATCCTCTTAAGTCTTCATAGCTCCAAGTGAAGACATCTGGAAATTCTTGGCAAAGCTGTATGAAATCTGATTTCTCCTGCTCAGTGGCCACTTTACCAATTTGAAGTGTTTTGCCTTCCCCAACCAGAATTGGCTCTGAATATTCTCTCTTGACCTGTATGTTAGCCTTTTCCTTACGGAACTAGTCGTTAGGGTTGAAGATAGAATCCAATGTTACTAAACCCTTGGGAAGCTTGTTTATCTACAGCTGCACTACTTGATCCCCATACTGCTGCTCTAACCTGTCCTGATTCCTAGCTGAGAATTCAGCCTCTTCTTGTAAGAAATTGATGATCTGTTGATCGTTCTCAAACACCTGCCAGCTTGTGTTATTATCTGGAACTGCTGGCCTCACAATCACATGGATATGTGGCTATGTTTTTCCCCTTCTGATGTTGTCAACCACATCAAACATTGCTCCAACTGCTGCGAGCCTATCTGCGACTTCATTTTTCTTCCTGGGTATGGACACAATGTTGAAAGATTCAAAATCCTCAATGAGGTCCCATACCCTATTCTTGTAGCTCTTCAGCAAGTCGTTCTTTGTAGCATGTTGTCCCCTAACTTGGTTGACAATTATCTCGCTATCTCCAAACACCTGCAAGTTGTTTATGCACCTTTTCCTGGCCCAATGAATTCCATGAATCAATGCTTCGTATTCAGCCATGTTGTTTGAACAGGAAAACTGGAAATAAAAAGCTGAAAAATATTTGATGTCTTGTGGTGAAATCAACATTGCACCACCCCCAGCACCTTGTCTGCTTCTCGAACCATCAAAAAATAATTTCCAAACTTTGTTTGTATCTTTTTGTTTAGGCTGAATGATGTCGGGAATGGGTGTATTTTCTTCGTGTATACAATACACACCCAATTCAGATTCTTCAATTTCCTTGTATGGGTCAAATTTATGACTCTTGTTTGCCCATTCATCCAAAGTTAAATCAGGAATTCCCTCGACCTTAGTACCTATTTCTAGATCACTTGAACACTCCTCCTGATCAAAAGCCGAGCAATTTACATTGATAGGATTTGGTACATGAGGCTCAATATGGAAATTGGCAATTGGTTCTGACCTGATTGTTGCTTTGGCTCCATACCTTGTCCTAAAAATCATGTGTGACCAATTTGCAGATAAATATCCACCGATTTTTACAGTGAAGTCTCTTGATAGACACAACGCAAAGAGTGGTGGAAGGTCAATCACAGACACATCTTGCAGAACTGTAACATTATGACAGGAATGTAGTGTTAGGATTAACCCCTTGATGACTCCAACAGTTCCTACTGCCGTTCCATCTAGCTGTACTACTCCTTTCAGCACTGGCTCATATTTCAAACCCAGTTGATCCGCTATTTGCTTTGGCATCACTGAACTACTTGCTCCTGAATCTATCATGCAGTTGTGTACCAAGTGGTTTCCAACAACCAATGACACATAGAATGGTGGAGGCTTCAAATACTTGCTTATCTGGCACCCATCCTGTTGCACTGCATTAGTGAGAACTTTCTCATGTCCCTGGTTTGATACATTTGTGGCAGATCAATTAGCCATTACAGCTTGCAATAAATCTCGCTGCCCTGGGATCGCAAGTGATTCCCACATGGAAATGTTCACATGTGTCTTCTTCATTTGATCGATGATGTTGAAGGGGGATGAATTGTCCTTTTGCTGTCCCTTGTTTGGCACAACCTTTTCTGGAGCTTGAACAGGTGCGTGTGTTGCTACAACAGGTACCTTAGGCTGGTTTTGCACATTTGGAGTTATGTTTGGTCTACTGACCCCTTGTTGTGTAAGAGTGGGTTGAGAAACAACTGGATTAGACGGTTGTCCCTCTTCTATGCTTCTCTTCTTTGACCGTGTGTTGGCAGCCACACCTTGAAAAGGCTGTTGGTTAACTCCACAGAAGTCTTCCATTTTCCAATTGGCCAATGTGGTTTCTGTTGGAGGTCCTTCTTGTTGCATTTCTTGCTGTTGATTCTCCTCCAGGCTTGGTTCTTGAGGAACACCAATGGTTTGCACCATCAAGCCCTGATTTAGTGCACCATTGAAACATGCTGACTGATTGTGAGGTAGATTGCAAGGGTAACACCAGTCGTACTCCTGTGCCATGTTATTTTGTGTCGGGACCAAGGCTCTTGAGGACGTCGTTGCATTTGGATCATACGGTCGAAATGGCCTGGCAGCTTGAGGTTGTCCTTGGTTTTGGTTTTGATTTGCAGCCTGAGGTGGTGGTCTATTTTTTTGGTAAGGGGGCCTAGCTTGGTACTGTGCTTGAGGTTGATACGGTCTAGCACCTTGAGCTTGTTGTCTTTTGATAGTCACTAGTTCATTTCCAAGGTTCTGCAGTTGTTTCATGACCTCCTGTAATTCCTTTGAAGTATTTGAAGAAGTTGACGCCTCATTATTGCTTTGATTTCTAGGAGTTGGAATGGGATTCAACTCTGGTGCTTGACTGGTTGTAGGATTTCCCATATCTGGATAGAGAGGCATTGGTGGCCTTGGTGCAAGCTTGCCATCTTGGATCAAACAATTCTCTTCTCTGATAGCTGTGTCGTAGGCCCCTGGTAGCGTTGTCCCTCCCATTGATTGGATCATCATGGCTATGTCTGAATTTATAGCCTTTAAGAAATAAAGGAATGCTCCTTCGGCGGTTGGTCTAATAGCTATTGGAATCCTGTCCCATGTCCGTTGGAATCTGAAGTTGAAATTTGTCATTTATTCGGTAGGAGCCCTTTTGATTGTTCTCAGCTGTTCCAATAAAGACAAATTGTCCGCCCTCTCCCCGAATTGGTTGCAAAGAGCTGAACAAAGTTGGTTCCAATTCATAATAGACCCTACTGCTAGGCTCCTAAACCATTGTAAGGCCTTACCTTTGAAAGATGAAGCCAACAACTTGACTGCAACATCCATTTAATTTATTTCGTGAATTGCACATGCATTAGCAATATCCTGGATGTGATCAATAGGAGTAGTATGATTTTCTCCTATAAAATAGGGTATATTCTTTAGTGCTGCAACTGGAATTTGATTCTGAGCATTTAGGGCAAGTGGAATACTGCCCGTGAAATTGAAAAAGGGATTTGGTGGTAGATGTGCCATTATTATTGGCCTAAGAACCCTGTCGATGCGAGAAAAGGCCTACCAGGTGGAGGTGTAGACAAAGTCCTGTTAGGTGGAGATGGTGATCTTTGTGGTCTTCTTCCTCTTCCTGGTGATAGTTGCAAGTGGAAAAATAGCCCCTCTTCTCAAGTATTAGACCTGGTTCAAATTCTTCTCATGTGCATGGGCAACTTGTGCTGCTACACCACTGAATTCTATCCCTTCGGAGTCGCCAGATGTGTTAGAAAAATGAGCCTCAAAAGGCAAACTTCTGCCAAGTTACACACCAAACCTGACAATATTTTAAAAATAGAATTTTAAAAGACCTGTATTTTTGAGATTTTAGAGTTTGGAATTTGATTTGGAATGAAAGTCCCGAAAATCCAAAAATGCCAGACTTCCGAAAACCCGAAATCCGAAAATCAAAAAACCATGAAATTTTGAAAGTCAAAATCTCAAAAATCTAAGAATACCCTTTTGTAGATTATCCCCCAATCTATCAACTGGTGAAATTTTGACTTGTTTCGAGCAAGCTAAGTCCTTGAAAATTGATTTCAAAGTTTATCCCAGAAGGTGAATATATGAAATTGTAAAACCTACAATTTTTTAAGTCTGAATTCCTTGAAAGTTTCCTTCAAATCTGTGGAATGACCTCTTGGTCCCACCGGGTGTGCCAAAACTGTTGATGTTGAATCGCAGCACCCTTGAATGTCTCTGCAACTCGATGGGTTGAGACTCTCAGTGTGATTGCATAAC
This sequence comes from Taxus chinensis, assembly GCA_019776745.2. Taxonomy (NCBI): domain Eukaryota; kingdom Viridiplantae; phylum Streptophyta; class Pinopsida; order Cupressales; family Taxaceae; genus Taxus; species Taxus chinensis. Next base: position 522,672,693 of record CM034155.1, read on the forward strand.
ATGGAGCTTTTCCCAAGTGTGGGACCTTGCAAAATCGGAAAAGCTCTCCAGATGAAGGCTGGTTCCTATTCCTCTGTTCAGATGCACACGTAGAAAATGTAGAGGGTTTACTAAAAACCTAATCTAACTTGCCAAGGAGACAGGGTAAGAATATGCATGAAATAAAACCTAAACTACAAAGGTGATGCACCGAGGAATGAAGAACACCTGTCTTGCCAATAAACACAAACCATAAAAAACGCAATGCAAGATCATGCACAGATAACCAGATTCACAGTGAAAGATCAGGAGGATGCAAATGAACATAGAGAGGGTTGAGAATCATCCACAGACATGCATTAATTTTCTCCAAAGATTGATACAACACACTGCAAAATGCTAAGAGGCAAAGTTGCATTTACAGTTTCAAATGGGAGGTTTGAACTCCACAAGTTTACCTGTCAAAGAGAAGAGGGGAGGGGAAAAACAAGAATGTCCAACCTTTAGAAAGAATCCCCTCCTTACAATTTATAGGAAGAATGAGAGAGAAAAGAGAGAGGAATTCCAAAACTACCCCAACCACCTCTAGGTTGCATTTAATTCATCTCATAATGATGGTAGGTGAGAAACCCAGCAAACCCAAAAGTGGCGAACTGTATTTTGCATTTTTAAGAATTGTTTCTCACCCAATTAAAGATATCCAGTTGTAGTTGGACATAGGACCTTGTAAGCTTTCCAAAAATTTCAACCTTGCATGAATCTGAGCTCCCAGTCAAAAGTTATGGCCATTTGAATATCTGTGCCAGGGTCTGCTTCTTGTCAGCACTCAAAATGTTGCGCCTCCTGAAGGTGCGCCATAGGCGCATCCGTGTGTGTGTCGACATCCTCTTACATGCACCAAAGCACATCCTTTTCCCTGTCGACACTCTGTGTCATGCACCATTTCTGTGCGCCAAGGGCGCATCCTTTGCCTTGTCGACACTCAGTGTCATGCGCCATTTCTGTGCGCCAAGGGCGCATCCTTTGCCTTGTCGACACTCAGTGTCATGCGCCATTTCTGTGCGCCAAGGCGATAAATGACAGGGATTTGAGCTTCTTTGATTTCTAGAATCTTCTGCCTGTCTATATCTACCTGGGGGAAGATATATACAACAAAGCCCATACTTCCTAATGGTATCATGGGGCAAGGTGTAGGGGGTCTCCTTGAAAAACTTGAAAGTTATAAAGAGTTCATTCAAATATTGTGAAATCATAAGTCAAAACAAAGTGAGCTAGATGTCCAAAATTCCAAAAAGAGTTTAAAACCTCAAAACCAGATTTTTTCAACCAAGTGGCCATCTACGGATCTAAGTCTAGATAAAATAGAAATAAATTCACATTTTGAACTATGAAATAAGTTGAGTAGAGTGAGGTTGTAGCATCTCAATTTGGTTCTGCCAAATCATTGTTTGTCTCTCATCACTACCATTCAAAAAAAATTCATAACTTACGCCCTTTCTGGCTCTTGGTGTTGAGTCTCCGCATCTTACTAGTTGTGTAGAGTTAGGACTAGGGTAAATTCATTCACTTATCATATCACTGTATCACCATGTTTTTCCAAAACAATACAAAGTACCAAATTTGCTTAAAGAAATTAAAGTTCAGCATTACCATGTGTTTGCATTATCATATATTAGCATTATAAAGTACAAAAATAAATCATTTTGTTGTCATTTACACCCACTGCATACATTCTGAAAAGCATAGAAAATTGGAAATTCTAAACATATAGAGTACACATGTGAAATAATCCAAGAGGAAGTCATCTTAGATACAATGTATTACCGAAACAAATAGAAGAGTCTATATATATCATAATGATTCAAGTTTGTGTACAATGCCATCACGCGCTAGGCATGGTCAAAACACTCACAATGAGCCCAAAATATATTTAAAAAGTTGTATAACACCTGAAAAATGGAAACAAAGCAATAAAGGCCCAATGGCCCGTCAATCCCTCTGGGATCCCTCAGATGGTGCACAGCTGTGTCTAGGACTCCGGCTACGACTACGACGATGAAAATGAATTAAATGGTATGAGTGCTCATGGTGGAAGTCATTGACCATGGTCTCATTGTGAGAATGGCTCCACCTCATCATTCGTTCAATTGTATCATACGCAGTCACCTAGGTATGAATGGAGGTCAACACCTCCACTATCTTCTAGATGGGTGAAAACACATCAGTGTGTTTGCTGGCTGATGGTGGCTGATCTAAATCATCAGTCAACTTAGCTCGGGTCTTCCCCAATGGGATTAGTAGGGTGTCTGCACACACCCATTGAATAAGCTCTCGTCAATCCTCTGTAGTCTCTGCAAGCAAGAAAAGAAGAACAAATGATGAGTTAGAAAACCACAAAAAAAAAAAAAGTACCAAACTAACATTCCCAACTAAAAAAGTCAAGAGAAGAGTATCAACATACTTGGATCTCCAGGCATCGAGGTAGGGTTAGTGGTTGTTGCTACTCGTGGTGGTTACGGGGCCTCCCTAAAGCCAGAGGTAAGATGCTATCCTATCACGGACTCGTCATCTCCCTCTCCATCTCAAGTAAGTGGTCTCTCTGAGACAAGGATCTCTCTTTCTACACTCACCTCCTCCTACACCACTCTCAGTATATCCTGAGTATCATGCCACTCAGGGTAACTCTCCTCCTCCTCTATGTGGGATGCCTTGCTAGCCTCAAAACCTAACCCCTCATCCTCCATCTCCTCTTTAACTGACTTCTCCTTGGTCTCATCTCCTATGTGCTCCTCAAATTCAAAGTCTATATCAATGTGATCATCCTACTCTCCACTGTGAATGGGAGTAGACGTAATCCAAAGTAAAGGCACTTGAGGGGCACTAGCTACCCATTGGGCATGGATCGTATGACTAACTACAATAGGTGCACCTGGAGTAACCATATCCCAACCGAGATCCCCTCAAGGGCCCTTCTAGGCCTCCTAAATAGTCCTGTATATTGGTGCCACTGGAGGAAGCATTGCAACATAAGGGAGGCTAATTTGGTGAGGAACCTAGTTGAATGGATGAATATCGAATCTCCCTACCCTATCAACTAACTACCTCATCATGGAACAAGCTACCATTGTAGTTACCTCCTATCCCCACAACCTTACCATGTCCTGATAGGACTGGTAACCATGTCTGTTGTAGTCAAAGAGGCCATTAGCTGATGTGGAATCTGAAGAACCAAAATAGTTGTGCACCTTGTTGCCCATATAACCCCTGGATCTAGCACTGGTATTCCCATTCCATAAAGGGTAATGCACTCATATACTCAGCTCATAACTAGTGTGGGATGGCTCAACAACTGTCCCTGTAACCTAACGAACCTGAATAGGTCATGATAGGTAGTCCTCAGGATTTCTGCTCCCTAGGTATCCATGCAGCCATGCCCCTTAACCTCTAAAATAATGGGAGCCCAAAATTAAAGGAGAGAGTCACCTCCCTTGTTCCCGATCAATCGCGAGGACAAGATGCCCATGGTGGCTTTGTGAATGATGGGAATAGGATTAGTGGTAATAGATTAGACCTTTATCCCCTTCTTTGAGCCAAATGAAACAACGACATCCCCCATATAGGTGGTCCATTGAGTCATCAAAAACCTAGACCATGCTATCTCCAAGGTCGATCTCCTCCTAATTATTGGGAGCCCAATAATGCGGTATACGTCCTCTAGGGTGATAGTCCACTCACCCCTGACACCTGACAACCAGAAAGTGTTCTGATCTGCATCCCAGTAATAAAACAAGTCATAAAGTATGTGACTAACAGGAATGACATGGGGCACCTGTGAAATCCTCCAAATATCCACTCTCTAAAGAGTGTCCATCTCATCCTAAGTCAACTGATCTAAAATCTCTGAGAGCCAATGACACTCCCTCTCATGACTCCAATGGATATACTCCTCCTTCTTCTGCATTCCCCAAAACATAGAAAAAGAGCAAGTTAGTAACGTATATAAAAGGATGAGGTCACCAAAAACATGAAAAAACATCAAAAATCCAAAAAAAATCAAGTTAGCATGCATTTTGGTTATTCTATTTAGAACTGCCACCCTGACAGGGCGTCAGTCTTAGACCGATTTTCCAAACACGTTTTTAACCCTAAAAAATGATCAAAAACACAAAAAAGGACCATTTTTGGAAAAAATAAAAGACTGCCCTATGGGTGCCCCCCCTAGAGACTCATTTAAGACAAGAAATTTTGAAAATGATCCCTTCTAGGTAAAATTTTCAACATTTTTACATTTGAGGTTTAAAAATGCAAAAGTGAAAAAAACCAACCTTAGACCGCGTTGGTCAATCTCCCGCTCATGGAGGCATGATCACGATCTCATAACAGTCATTTCGGCTGTACTCTCATAAAAAATGGTCACTGTGGGTCCAGAGCTCCAAATTCACCAAATCAAATATGCACAAATGAATTGAAAAATGGGTTTGTTTTGATATATATGTGTTATTCTACCTCGTTTTGAGTGTATGTGTTTGAAGGGCTACAATGTTGGTGCATGTATATCTCTATATCCCCACACAAATGGTAAGTCCTCTTATCATTTTGATTTAGTTTTTATTTTTCAATATTTTATCTATTTGCACTTGAGTCTTGTCTTCCTCTTGTAGGTAGAGGGATTTTGGATGGTGATGTTTCGACACACAGGCGTGTTAGGTATAGCTTATAACTCCACATTTCGGGAACATCATACTCAAAATCTACATTTTATGCCTTTTCCTGGCTAAGATGCTTCTCCAAGGGGGAAATATGTACGTACCCAAAATTCCACAGGCTACATTTTTGGAAAACAATTACAAAAGTCCCCAATGATGATTCATGTCCTTTCAAAAGGTATTCAATATCTAAAACCCATTCACACTATGTATTTATAACTTATACTTCCTTACTTTGCATTCCCACACTTTTTTCCAAATTCATGCTTCATTCTGTGTATGTTTTGGCCTTTAGTGCCAAGACCGCTGCCTTGCGTAGGGTAGCGGTCCTACCCGCGTTTTCCAGAATCCATCATGCATATTTCTAACATGTGACGCTTCACTTAACTTCACTTTTAGGATGTGTTTGTGAGCCAATTGTCTAAAACTATTTTTTATTTCTTGGTTCTCCTTCCCTCTTCTATTTTTAAATAGATATAATTAGTTGGAATTGCCTCTTCTTGCCTTGTGCATGAAGGCACATCCCAACCCCAATTCCTACATATTCCATGCTTGTATTCAAGAAAATGGCCTAAGAATTTTGTGTATCTTGCATTTTATTATTGTCACAATCCTACTAGGAATTTCATAGCCAAGCTCAGATCTGTTGTGCTATCTCTCTTCTACTTGCATTACATCCAGATTGCCTTCAAGCTGTCATTTCTCAAGCGCCTTCTCCATTGCTATTATTGCATTCCCAATTCTTTGGACTCATATGGACACATGGAGAAAGAAAGGAACAAACTGAGGGGAAATATACATATACAACCATATTTTCCAAAGATCTTACTTATCCAAGTTGGAATTATTTGTTTGTTTTCTTCATTTTTCAAATTATCAATTTCAAATCATTATTTTCAATTACATATCAAATAAAGTAGTAAAATTGTTCATTTCAATTGATTAGGCAATTAAAAGTAGATCAAATAATTAGGAAAATTCCCCTTTGACATTACCAGGGAAGTTGTGGGGAACAATAGCTCTTCTGGGGTTATGATTTGTTCTTCACCTCTAACGTAGGGTTTGAAGGGTTTTTTTATTAAATTAGGTCATATGTTTTATATTTAGATTCACATATTCACACAAGTAATTAGCTACATTCGGATGATTACTTGAATTCAATTTTTTTATTAGATTAGACACATTGCTTAAAAACTAGAAAATATAAAAAAACATTTAATTTCACTAGATTAGTTTTCTTTCATTGTTTTGTTTTGATATATTGTGAAAATACAAAAAACATAGATTAAATTTCCTTTGATAGTTAGTTTGTTTATCAAAATCATTTCAATTCATTCTGCATGACCATCAATGGTACATAACAAGAAAATAAGTATGGTTCTGATCCTTTGGTCCCACAACCCAACGAGCTGCAATTATTGACGGACATTGATTTTTGTTTACACTTGCAAGTTTTACGTATACCTGCTAGGTATTATGAGAAAATAGAACAATTAAATATGCTAAACATCGCAGTTAATCTAGCTGATGATTATTATACTACTCTTAGAAACAAGGTTTGATTACACGCATGACCATACAAGGAGCACAACCTCCACGAGTCTTTGGTTGTGATCCTCAGGTCCCATAACCCAACGGTCCTGCTGACCAATCAAACATTGACACTGGTTTACATACATTGGTATTTAGATCATCACCACTTCCACTTGACATTATTGCATAATTTCCCATATTGAACATAACAACCAATCAGGATAATACTTTCTAAACTAGATGGAAAATATCCCATAGTCCATGTGGCTTCACTACGCCTTTCATTCTCACTTCCATGACCTTGTCTAGAAATCCATACGTGGCACCCGCAGGTCACTTTCCACATGTTCAATAACCAATAGAAAAAATATCGATAGAGATCGATATTGAGTGGATCCTCCGAGTAGCAATTCTATCAGATTGATCCATCTCATCACTTTAGCTTAGGACAATATTTCTTTCCTTAGACACACAGATCCTGATATTGCATGTTGAAGACATAAGATTGCCTCATTAGCTTGTTCATCATTACCACACTCACATCCATTTCTATTTTTCTTTGGCTTTCTCACCACGACCTCGGGAAGTCGGGTGTGAAGAAGGTCATGAGTTAATTTTTTTTTTTTTAGTGATCCCCCAGATCATATCATATATTTTTATATGGTATGTTAAGAGGTCATGTATAGAGACAACTATCTTATATGCCTCTTCCCAAATAGATTAGGATGACACAAGCTAGAGTGGTTATTACACATCCCCAACGGATCCATATCTACATGGTTAGAACTAGTGGAACATTTTATACGTCACTTTTCTTTTAATATAGAGAGTGATGTTGCCATGCTAGATCTATACAATGCAAAACAAAAAAACAACGAGAACTTTGCTGCTTTCATACAATGATGGAGAGGGTTAGCTAGTCATTTCCCTTCCTCCATACCTAAAAAATAGTTGATAGGTATATTTGTTCCCAACCTCCACCCTGACATTATGTTTTACTTGTATATGCATTGTGGCAACACATTTGAAGAGGTAATCGAAAAAGGAAGTCAAATAAAAAAAGTGTTGTTAGCTAGAGGGACCCTAAATCCCTTTTCACATGATCATAATGATTCCAGAACTGATGAAAATAATTTTTTTGTCTCTAATAGGAACAAAAACATTATCAGTGATGGGATAATAGATTCTAAATGTGTACAAGTTGTTCAAAACCACACTCCTTTAAAGCTTGCAAAGGGAGCTCCACCTACAGAGTATAAACGTCATACTTTCACTCCTCTATTTGAATCAATATCATCAATACTAAAATAGTTAGAGGCCATAAACATGGTTCAATAACCTAAAGTACAACCCTACAGGGATGATGCACCCAAGCCATCATGGTTTAGGGAAAGTGAATTTTGTAGATTTCACTACGTTAAGGGTCACAAAACTGACAAGTTCTTGAAACTAAAACATTACATTTAAGACTTGATTGGTACTGGGGACATAGAAATAGATTCTTCATCCCCTACCAAATCTCCAAAAAAAACTATGGGGATTTTCAAAGAACCTTTCCCCAAGCACGAAGGAAAGAAAAAGCATGATCATGGGTAGTTCTCTCAAAATAAGAGTACCAACTACGTATCAAAGATAGACCATTTTGATGCCTTCATAGGTTAATTCAATTCACTTGTTGAATATATCAACATGATCAAAAGTAGAGAAAGAGAGTGCACCATAGAAATGCAATGAGATCACCTTGTTATCTCAGAACCTCCTCCCTCTCCTTGTCAAGAGCATCATGAAGATGTGTTAGATAAATTAGAGAAGACCATAGCTAAGATTTCAATCTTAGACCTTCTAAATATTTCTAACGTCCATAAGGATATCATTTGCAAAACCTTACAAGGATCAAGAGTATCTGTTGATATAGACCCAACACACTTGCAGGACATGGTAGCGCAAATATCTCCTTTAGAACATGTAACCTTAATTCCAATGGAAGTCTTAGTAGAAAATTTCTCCCATAGCCTACCCTTACACATTGAAATAATAATCAAGCGTAAGAAGGTCAAGAGAGTGCTTGTGGACGGTGGATCGGGTGTAAATATTTGTACTCTTAAAATAGTTTGACAACTAGGGTGCACAGAATATTTGGAGACAAAGGTCATCACCATACAATAAATAATGAAAATCAGTTGGAATGATCACTTTCTCATTGGAAGTTGGTCCCATAAACCATGATGTGAAATTCCATGTCTTAGACTTGGAGCTCCCTTATAAAATATTTCTTAGCCACCCATGGATCCATGTCATGCAAGCCGTGCCGTCAACGTATCATCAGTGTTTGAAGTTGCAACATGAAGGACATACACTTAATATATAAGGGGATTCCCCAACCATTTACTCATTGTAGAGCATTGTCAGGCTATTTTCCTACCATCTATGAGTGTCCCTCTCCAAAGATCGTTGTTCATGTTTAGCCGAAAGCCCTTGCTTCACGAGTTGACCCAGATACCTTTTCTATCAATGAAAATGGTGCTTCCACCTTAGAAACTCCTTTTGTTGCATGGGAGATCAAGGTAAGACCAAGCGGCTATGGAGAGTATGATCTGCAATAAGCCCTCATGGTTCAAAACATTCCCCTATCTGCCAAAGTACATTGTAGGCTGTGTTACAAGTTCCAAAGATCAACGGAGAATTTCCCCTTTGAAAATTTCATTTCAACTGGATTACTAGAAGATGAAAGGATGCTCAACGATATTGTTTTTCATCCTCAAGATGATAAAATGGTTGTATGTTACCAGTCACCCAAGTATGTTATTCTTAATCGAATAATGCTTACTATGGGATATAAAGGAGGTGGTTATGGCCATCAAGGACAAGGTTTATTAGAATCTCTTCTAATACCTCATTGTATAATGGGTAGATCTAGTATTAGCATTCACCTATACAAATATCACTCCTCAGATGACAAGGATGCCTCTTCTAAATGTGAAGATAGTCTGTTTAAAAATGAAAGCGAAACAAATTCCTTGCGTAGTCATCACAAACACCTTGCATCCACGAACCTATTTTCTGACGTGGCTATCTTAACCATAACACCCGCTGTATCCCGTATAAGTTAGAAAATAAAACTCATCTACCCATCAATCATGAATTGGGACCAATAACAACACGTAGCCATTGACATATTTTAGAATGAAGAGGACATTGGTGAGTTTTTTGGTATCCATGATAGTGTTCCCATAAATGATCACAAGAAAGGATTCTTCAGCTCAAAGCATGAGCGTACTTCGGAGAGGAGGTAGAGTTGTGTAGTAACTTAAGTAAAAAATTAAGAAAGGGAAAACGTCTTACATAAAATCCTTACAGATAGAAACATTCCAAGTCCTATAGCAAAAACCTCTTTGAGGCACTTGTGGACAAACAAATAAAGACACCTATGAACAAGATAGTGTATCCACCTAAATATGAAGATCTCCCTGAACCACCTTTGGTAGAGGAGGATCTCAATATACCTCCTGACACTACACATATAGAAGAAGAATCCAATTTAGTGGTGGAGGAGACAATAGATGTTAACATCAACACGGAGGAGTTACCTAGAATGGTTAAGTTGGGAGCTTCACTCTCATCTCAAAAACAAAAAACTTTTACAGGAATTTTAAGAGAATTTTTGGATATATTCACTTTGTCTTATGTAGAGATGCTAGGAATTAATCCTACATTAGTGATGCACAATCTTGTTATACACCTGAATACCAAGCCCATAAAAAATCTCCGGAAGATGTATCCTTGTGTTGCCTTGCTGGTTAAAGTATTGGTAGAAAGGTTATTAGAAGTAGGATTTATCAGGCCCATTAAGTACTTAGAGTGGATTTATAATGTGGTCCCAGTTCATTAAAAACATATCAGTATAAGATTTTGTACTAATTTATGAGATATTAATAAATCTTATCCTAATGATGACTTTACTCTTCCTAACATCAACATGATTGTCAATTTGAAATTTGGTTATGAGATGCTATCACTCATGGATGACTTTTCAAGTTATAACCAAATAAATATTGCTAAGGAAGACCAACACAAGAAAAATTTTACTACCCCATGGGGGAATTTCTGTTATCAAGTCATTCCCTTCAGCCTCAAGAATACAGGTGCTACCTACCAATGGGAAATGACAGTTATTTTTCACGATATGATTAGTGACATCATGGAAGATTATGTAGATGACATATTGGCAAAATCTAGGAATCAAGAAGAGCACCCATAGATTATGTGGCATATTTTTTAGCATTCAAGGGACTACAAGTTTCGACTAAACCTGAAGAACTGTGCCTTCAATGTGTTATCTAGAAAATTGCTAGGATTATTTATTTCAAGGAGAGGAATAAAAGTAGATCCAATAAAGGTTTCTACTATAATAGAAATTCCTCCTCCTACCAATATCAGACAACTACGGAGCTTACAAGGAAATATCCATGCCATAAGAAGGTTTATTTCTCATCTTGTAGACAAGTGTCATACATTCACACATCTTATCAAGAAAGATGTTAGTTTTCACTAGGGATCAGAGAAACAACAATCATTTGCTTTGCTCAAAATCTATTTGGCTTGTTGATAAGAGAACACTTAAAAAAACTCACACAAGAAGTCCATGTGGGAAAATAGGCCAGGTTAAAGGCCACGAAGGGATAGGAAGAACCCGCATGTGTAGGACAAGTCAGCATTTAGGACTTAGCCATTTTTGGGCATGAAGATCTATTTTTAGAAGATAGCGTGCATAACACACCAACGATGTAGAGACGTGCGTGCCACACATTTTCTATTTTTGGAGGATTATATTTAGAGTGCTTTTGTATGGATAAGTCTAAGAATAGGATTGTAACCTCAGTTAACTATTAGTAGTCTATAGATAACACACTTTCATGTGTGGCTATGCATGAAAACGACCCGTGGCTATTAATAGCATGCGGCCTATTTTTGGGTTAGATAAGTGGTGAAGGGCAAGTCCCCACCCTATATATATACATATGTAGTTAATTACCTCATAGGGAGATGATGGATATAGATAGATATATAACATAGTATGTATGTGTGAGGGATAAGTATATAAAGACATGTGCATGTTTATGGATTACCGTATCAGATCCATGCGTGCATCAGCATAGATTTTCAGTATTGTAAGAAGCTTCTGTGTTATTGTGATAATTAAGAGATGTAATATATTGACTAAACCTAAGTTTCATTCTTGTGTGTAATTGGGTAGTGCATGTTCTTATTTCTATCATGATTAATATTTAAACCTATTCTTTCCTAGATCTAGATCTTTCATGCATTGTATAATGATGTATTAGTTATGGATCTATATGCTTTAAGTCTTCATCATGTTAACATTCTGCTACAACAACCCTAAAGAGGGAACTGGTACCTTTGCATGCTTCAAGTGAGTGCTCAGTCTAGGCTGAGTTATGTGCCATCGCATCTAGGGTGTTATCTGGTGAATTCTAGGCTACATCTTTGGTTCCATTTTCAGGACCTCTTTTTCAGTTGTTCTCAGGATGGTTCATGATGAATACATACCAGTTGACCTTAGCAAGTATTGAAGAATGGATATGTGATCTGGAAGAAGAATACGCACGGTGGTTCAACACTGGATCTGAGTTCAACACATGCACTTGGGTAAAACATAATCTATATGATAATTTATATGAGAGCTTTTTCTCTATCTTTCTAGTAGAATTATACGAGTGGCTGATTGCTTATGCATCTAAGTGGAATTGGAGGTATCGCACACTTGTCTGGACACAGGAGGAATTTTAGGCCCTTTATAATGCTAATCTGATTTGGACTCACGCTATGGATATGTGGTTTCATGGTGTTATAAATAGTTATATTATGGAATATTCAATTTTGACGTATTATTTCCCAGAGGTAGCTAAATTCTAGTTCTTACGATATCCAAGAGGAGGTTATCTGTAAGGCATCCCACTTGTGATTAAGATCTTGATGGTAACTTTGAACCTAGAGAGTAAACCGATGGCTAACTAAACCTCACCACGTGTGAGGGTGAGAATAGGTTTGGTGAAAGATGGCATATCTAGCGGCATAAAGAAAAGAGATGAAATGTGGCTTAAGTATAATGAGGCGCATGAGAGGGAGATAGAGAAGCAATGTACTGTTGCAGAAAGTATGGCATTGAGGAGAGAGATGGCTCATGAAGGATTTGAAGCTCATGTAGAAGACGTGGAGCCAGAGCATCAGGAACTCCCCCACCTTGGAAATCATGACAAGGATCCCCCTTGGCCTCACATAGAAGTGTGCCAGTAGAGACTATCTAGGCCATGGGCACGCATCTTAATCCACCTAGTGACCTATCCCCTGTGCTTGGTTTTCCAGTATCTAGTATGACAAGTAATCAACAAGTGAGTTTGGGAAACATGAAAACCAAAGTAGATTAGAGAGAAAGTAAATCAATGGTAGGATAGACAACTTCAATGTTATTTGGAGGAACATTTTTAGGTGCATCATCTACACAAAATGTAAGCGCACCAAATGTTGGATTCACCTCTAGAAGTGGAACTAGCACACAGACTATAGAGGTTCAATATAGTACTACTGTCAGAGCACAAGTGAGTACATCTATAGGTCCTATTCCAGCTACATGTGGAGGATCAGGATGTATAGGTGGTTCTAAAGGTAGGGGAAACATAGGAGGTTCTAGATCAGGTTGGCAAGGTCCACACCAACCCTAGAATATTTATATGGAGACGTCTCTTCATCTTCCAGAGTATAGAGGCATAAAGGATATTGTTGAGCATGTGCACATGTGTGAAATATTATGGCACTTGAAAGGGATCATATCTTCTGAGTGTAAGGAAAGTCAATTTGCTACTACATTATAGGGACGTGCACATAGCTGGTATAGGAAGTTTGACCCTAATCAAACTTGCATGGATTATACAGCACTGAAGGATGCTTTCTTGAAAGAGTTCTATATCCCATAATTTGAGCAGAAAAGTATAAGCACACTCAAGGATATCAAACAAGGCACTACTGAGAGTGTACGTGAGTATGATGCTCATTTTAAAACACTCATATCTAATATTTCTTATGATATCCACGCAAGCCAACATGCACAATGGTTCGTTAGCGGATTGATTACACTATTCAAAAGAGCACTTTCACATAAGACATACATTGATCCACGTGAAGTACTAGAAATAGCTTTTCCTACTGAGGCAGTTGGGAGCATTGACACTGGCGTTAGTCCATTCTTAGAGGTACAGATTACAGTTATGGAAAAACAATTAGAGAAGCTATCAACAAATTCAGCCCATGAAATGCACTCAGGGATTTGGTGTATAGATTGTGAAGTAGAAGGTCACACCAATGATAGTTTCCCTAACAAATATATACACTCATTATTGTTTGACTGTGAGATATATCATTTGAATCATGATGCTAGTCACTATCCTTTGTTATAGTGTGCGATAAGGAAGAATGTATCTTGTTACTGTAAAAATTTTCGGTCCACAACCCATGATACTAAAGATCGTCAGTTGATTAGTTAGATTTAGGATGTTATAGACACTAGGGTACGATAGAAAAATGTAATGGATAATTCTAAGGGTAAGAATGAGCACTAGGATCGGGATCATAATCAAATGCACTATGATAGGAATGAGGGGTGTTTTAAAGGAGGTCATGGAAGAGGACATGGATATCATGGTGGATATGGAGGATGAGGCCATGGTGGAGGAAGAGGTGAGTTCCCTTGTGGAACACGTTATATGTACGGATCTCCTGACCACTATAGGTGTGAATGTCCCCAGAATATTGCATGTTCTTTCTGCGGAAAGAACCATAGCTATGAGGAGTGACCAGACTTATATGAGCATCTCAGTAAGTAACATAAGCAAGAGAAAAAAGGTTTTTGGATGGTTAGAATCCAATGTGTGGTAGAAGATCAGTGGATGCCCAAGATAGCACCAGGACCTAAGGCATTAATAGTGAATATTACTACATGAGCTGAAGAGGCGTGCATAAGAGAGGCATTGCACCAAAAGCCTATGATCACTAAGGAGGAGGTTTTGCATGCAAGGTACCCAGATCCTACTCATAAGAAGGAAGGCTATCAAGAGACCATGGAGGTCCTCAGGAATATTCAAGGTGACATATAATGTTTAAAGGAGTAGTCAAGGAAGATCGAGTAGAAGAAAGAAGTAGAAAAATTCCCCTCTGATATTGATGACATCTGAGAGGTTTGTAAGATGTTGCGCCAGGAGAATATTATTCTGTTGCTAGGAAATTGGTTGAAGGGGAATACCCCATGCACAAGCACCGAGAATGAAGGAAAAGTCCTACATGCAAATCTTCCCCCTCATAGCATTGACTATGACAACGAAATTAATCTAAATGTTGTTGTGGATGGATGGCTACTGAGCAACATATTGATTGATATAGGTGCAGAAGTGAATGTGCTTACATTAGATGCATGGGTAAAAATGGGGAGGCCTCCATTGCAGCCATTATCTAATGTGTTGTTTATGGAAAACTAGACTAAGGCCACTCCCATAGGATTTTTGAAGGATGTATCTGTAACCATATAAGGGGCCAAGTGCACTGGGGATTTTGAGGTATTGGAACTTGCGGAAGCAGACAGTTTTTCAGCCTTGCTTGGATACCCTTGGTGTTATGAGAATAATGCTGACTTGAGATTCAATAAGGGGTATATCAACTTTGAGAACAAGGATGAAATACTTGTAATTCCTTTGAAAAATGGGAAGTATACACCATATGTTGAGCCTCTAAGTGAGGATGACTTAAACACAATATATGTACGCATTATTCAGGACCCACAGGTCAATGAGCCATCAAAGAAACACATCCTATAGTGGGAAGATTCTCATTCTATTAGTGATACTATGAGTATTGCTTGTGACAATTGGGCTCATGGTACATATGAACTAGTATGGTGTGAGGTAAAAAGCATGGTTGCGTATAAGAATGAACTTCATTCTATTCGAAAGATAGGTAGTGCAGTACCTTGGTATACTAGGGTAGAAGATCTTCCTATATTTTTGAAAGCCATGGAAGCATAGTGGACAGATCAAATTAAGAGAAGAGATGTGTTAGTGCATACCTTGCATGGGACAACAACACACTGGTGGGTAGTCCATAGAGATAATATTATAGAATGGGAGGAGATTAGAATTGCCCTATCTACTAGGTGTTTAAGGAGAAATGCACCTACATAGATCTGTACTTATAATGGTGATCAACCTGTTCAACATCACATTTAACATTGTGAGAGACTCTAGACAACAAGACTAGAAGCATTACCACCTTCACTCTGGGTGAATAGATTGTATTCTACTCTACAAGGATGCACATGCACCTAATATGTATATGCAGAACTACATCGAGAGACTGGGAATTGGAAGAATTTGACTGCAGGAATGATCCAGACCTTTGACTACTTCTCGACTAAACTTGCAATAGAAGAAGCATTAAAATTTGTCAAGCGCTTAACTATGAGAGATAATACAAAGGTAGAAGATCTTATTCAAGAAATATTTGGTGAGACAAAGTCCGGAGCACATTTTGAAAAGGAAGAAGAAATGGACTCCATACTACTTAAAAGTGCTTGCCTTGAGAAAGAAAAAGGGAAGATGGTTTACATAGTGGATGATGAGGAAGTTGAGAACCTGGATATTGAGCATTCACATTGGGTGTGAGAGGTCTTGGATAGTGCAGACAAGGATATGTGTGCCTATCACGAACCCATGAAGACAAAGAAGGTGAATATAGGTTTGGAGGTTGAGTCAAAGGAGGTCATAATTGTAGACTATTGGTCAGAATCGGAAGTGGAAAATATCATTGAGTTACTCAGGGATTATCAGGACTTATTCCCTCGAAGATATCATGAACTTAAAGGTGTGCATGAATCACTTGGGGAAATGAAGATAAATCTTAAAGACGGTGCATGCCCAGTTAGAAAGAAAACTTATAGAATGAATCCCAATTTACGTGAAAATGTGAAGGAAGAGATTGATAAGATGCTGAAATTTGGGATTATTCGACCCTTAGATGAGTCAAAATGGGTTAGTCCTATAGCGATAAGTATCAAGAAGGATGGTGGGGTTCGAATCTATGTAGATTACATGGAGTTGAATGTTGGATGTGTCACAAACCCTTTTCCTACACCATTCACTGAGGAAATACTGAAAGGAGTGGTAGGGTGTGAAATATATTCATTCACAGATGGGTTTTCTATGTATCACCAGGTTAGGATTGCTTAGGAGGATCATGAAAAGACAACTTTTACTACTGAATGGGGCTTTTTTTCCTATACTGTGATGCCTTTTAGACTGAAAAACATGCCTGTTGTATTCTTGCAGACAATTGTTTAGGCATTCAAATATTTTATTCATAACTTCTTACAGGTTTATCTAGATGATTGGACAATATATGGGCTTGTGAAAGATCATTGTGACAATCTACACTTAATGTTTGAACGATGCAGATAATTGAGTATCTATTTGAACATCAAGAAGTGCATATTTGCTACACCTTTTGGAATATTGTTAGGACATGTAATCTGCAAGGAAGTTTTGTTAGTTAATCCAACTAAGGTTGCAGTTATTCTAGGCTTGGAAGTTCCTACCAGTCAAAGTGAGGTGCACAAATTTTTGAGTCACACAAGATATTATCAGAAGTTCATCAAAGGGTATGCCAAAGTTGCTACACCCTTGGAAGAGTTACTTAAAGAAAAAGGTTCATTTTATTAGGGAGAACTGCAGTAGCACACATTTGAGATCTTAAAGGAGAAACTTACTACCGCACCCATTATGTGCTTTCCCTCATGAGATAAACCATTTTTGTGCATGTGGACGCCTCTGGCATGGAAATTGGCATTGTGTTAGCTCAACCTGGTGAAGGTATTGTAGATCATCCAATTTGTTTTGCTAGTAGGAAGATGACTCCTGTTGAACAAAATTATACAACTACAGAGTGTGAAGCTTTGTCAATGATCTATGCATTGCACAAGTTTCGATAGTACATTTTAGCAACCCCATTTTTGTTTTATAATAATCACATGGCATTGAAGTATTTAGTGAAAAAACCCATCTTACAAGGGCACATATGTAGATGGGTACTCCTATTTCAAGAGTTTAACTTCAGAGTTGTGGTGAAGCCAGGGAAAAGTAACTCTGGACGAGACCACTTGTCTAGAATTCACTCAGGAGAAGAAGCACAGAAAATTGAAGAAACCATGCTAGATGCATAGTTATATAGGTTACAATGCATACAATTAGAATTAGAAGACGTTGTTGTCTTTCTAAGGACTAGTGTGGCACTAGAAGGAATAAAGGCATTAGAAAAGAAACAACTTGCTATATGCACAACATTGTTTATGTTAATCAGTGGTGACCTCTACAAGTTAGGCAGAGACGAAGTACTACGCCGTTGTGTACTAGAGCATGAGTGTTAGGATATAATGGAGGAGGCACATGGTGGTGTTACAAGAGGCCGCTATGCAAGTGATGTAACTGCCTGAAAGATCCTACTCGTTGGATTATGGTGGGAGACACTGTATAAAGATTGTAAAGTGTATTACAAAATGTGTGACCATTGTCAGTGTCTAGGTAAACTAGGGAAAAGAGATGAGATGCCTTTGAGACCTACTACTAGTGTTGAACCATTTGAGAAATGGGCCATAAAATTTGTAGGACCTATTTTGCCATCTGCATGTAGGACTGGGTCGCACTATATCATTACTTGTACATATTATCTCACAAGCTGGGTAGAAGCAACACATACGAAGGACTGTACAATGGCTACAACAGCTAGGTTTCTATGGGAGAATGTTCTTACAAGATATGGATGTCCTTTAAGGTTGAAAAGTGATAGGGGTACACACTTTTTGAATGAAACTATTAGGATCCTATTAGATGAGTTTATGGTTGCACACCATAAGACTATACCCTATAATCCTTAGGAAAATGGAACTGCTGAGGAAGTCAACAAGATTTTGAGCCAGAAATTGACAAAAAATTGTGATATTAGAAGAAAGGATTGGGATGATAAAGTGTCAGCTATTCTTTGGGCATATAGAACAACTTTTAAGAAATTGAACAAAGCCACACCATTTCAGTTGGTGTTTGTCCTAGAAGTCGTTCTCCCCATAGAATTTATGTTACCTTATTTGCGCATTACACATGCTGGAGGTATTCTACGCTAAACACAAGCTGAAATGGTGTGGCTTTATTCAATCTCTTGTAAGTTTTTCTATATGCCCACTGTTTCAGCGCGTGTAGTAATTTTTATTGTCAATGCCTCAGGTCCTTCTACTATCTTGGGCATCCACTGATCTTATATCACATGCTGGATTTTAACCATCCTAACACCTTTGTTTTATTGCTTATGCTACTTACTCAGATACTCATATAAGTCCAGGCACTCTTCATAGCTATGGTTCTTCCCATAGAATGAACATGCAATATTCTAAGGACATTCATGCCTATAGTGGTCAGGAGATCCGCAACTATAACATGTTCCACGAGGGAACTCAGCTCTTCCTCCACCACGACCTCCTCCTCCATATCCACCATGATATCCATGTCCCCTTCCATCACCTCCTTCAAAATGCCCCTCATTCATGTCATAGCGTGTTGGATCATGATCCTGATCCTGGTTCTCATTCTTACCCTTAGAATTATCTGTTACACTTTTCTGTCATACCCTAATGTTTATAGCATCCTGGATCTAACCAATCAACTGAAAATCCTCAGTATCACGGGTCGTGGAACTGTAAATCTTGCAAAAGCAGGATACATTCTTCCTTATCATGCGCTAAAACAAAGGACAATGGCTAGCATCATGATTCAAATGACAGATATCATAATTCAATAGTAACAAGTAAATAGATCTGTGAGGGAAACTATCCTTGGTGTGACCTTCCACTTCACAATCTATACACCAGATTCCTGAGCGAGTTTTATGGGCTAAATTTGGTGATAGGTTCTCTAACTACTTTGTCATATCTACAATCTGTGCCTCTAAGAATGGACTAACACCAGTTTCAATTCTCCCAACTACCTCAACACACAAAGCTTCTTCCAACACTTCACGTGGATCAATGTATGTCTTATGTGACAGTGCCCTTCTAAATGGTGTAATCAATCCTCCAACAAACCATTGTGCATGATGGCTAGCATGGATATCATAAGATAGCTTAGATAGAAGTGTCTTAAAATGAGCATCATAATCACGTACACTCTAAGTAGTGATTTTATTGATATCCTTGAGTGCACTAATACTCTTATGCTCAAACTCAAGGATATGGAACTCTTTCAAGAAAGCATCTTTCAATGGTGCATAATGTATGTAAGTTTGATTAGGGTCAAACTTCCTATACTAGCTGTGTGCACATCCCTGTAATGTAGTAGAAAATTGACTTGCCTTACGCTCAACAACCATGATCCCTTTAGCGTGCCACAAGATCTCACACATATGCACATGTTTGGTAGCATCCTCTATGCCTCTATACTATGGAAGATGCAGAGACATCTCCATATAAATATTTTGTGGTTGCTGCAGATCTTGACCACCTAATCCAGAACCTCCTATGTTCCCTCTACCTCCAAAACCACCGGAACTAGAACCACATATACCTCTTGATCCTCCACTTGTAGTGGGAATATGACATGTAGATGTACTCCTATGTGTTATGATAGTAGTACTATGCTGAAATCCTACAGTCTATGAGATAGTTCCAATTCCAGAGGTGAATCCAACATTATGCACACTCATATTCAATGTAGATGATGCACCTAAGGATGTTCCTCCAAATATCATTGAAACCATCTGTCCTGCCATTGATGTACTTTCTCCCTAACTTACTCCTGCTCTCCTACTTCCCAAATTAGCTTTCTGTTTACTTATCATACTAGATACTAGAAAACCAAGCACAAGGGCTAGGTCACCAGGTGGATTAAGATGCGCACCCATGGTCCAGGTAGTCTCTACTGGTGCACTTCTGTGTGAGGCTGTGGTGGGATCTCTATCATGTTTTCCAAGATGGGGGAGTTTTTGATGCTCTGGCTCCATGTCTTCTACATGAGCTATAAATCCTTCATGAGTCATCTCTCTCCTCGAAACCATACTTTCTACAACATAATGTTTCTTCTCTATCTCCCTCTTGCATGCCTCATTATACTTAAGCCACCTTCCCTCTCTCTGCCTCTCTTCCACTAGGTCAACCATCTTTCACCAAACCCGTTCCTGCGCTCACACATGGTGAAGTCTAGTTAGCCATTGGTCTACTCTCCAGGTTCAAAGTTACCATCAAAATTTTCATCGCCAACAGAATACCTCGCAAATATGCTCCTCTTGGACACCATAAAAACTTGAATTTAGCTACCTCCGGGAAAGAGTACATCAAAATTGAATATTCTAGAATATAACTGTTTAGTACACCATGAAACCATGTATCCGCAACACGAGTCTAGATCAAATCATCATCATAAAGGGCCTGAAATTATTCCTGCATCTAGACAAGTACGCAATACCTCTAATTCCAATGAGATGCATAAATAGTAAGCCACTCGTATAATTCTATTGGAAAGATGGTGAAAAAGCTCTCAAATAAGCTATCATATATATTCTATTCTACCCAAGTGCGTGCGTTAAAATCAGATCCACTGCTGAACCATCATGCATATTCTTCCTCCAGATCGTGTATCCATTCCTCAATACTTGTTAGAGTTAATTGGTATGTATTCTTCGCAAACCGTCCTGAAAACAACTGAAAAAGAGGTCCTGACAATGGAACCAATGATGCAACCTATAATTTACCAGATAACTCCCTAGACGCGTTGGCACATCACTCAGCCTAGAATAAGTGCTCACCCGAAGCGTGCAAAGGTACCAGGTCCCTCTTTAGGGTTTTCATACCAGGATGTTAGCATGATGAAGGGAGAAACATATAGATTCATAACTAACCCATCATTCTACAATGCATGCTACTTTCATATCTTTGAAAGAACAAGCTTTAAACAATAATCATGATTGAATCAATAACACACACTACTCAATTACACATAGGAATGACACCTAGATTCAGCCAAATTCTTCCATCTATTAATAAACCCAGAAGCTTCTTACAATAATGTCAATCAATACCAATACGCGTATGGATCTGATACAATAATTCAGTCATATGCGTATATCTCTATACCTTCATACATTTATCACACTCATTCCCCCTTACCACTATGTACCTCACATCATATATATAGGGTGGGGACTTTCCCTTCACCACTTATTTATTCCATAAATAGGCCGCATGCTATTAATAGCCATGTTCTGTTCACAGGCATAACCACACATGCAAGTGTGCTATCTATAGGCCTCTTACAATTAACGAAAGTGTCAATCCTATTCTTAGCTTGTCTCCATGCAAAAATCTTCAATTTGATCCTCCAAAGATAGAAAATGCATGATGTGCACGTCTCTGCATCGCTGGTGTGTTCCGCACGCCATTTTCTAAAAATAGGTCATCATGTTCAAAATTGGCTAAGTCCTGAATGCTAAATTTGCCTTCCGCGTGCGGGTCATTCCTATACTTTCACACCCTTGATCCTAGCCTTCTCTCCTGCATGAACTCCTTGTCTGTTCTCTAATAAGTATTCTCTGATCAACATTGACTATAGATAGCACACTTGCATGTGTGTCTATGCATGAAAATGGAGCGTGGCTATTAATAGCATGTGACCTATGTTTGGGTTAGATAAGCAGTGAATGGAAAGTCCCCACCCTATATATATATATGTGTGTGTGTGTGTGTGTGTGTGTGTGTGTGTATGTGTGTGTGTGTGTGTGATGGATAAGTATACAAAGACATGTGCATGTTTCTAGATTACCATATTAGATCCATGCGTGCATCGACATAGATTACCAGTATTGTAAGAATCTTATGTGTTATTTTGATAAAGAGATGGAATATATTGACTTAACCTAAGTGTCATTCTTGCGTGTAATTGGGTAGTGCATGTTCTTATTTCTATCATGATTATTGTTTAAACCTAGTCTTTCCTAGATCTAGATCTATCATGCACTATTTAATGATGTATTAGTTATGGATCTATATGATTTAAGTCTTCATCCTGTTAACATTATACTATAGCAACCCTAAATAGGGACCTGGTACCTTTGCACGCTTTGGGTGAGTACTCAGTCTAGGATGAGTGACGTGCCAACACATCTAGGGTGTTATCTAGTTAATTCTAGGATGCATCATGGCTAAACCCCCTATTCTAATGCCATCCACGACAGGTGAACCCTTGTTACTCTACATATCTACCACACACTTTGCAATCGGGGAATTATTGGCCCATTATGATAAGGAGCAGAGAGAAAACGTTGTGTACTACTTAAGCCAGATGTTGATAGATTACTAATTCAACTATCCACAGATAAAAAAGGATTGCTTGACCATAGTTTTTGCCTTTCAAAAACTACGTCACTATCTGCTCAATAATAAGGTCAAGCTTATTTTAAAGGTAGATCGATTAAAATACTTATTTTCAAAGCCCACACTCACAAGAAATATGGATAAGTGGATCATCTTACTTAGTGAGTTCGACATTGAGTATGTACATCAAAAGTTAGTAAAAGGACAAGGTCTAGCAAATCAACTAGCAAAATATCTGCTACCAGGTATTGAACCTTTGAGTTTGGAACTCCTAGATGCATCTGTGATGTACCTTGAGGAATCTATCATATGGAAACTATACTTTGATGGTTTCTTTACCTTTCATGGTTAAATTTCCAGAGTTTTGTTGATCACTCTTACGAGAGACTTGATTCCTTAGGCATTTCTACTTGGGTTCCCATGCACAAATAATATAGAGGAGTATGAGGCCCTTATTGTGAGGATGAAGCTAGCTATTAAGTGGGATATTAGATGAGTAAATGTAATTAATGATTCCATGCTGAGTATAAAACAAGTGAAAGATGAATACAAAGTAGAAGATGAGAAAATTCTTCCATACAAAAGAATGGTTGATTCTTTGAAGGAGTTATTTGAGTAGATAACATTCGAAAAAATAACAAGAGCCCATAACAGATGTTATGGCTATATTAGGTTCTATGTTAAGTATTCCACATGTAAACAACAATATGCCATTTTTTATGGAGCCCTTATGAACGCCATCATATGAGATGTCAGAGTCTTGTTTGGTGTGTGAAGTTGTTGGTCCCTTTTCCCCGTGGTACTGTGAAATATTTAAATACCTCCATATGGAAACTTTCCTAAAAATATTTCTTATGCCAAAAAATTAACCCTCATCCAGCTTATAGCTCACTACACCCTACTTGGGGGAACCCTCTTCCATCGAGGCTATGATGGGAATATGTTACGTTGTCTAAATTGGATGAGTCCATCCAAAAAATTAAAGAGGTGAATGAAGGCATCTACGGGGATCATACTAATGGGATCCTATTGGAAAAGAAAATACTTAAGAGTAGGATACTATAGGCCTATGATGGAAAATTATTGTTGCAAACATGTGAAGAAATGCTTAGGTTTTCAGAATTATGGCAATTTAAAACATTCTCTAGTGCAATCCTTGCAGCCTATCACAACAACTTGGTCGTTCTCAAAGTGGGATCTCGATCTAATAGGTTAAGCTTAACCTCTTATCCTAAAATGGTCATAAGTTCATCATCACCACTCCTGAATACTTTACAAAATAGGTAAAGGTGGTTCCTCTTACCTATGTTGAAGGTTCCTAAATATCTAAATTTATAATGAATCATATCATCTGTTGATACAGTATCCCTACTGCCATTATCACTGAAAATGGTAAGCCATTTAAAAACAAAATTTTGAAAGCATTATGCAAATGTTTTTAAATATATCTCAAGTTCCCAACCCCCTATTACCCTCAAGGTAATGGTAAGCTGAAGATTCCACTAAAACCCTCATTCGTATTATGGAGAAGATGGATAATACAACAGGACGTAACTAGAATTTACAAATTCACCCTACCCTTTGGGCATTCAGAACATCTATCTACACTCCTACATGTGCCGCTCCATAATATTTAGTATTCTTCATAGAAGCCATGCTACCCCTAAAGATCAATATCCCCTATTTTCATATTGAGCTAAGGGACTACTTGAATTAAGAGGACTACAAAGTAGCTTGACTGGAAGATTTGGAGCTGTTAGATGAGAAACAAATTCATGCAATCAATCACCTTAAAGTATATCAAGATCGAGTGTGGAGAAGCTACAATAAAAATAATAATACCTCGTCAATTTGAGGTAAGAGACTTGGTGTTTAAAGAGAATTAAAAAACACCACAAAGGACTAAGAAAAGAAGGGAAAATTTGAGCTTGATTGGCTAGGGCCATATGTTGTGGTTTCCAAGTTTGGTTTAGGTGCCTATAAGCTTGCCTATTCAGATGGCCAAGATATTTGGGAACCCATGAATGCAATGCATCTTAAGTTTTTCTATGTTTAGGTGTGGGGTCCCTAAAATATTTGAAAATGACAAGAAAGTATAAAAATAGAAAAAGAAAAAGAGAAATAAACAGGTGCATCCAATAGTGAAAAGCACGCAATAGTGGCACTTTGGATAAGTCCTTTGGTGAAAATCGGTCTCTGGTGCCATTGGAGGGTCTATTATTCATAAGCATTTTAGGTCTAGGAGTATGATAGCTTTGTCTTAAGCTAGTCTTTACCTTCGTTTGAATCCTTTGTGATCTTGTTCCTCTTTTCCTTGATCTGGCTGATCTTACTTTTGAATGTAGAGAGTTTGAATTTTAATGTTCCCATCTCACGTAGGGGGAAAATTTGCATCGTCACCTTTTGTCACATAATGCGTGACATTAGACCCTTGTACATGATCCATAAACTTCTTCTTTGGAACTCTACAAATCACATAATTCTGCTATTCTACTTTCAAATTTGGAAAATGACAAATTTTCTTGAAAAATTAGAGCTTCGTGACTGATTATCTAGTGCTATAGAAAGGAAATTACAGAGAAGGAAAGAATTCAAAACTTCAACACCAACAATTTTATCTTGGAAACCTCCAAGGAGGAAAACCAGTCGGGAAGGGCAACTACTCTTTCTTCCCACTTTTATTGGTCTAATATAGACAATTACAGATTACAATAAGTATGAAAAGAAGCAACAATGTAAACCTTCTCTCCAATTACTTGCTTGCTCTGTTTCTACACCTTGCTCCTACAATTCCATTCCAGCACTAAAGATCTTACTCACTGCTCTCATTAAAATTTGCTTCTTGATCTCTCTAGATATTTGAATAGCCATTCTCTTGCTCCTTTCATGCATTTATAAGCCTTCCCATGTCCTCCCATGCACTGGAGGATGTGAAAGGGCATGGAAGGGGAAGAGACACATATGTGAGCTTCAAATTCACATCCATTCACGTTCCATTCTTCTTTTCTATTCGAAAGTGTCATGACCGCCACCCTGAGTAGACCGGTGGTCTCAGAAATACCACCCTAACTGGGAAGTGGTTTCAGGACCTCTGCCCCTGTAGGGTGGCGGTTCTGAAACCACCGCTTTGCACAGAGCGGTGGTTCCTTCTAGAACCTCCGTTTACCTCATTTTATTCACTTTTCTTATTTCTCCTTCTTGGTGCTGATGGAACTGATGAAGTGGTGTGTTTTTCTGGATCCCTATGGATCATACCTCCCCTACTTAGGAGGCTTTTAGTCCCACAAAATCTTAGTGGGGGAGTGGTAGAGGAATCAACTCCCTCTCGTGCTCATTCGAGTACCACTGGGTCTGCCTTGGTGTCTTCTCTTGTCTAACCTACCAAGACTCCTGTGGATCTCTCATTTTTTACTCCAGTGCTACATCCTCCTCTGAGTTACCTTGAGTACAATCCTCTTTGGAAGGTAACTTTTGTATCTTTCCTTCTTTTTCATGCATAGATGGCGTTAGTGCTTGCGAGCTCTTGCAACTTGTTATCACGTGCATCTGCATGAAGTATGGCATGAAGGTTTCTTCTCCAACCTGCTCAAGTATGGAAAAGGTCCCATACTATAGTGGTTTAGTCCTTTCCTGTCTTTGTCTCTTGAGATGGATTGGCCAAATCCTCTCCAAGTACATTGCTGTTATAGTCACCACCGTTCCTTGTATCTCCTCTTCTTCTTGCTGCCCCCATGGTCAATTCTAGTGAATCCATAGGTAGATACGGTGACTGCATAGCGGAATTTGGTTTTTCTCCTTGAATGAGTAGTTCTTGTGGTGGATTCTTCTACAAAAAATGACAAGTGCTATCCAAATTCTCCATCCTTTGGTCAAAAATATCCATGCTCTCACGTCCATTTTGATTTTCTTCCAATGAAAGCAAACAAAACTGATTATTTTCTTGAATAAGTCTTGGTGCTTGGTTGGCACTTACCATAGCCTTCTTTGATTTTCTCTGGTGTTCCCCGATGTTAGAACCGACTCTGTCCTTGACCCATCTGTATTGGTTCTCCCTCCTTGTGAACACAACATCCCTGGCATACAAGTAAGGACTTCCGAAGACAACGTCAAATGCATCAAGTGGAATAATATCAGCCTCTAATACATCTATGTATTGGGTATTTATCCCAAACTGAAACTTACACTTCCTTGTAACTTGTATTTCTACACCCTTCTTCACCCATCCCAGTGGGTATGGATGTGGATGCGTGTAAGTTCTCTAGACCAAGTTGTTCTACAACCGCATCAGAAATCAAATTTGACTGAGAACCAAAATCTACTAAAGTGTTTACCTTAGTCTTCTTGATTTGGATTCTGATTTGAAATAGCTTACTCAGATGTTCTTCTACTGCTGCCCCGTACATGTGAGTGGCCATGCATCCCAACCTATCTTCTACATCTAAATCATCCTCAATCTCCACCTCTCTTTCTATCTTCACAGTGGCCATGGATTTCTTGGAATCCTTGGTTCGGTGCTTTGGGTGTAATTCTAGATGCAACTTCCAACATGTGGCGTCAGCATGTCCATTTACATCACAATTCTTACATAAATTCTTAGGATTTTTACAAGTATGCAAAGAAGTAGCAGTATGTTTACCTTTCCATTTACCTCTGCTACTTGTCTTCCCTTGTTCTTTGTCCTGTTGTTCTGTTGACTGGTCTCCCTTTGGCTCTATTTCTCCTTGCTTCTTCTCGTCATCAATGTAGTATGCTTGTATACAAGCTTCATTGAGATCCTTGGGCTTCATGGAGATTACCTTCCTTCGAAGGTGAGTGTGAAGTCCTCCCAAATACTTGGTCAGAATGTCCTCATCCTCCAAGTCCATATTAAGCAACATGGCTTGTCTCTGAAATTCCGTAGTGTAGTCTTGCATGCTTTGACCGCTGCCCCATCTAAAGTACTACCACTTAATCATCATGTCAGTCTTATGACCAATAGGATATAAGTTAGCTCTAATCAATTCTTTAAAACCTTTCCAAGTACTGACAATAGGATGTTTCTTCTTCTCACAAGTGGCTAGATGGGTTTCCCACCAAACCAGAGCATGACCTTCCATTTTGAGACGTGCAAAGGTGACCCTTTGTGCCTCAGTGACATTATGCACACTAAAGTAGACTTCCAACTATTTTATCCATTTATCCAGTAATTCTGCATCTACTTGTTCTTCAAAATTCTTTATTTCCACTTTTGTTTCAACTTTAAAAGGTGTATGTGCAGATTTTACCTTCTCGCTTACAATTGGCATCTCTTCATGCTCTTCCCATTCTTCCTCTTTGTGGCTCTTTCTGATACCAATTTTTTCGGCTAGTGCTCGAACCACCGAGTCCATGGAATCTTTCTTAACTGAAACCATATTTTGTAGATTTGAAATCTCTTCTTTTTTTTATTCAATCTATCCATCATGGTCTCTAGCATCTCGACTCTACAGACCAAGTTCTCTTCCTCCATTTGAGCTCGAATTCTCTGTTTCCACTTCTTTGTAGAAATATCTGGCTCACAAGGTAAAACTTATTCACCTTTGGACCTTGTCACTGTCATACAAAATCACAAGAAAGATTCAAATACCACAGTCCTGGATATATAATCAGCTCTGATACCAAAATGATCCGTAAACTTCTACTTTGGAACTCTACGAATCACAAAATTATGTTGTTCTACTTTCAACTTTGGAAAATGACAGATTTTTTTGAAAAATTAAAGCTTTGTGGCATATTATCTAGTGCTATAGAAAATAAATTGTAGAGAAGGAAAGAATTCAAGACTTTAACACCAACAATTTTATCCTGGAAACCTCCAAGGAGGAAAACCAGTCGAGAAGGGAAACTACTCTTTCTTCCCACTTTTATTGGTCTAATATAGACAATTATAGATTACAATAAGTATGAAAAGAAGAAACAATGTAAACATTCTCTCTAATTACTTGTTTTCTCTGTTTCTACACCTTGCTCCTATAATTCCATTCCAACAATGAAGATCTTGCTCACTACTTTCATTCAACTCTACTTCTTGATCTCTCTGGATCTTTAAAAGCCCATTCTCTTGCTCCTTTCATGTATTTATAGGCCTTCCCATGTCTTATTGTGCACTGGAGGATGTGAAATGGCATGTAAGGGGAAGAGACACATCTGGGCACTTCAAATTCACATCCATTCACGTTCCATTATTATTTTTTGTTCTTAAGTGTCATGACCACTGCCCTGAGAAGAAAGGTGGTCTTAGGACCATCACCTTGGCTGAGCGGTGGTTTTAGGATCGCCGCCCCTGTATGGTGGCAATTATGAAACCACCACTCTGAAAAGAGTGGTGGTTCCTTCCAGAACCTCTATTTACCTCATTTTATTCACTTTTCTTGTTTCTCCTTCTTAGTGTTGATGGAACTGATGAAGTGGTGTGTTTTTCTGGATCCTGATGGATCATACCTCCCCTAATTAGGAGGATTTTGGTCCTACAAAATATTAGTGGGGGAGTGGTAGAGGAATCAAATCGCTCTCATGCTCATTCGAGTACCACTAGGTCTGCCTTGGTGTCTTCTCTCGTCCAACCTGCTAAGACTCCTATGGATCTCTCATTTGTTCCTCCAGTGCTACATCCTCCTTCAAGTTTCCTCAAGTACAATCCTCTTTGGAATGTAACTTCTATATCTTTCCTTCTTTGTCATGCATAGATGGTGTTAGTGGTTGTGAGCTCTTGTAACTTACTATCATGTGCATTTGCATGAAGTATGGCCTGAAGGTTTCTTCTCCAACCTGCTCAAGTATGGCGAAGGTCCCATATTGTAGTGGTTTAGTCCTTTCCTGTCTTTGTCTCTTGAGATGGATTGGCCGAATCATCCCAAAGTATGTTTCTTCTATAGTCACCATTGTTCCTTGTATCTCCTCTTCTTCTTGTTGCCCCATAGTCAAGTCTAGTGAATACGTAGGTAGATACGATGATTGCATAGCGGAATTTTGTTTTACTCCTTGAATGAGCAGTTCCTATGGTGGCTTCTTTTGCAAAAATTGACAAGTGCTATCCAAATTCTCCATCCTTTGGTCAAAAATATCCATGCTCTCACATCCATTTTTCTTTTCTTCCAATGAAAGAAAACATAACTAATGATTTTCCTAAATAAGTCTTGGTGCTTGGTTGGAACTTACCATAGCCTTCTTTGATTTGCTCTGGTGTGTCCTGATGTTAAAAATGACTCCATCCTTGACCCATCTGTACTAGTTCTCCCTCCTTGTGAACACAACATACCTGGCATACAAGTAAGGACTTCTGAAGACAACATCAAATGCATCAAGTGGAATAATATCAGCCTCTAATACATCTATGTATTGGGTATTTATCCCAAACTAAAACTTACACTTCCTTGTAACTTGTATTTATTCACCCATCCCAGTGTGTTTGGATGTGGATGTGCATAAGTTTCTAGACCAAGTTGTTCTACAACCGCATCAGAAATCAAATTTGACTGAGAACCAGAATCTACTAAAGCATTTACCTTAGTCTTCTTGATTTGGATTCTGATTTGAAATAGCTTACTCATCTCTTCTTCTTTTGCTGCCCTGTACATGTTAGTGGCCATGCATCCTAGCCTTCCGTCTACATCTGAATCATCCTCAATCTCCACCTCTCTTTTTGTCTTCACAGTGGCCATGGATTTCTTGGAGTCCTTGGTTCGGTGCTTTGGGTGCAATTCCGGATGCAACTTCCAACATGTGGCATCAGTATGTCCATTTACATCACAATTCTTATAGAAATTCTTAGGATCTTTACAAGTATGCAAAGAAGTAGCGGTATGTTTACCTTTCCATTTACCTCTGCTACTTGTCTTCCCTTGTTCTTTGTCCTGTTGTTCTGTTTACTGGTCTCCCTTTGGCTCTATTTCTCCTTGCTTCTTCTCGTCATCAATGTAGTATGCTTGTATACAAGCTTCATTGATATCCTTGGGCTTCATGGAGATTACCTTCCTCTCGAAGGTGAGTGTGAAGTCCTCCCAAATACTTGGTCAGAATGTCCTCATCCTCCAAGTCCATATTAAGCAACATGGCTTGTCTCTGAAATTCTGTAGTGTAGTCTTGCACGCTTTGACCGATGCCCTGTCTAAAGTACTACCACTTAATCATCATGTCAGTCTTATGACCAATAGGATAGAAGTTATCTCTAATCGATTCTTTAAAACCTTTCCAAGTACTGACAATAAGATGTTTCTTCTTCTCACAAGTGGCTAGATGGGTTTCCCACCAAACCAGAGCATGACCTTCCATTTTGAGATGTGCAAAGGTGATCCTTTGTGCCTCAGTGACATTATGCACACTAAAGTAGACTTCCAACTATTTTAGCCATTTATCTAGTAATTCTGCATCTACTTGTCCTTCAAAATTCTTTATTTCCACTTTCGTTTCAACTTTAAAAGGTGTATGTGCAGATTTTACCTTCTCGCTTACAATTGGCATCTCTTCACGCTCTTCCCATTCTTCCTCTCTATGGCTCTTTCTGATAATGATTTTTTCAGCTAGTTCTCAAACCATCGAGTCCATGGAATCTTTCTTAACCGAAGCCATCTTTTGTATATTTGAAATCTCTTCTTGTTTTCTATGCAATCTATCCATCATGGTCTCTAGCATCTCGACTCTACAGACCAAGTTCTCTTCCTCCATTTGAGCTCGAATTCTCTGTTTCCACTTCTTCGTAGAAATATTTGGCTCACAAGGTAAAACTTATTCACCTTTGGACCTTGTCACTGTCATACAAAATCACAAGAAAGATTCAAATACCACAGTCCTCGATATATAATCAGCTTTGATACCAAAATGATCCGTAAACTTCTTCTTTGGAACTCTACGAATCAGACAATTATGTTGTTCTACTTTCAACTTTGGAAAATGATAGATTTTTTTGAAAAATTAGAGCTTCGTGGCATATTATATAGTGTTATAGAAAGGAAATTGTGGAGAAGGAAAGAATTTAAGACTTCAACACTAATAATTTTATCCTGGAAACCTCCAAGGAGGAAAACCTATCGAGAAGGACAACTACTCTTTCTTCCCACTTTTATTGGTCTAATATAGATAATTACAGATTACAATAAGTATGAAAAGAAGCAAAAATGTAAACCTTCTCTCCAATTACTTGCTTGCTCTGTTTCTACACCTTGCTCCTACAATTCCATTCCAGCACTGAAGATCTTGCTCACTGTTCTCATTAAACTTTATTTATTGATCTCCCTGTATCTTTGAATGCCCATTCTTTTGCTCCTTTCATGCATTTATAGGCCTTCCCATGTCCTCCCATGCACTGGAGGATGTGCACGGGCATGGAAGGGGAAGATACATTACTAGGTGCTTCAAATTCACGTCCATTCACGTTCCATTCTTATTTTATGTTCGAAAGTGTCAGGACCACCACCCTGAGAAGACAGGAAGTCTTAGCACTGCCACCCTAGCTGGGAAATGGTTTCAAAACCGCCACCCCCTCCTTGAGCAGACCGACAGTCTCAAGACCACCACCCTAGTTGGGAAACGGTTTCAGGAATGCCGCCCCTGCAGGGTGGTAGTTCTGAAACCACTGCTCTACACAGAATGGTGGTTCCTTCCTGAACCTATGTTTACCTCACTTTATTCACTTTTCTTGTTTCTCCTTCTTGGTGCTGATGGAACTGATGAAGTGGTTTTTTTTTCTAGATCCCGATGGATTAGTACATCCCATCTAATACTAGGGGCATTCATATTTCTTCATTTCCTTACAAGTTTGCTTGGGAAAAATTCTTAGAAAATATTACAAACATTCAAATAACTGTTTGAAAATATCAAAACATGTAGATACGTTCCTTGAAAAACTCAAAAAATTAAAATACGTTTCGTAGAAAACTTCAAAACAATAGAAAATTGTCTCGAGATTATACCCAAAACAAGGAAAAACATCCCAAAACTATCCCACAAAAATAAAGTAGCAGTTTTCTTACTTTTAGTTGTTGGTTTGTATGGATTTAGTTGCATTGATGTTTCATATTGTGTTCGTTAAATTAGATTCATTTGCTTACTTATATTGATTGTTACTTTAGTTTTTGGTGCATTACATAGAGTTTGTTTTATCTTGCATACTTTTAGATAAGTTGTGTTGCTTTTGTTAGATTTATTTAACTTGTGCTTGTTATATTACTTGTACATTTTTTTTTATCATTTCGTCATCATACAAAATAAACCATCATGTCTACACATCATATATCAATAAAATCTAATTCTACATCATACATGCATGCTAAATCTAATCAATAGTACTTTATCATCAATGGGGCAAGAGGGGTTGCGCATGATCAAAATATATCCCCCCATACCAATATAAAAAATAAAAACATGTTTTTACTTAAAGAATCTCGTCAACATGCAATATGACATCATGTAAGGATATCTCATGCATCTAACAACATGTGATACAAACATAAACATACAAATTAAGCATGATTTCTCATTAAAAAAGTGTGGTACATTGGTAATACATCAATCATCATACATCATCATAAATATAAAATGTCTGTGTACAAAATCAATGCATCTCGACACATATCA
Organism: Taxus chinensis; assembly: GCA_019776745.2. Classification (NCBI taxonomy): domain Eukaryota; kingdom Viridiplantae; phylum Streptophyta; class Pinopsida; order Cupressales; family Taxaceae; genus Taxus; species Taxus chinensis. The sequence continues at coordinate 522,705,966 of CM034155.1, forward strand.
GATACAAAAAGGCCATTATGGGCATGGATAAAAAAATGTGCCTTCATCAAGAGGCATAGTAAAAATAATACATAACTTTCATATGTACAAAAATGTGCCTTCATCATGAGGCATGATCAAATAAATTACATATATATCCGCACAAAAGTATGCCTTCATATTGAGACAGTACACTAAATATATACATCTAGTATATCAATAAGAGAGTCAACCACAACTCTCCGAGACTTCATGGTCTGGGTTGGCCACTAGGTGGGGGAATCTGAGGTGTTTGATGTGAAGAAGGAATTACACCATGTTGTGTGGACCCATGCTGCTTTGAAGCCTATTGTCCTGAAGAACATTGTACAGATCACATTGATCACAAAAACCTATGTCCTCTAGATTGTGACATGCTACCTGCTATCTGACTATACTCAGGAGCTCTCTGTTCATCTAGGATGGCTGCATGATACTGTATCCTGTAATATGTAGCCTCGACTGCTAGGGAAGCACTATGACTAATCAATAACTATACTCCTGAAGCAATTCCTACATGCTAAAACGTGTTGCACTCCGCCCTCACACTAGCTAGCTCTATCTGCAACTAGGATCTGTCTGCTACAACTTGGCCCCTCTCCGCATGTAGCTGTAGCCTCTTTAAGATCACCTGATCTCACTTTATCATGGTCTATACTCTCTATCCTATCCTGATCTCACTGTGTCATGAGCTAATCCCTCTCGACGATAACCTGGTCTCTCTGTGAAATGGCCTAGTCCCTCTTAGTTGTAACCTGAAGTTATATGGTGACCACCTACTGTAGCTACTACTGCAAGGTAACCACCTACCCACCAATGTGTACATCCTCCTTCCTATTCTCTCGACCCCCACCATCTCCTCCACCTCTTGGTGGACTGTGTGGTGGACTCACGTGAGGGGGTAACGGAGGTGCCTACAATGGTTCTCATAATGGAACCTGTAGGGGCAACCATGGTGTTAATACCTATGGATACACCACTACTTGCTGTTGTACTAAAAATTACTCGTGAACTAACACCTATTGTGCTAGAACCCCTATATGTGGACCTTCTTATGCATGTGCCCTAATATTTGGTCCTTGTAACCCCTACATTGGTGCTTCTAAAACATCATGTGGAATGGTCAAACTTCTAGGTAGCACTATCACATACCACCCTGCATAATATGGGGTCATCCCAGGATCCATTATCTAAGCTAGCTACACCCAAGGTTGTAGAACCTCCTATAAGAAGCTAGTACGCGCTTGGACTATCTTGATTCGGGGCCCCATGTGAAATGCATCTCTATATTTGTGCCCATACTATATCTCATCACCGTGAAATCCCCTAGATGATAATCAAATTCCACTAGACCATCCACTTTGTACCACTCCATGATATGAATTCTTCTCCCAAGAATGAAATGATCCACTAGCGGTGCTTAATTCAACTTCATCCCAAGGCCACTGGTATAACCTGTATGGCCTTCATATAATCATGTGGGGTTGTAGCTAGTAAAAAGCACGTCTATAATAATATGTATCTCCCATGTGAGCACGAATATCATCTCCATTTGGAACCCAACCCATGATAGATGGATCTCCAAGAACCCAAGCTCTTAATGCCCCTATAGGGCGTCTAATCGCAATGTGATCCCACGCCCATATCTGTAAGAAAGTGACATGACCCACAGACCTCTATCTGTGGTACGATATCAAATGAAAATCTATGTATAAGTGGGCTAGATATGCACTGACCTCCAACAGTATACCTCTCCCTTGGAGGAGGTCATGAATCAATTCAATAAGGCCTAGAGGAAACCAAGCACCAATATTATCAGGAAAAAATATTCCATTAAAAAGAGCTAATAGAAAGCATAGGGAACCCATCCTAGTTTTTGATCGTGCCATACACCTTCTAATATTAGTAGTCATACCCCAGACGGGTTATGTCTGCCACTAAAAACATCTCAGTCTACGCATCACTCAATACAGCTCCTGGTACGGCCATCGTAGGTAATCAACTGACCCAATGGATGGGAACTTGCACAGAATCTACCACAAATCCTATAAAGTTATGTTCTAATCTCACTGGTAGGAAGATGAAATGTATGACTCTCATTCTGCGCTATGTCTCAACTAAGAATGTGAGCAGGCTATGATCTAGGGTAATATGTGGCATGTGAACCACGATTTTGATAAACCAGTCATCTCCAATGTAATCTCTAGGAAAATTTGGTTGTGTCGTCTTAATGTCACCTCTTAGGCCTAGAGCAACCCATGTCACTCCAACTTCTCTAATCTCTCTAAATCCATTTATAGGTTTAATTAGGACATTTATTATGATCTTGTTCTTCTATTCTAAAATTCCTCTAATTCTACCATGTTATTCTTCTATTCTATCATATAGTTCACCTATCCTACCATGTAGGTTTTCCTAGAAATCTTCATTTTCTTGCTAAAGTAATTCACTCCAAACTAACTTCTACGTGCCACTAGCACCCTCTTGGCGGCGCCAGCGCACCCCATATGACATGAACACCCCCAGAGCGCCAATGTACTCCTTTTGCGTGTCAGCAATGCCCCCACCCGCACATGTATGCACGCCCTAATTTCTCCCCACACCCTCTTGCAGGCGTGAGCGCGCCTCTCATGGTGCCAATGCATTTCTCTTTACACAGGCACATAGGCGTATACATCATTTCTAGCATTTTTTGCATGAGTGCACCCATCCTAATGTACTGGCGCATAGTGTAGACGTGCCCTTACTTGGCTTTAGCACACCCCATGAGCACATGCACACCCCAAGGGCCGTACTGAGTGCATTCACACGGGTTTTTCTACCCTACTTCTAACCCTAATAAATGTGTATTAAAATGCTATAAATTGTACATAGGTGAAAGGGTTCAGCTTTGTGTACCTATAGGCCATCCTCATAAGGTCTCATATAGTCTCTCACATGATCTACATGGTTTCTTCAGTTGTGCACCCTCGCCATCTTCTCTCATACGTCAGAGCTCAATCAATAGTAAAACAATAAGTGTATGTGGTAAATGAACTTTCCGCGGTGGTTTATATACCCATTTTTACCCCCCACGATGTGTTTCTCACCCCCGAGGTGCCATGGAGCCGTCATGGTTCTTCTAAATTCTTCTAGCACTTGTTGTGATGACTATTTTTAATAGATAATTATTTTGCGCTCTGTTTTTGTTACGTTGGGGCATATTATTGCTTCTCGATGGCCTTTTCTACTACTTGGAGGCATATTCTTGCCCTGTTACGGAGACTTTTGGTGATGTCTCATAACTTTTTTATTTATTTTACAATATTTTCTTCCTAAAAATTCAAAAATTCAAAACAGTATAATTTTTTTCAAAAAACCCAATTTTTTTGTAAAAATAATTAAAAATCCAAAACAATTGTAAAAATTCATTTTTTTTTTCAAAAAATGGTAAATAGACATGCTTACATAGTTGAAGCATGTATCAAATACATTGTCCTCAAACATTAAAATTTGTCCTGTAAAAAACATTTTTCTAAGGTTCTTGCTTCGTTCTTGTCTCAAATGACTCGTGAGATTATTGTGATCTACCTCCATTAACAAAGTTGGCTTGATTGTTATGTCGGCACTCCCTTGCAATAGTGAATTGCCAGAGACTGTGTCATAGTACACGAATGATTTCCATGTGACTGCTTGTGTCCTCCAGTCATTCCCCTCGCATGCATCCTTGTCTTGGGGCACCATTTTTAACCCTTTTCATTACAACACGAATGTTTGAGAACCGAAGCTTGATAATAAAAAAATTGGTGCAACTGTCTTGAACATTGTTTGTTTGAGAATGTGTGATTATACTTGTTTCTCTGTTAGGTTAGTTGATTTACTTTCTCATATTACATTGCAGTATGTATGTTGTATGGAATCAAGCATCGTTTTACTTTCTTGTATTGCATTGCATTATGTATGTTGCATGGAGTTACGTATTTTTAATAATGAACAAATGTTAGTAATTTATTTTTTTCATGTTATTTTACACTGTTTTTTTATTTTAATAAAGGCCGATGATGTAGATCATAGGGGCAACATGATGAAACAAAAGTTGTTTATTTAAGATTAGATGCAAAGATTTATTCTTATTCTCCACTTTTCAAAATTTCTTATCACTATTAATTTTTCTTCCAAATCACTTGAGGTGATAAACAATCATGTTTATCCCTCTCCTATCCTATTTCTTTTATCCATGTTTCGATCATATTTTCGATCGTCGATTGACTTCTTTTACTCACCCCATCAACACTAGAGGGGGAATCCTTCATTCTACAAATTTTTCTTCCATTCAATTAAAAATTTACTTGTTTATGATCCTCTACTATATTTTAAGTGAAGTTACTTACTTTACCTCAAACAATGGGAAAATTTAGACACCTAAATTATGCTTTTGCAATCTTATTGCTAAAAGTGCACAAATCACTCTCATTCTTACCATTTCCATTATAATTAGTGATTTCTACTAATTAACTAACATTTCTTACCATTTTGTTTAATTAACAACACTTTGTTGATTAACTATTCTCTTTCACATTCAGGATGCCACTTTGCGAACAAATCATAAGTCAAAATCCTCTTTCAAATAGACAATTAGTGATTATTAGCTAATTAAGCCTATTTTACTCTTGTTTTGGTCAATATACCTTATTATTGTCTCAAGCCCCTCTTCTAACTATTCAAAATCATCCCACTTCCTTCAACAACATCTCAAACAAGCTTCAAAAGATTATCCTAGCCTCCTAATTGACCCCAAGTGGATGATTTAGGCTCCTCACATCCTAATCACTTGTTAATTCACTAATTATGGTTAGTAAAACCTTAATTAAGATCAGAAATTATTAATCTACTTTGGGAGTTTAGTCCCACATACACCAAGATGTTAGTTTTTCTCAAAGGAAAAACTATAAAAAATGACTAACCACATACCTTTAAATTTTATACCGTGTTTTAATTTGCACATCATATAAGAAATATGATTAATAGCCAAGCTCAATCCTTACCCCAAATCTTAAATGGGGTTAGTAGATGGGTATCCAAAATGATCTTGTAGTCATTATTCAGAGAGACAATCTCACCGTCCTTGGAGTAGCGACAAACCCCAAATTTGATTGCTCCTAGATCCATTTAGGTCTAAGTTAGTTAGCAATTGAATATTATAGTAGGCATGCTTTAGCTAAGATAGATTGATATATCATGTTATTTATTTCAAGCATTCCATTAAGCTTTAATCATTGATGTAACTATTGTTAGATTCAATAAGAATTTTCTCAATTAGACTATGTGGTATTAGCCTTGTTAGTCTAGATTTGCTTGGAACTTTTAGTAGTATTTAGGTTCTTTAGTGAAGGAGGTGTCAAGATCATCATTTTTTTGGTGATGGTGGAGCCAAACTTGTGTTCTATTGTGGTGATGGTGGATCCTAATGCACATTGTATCAAGGAGATAGAGCAATATTTCTCACTACTTCCTTCTATGCTAAATGAGGGGGTGGCCTCTCTATTTATAGAACTTCCAGGCTTATCCATCTTATCTCTAAGATAGGATAAGAAATCCACTTTGACGAATCATATTCCATACCTTAACTCTTATCTGTACATGTAAGCTTATCTTTTAAGATAAGATAAACCTTATCATTTTACATGGGTTCCACATTTTTAGACTTTTTACAAATAAAATATACAAAATATTTATAACCTCACTCCTTGTCCTTATTACCAATATAATATTTCTAATTCCTAATCACGTAGACCCTACTTCTCTAATTACCCAAACTTTGACATTTTAACATTACCGGACCACTTACGACAAATATTTACTTTTTACAACATTCCTATTGTACTTTGACTGTTACCATACTCCACATTATTGGCGGCACCGTACTGACGGTGCCGTTATCTTCTATCAGACGTTACTACTAGTTATACTTAACAACATCCTATTCCTAATACATAGATTAATGAAATAGAAATTATGGAGGAAGAGTTTAGTGTCAACATCTTCCCCCTTCCTAGCTTCTACTCCGTCCTCGGAGTAGACTATTCTGGTGCTTGGAAAATCTTCAACTTGTTGTGGTTGACCCATTTCGTAATGGGAGTTCCATCTAATTTCTCCAGTCGGTACGTACCATTTTCATGCACAGCTACTATTTTGTAGGGCCCCATCCATTTTGGAAGAAATTTTCTCTGTCTTCTTTTTTTGTATCTAGAATCATATACTAGAACAAAGTCATTCACATGAAATGGAGACCACCGGATCTTTTGATCAAAGTATTTCTTCTGCTTCATTTTCTTCTTATGGCTTGTATCCTTTACTATTTCTCTCATTTCCTCCAGCAAATGAAGATGTACCAACCTTTCTTTTACTGAATTACTTTCATCCATCCTTTCATTTTTCCTAACTCTCACAGTGGGAATATCAAACTCAATAGGAAGAACTGGATCAATGCCATAGGCCAACTGAAATGGGGAGTATCTTGTTGCTTTGATATTTCCCTATATGTCCACAATGCTGCATGAATCCTTTTATCCCATTTATGTACCTGCAAGGCTGCATCTTTTGCTAGAATTTGACACAACACAAAATTTGTTCGTTCCACCTGTCCATTTGTGCTTGGCTTGTATGTTGTTGCCTTCCTGTGCTTAATAGAAAACTTATTGACTAGGGCTTCTACCACCTCATTAATGAAGTGGCTTCCTTGATCTGTTACAATTTCTAATGGACAACCAAATCTGGTGACAATGCGTTCATACATGAACCTTGCCACTTCATCCATGGAAGTTGTTTTCAATGGCCTAGCTTCAACCCACTTGGTTAAATAATCTGTGGCAACTACAATATACTTATTTTGGTGTGATGTAGTTGGAAGTGGACCTACAATGTCTATTCCCCACTTTTCAAAGGGACCAAGGGGAAGAATAGGACATAATGGAGCTGATGAAGTCTTACGGTTACCATGTGTTTGACAAATATCACATGTCTTACAATAATTATAACAATCTTTAAAAAGAGTGGGCCAGTGATAACCTGCATCCAAGATCCTTCTTGTTGTAAGTTGTCCAGAGAAGTGCCCTCCATATGTACCATTGTGGAATTATTCTAGCAGTTCCTTCCCTTGATCATGTCCAACTGCTCTCTTGTACTGTTCATTAGGTCCTATTCGAAATAATACTCCATGCATAATAGAATATGGACGACTGGCTTGAGTAATCTTTCTCTTAGTCTTTGCATTGGCACCATCAGGAAACTTGAATTCATTCAGATAATTCCAAATATCTATGTATTCACTAGGGATTGTGTCAAGGGATAACAAGGCAGCATCGGGGAAATCATCATCATCACAAGATGATCCTAAACCATCATAGGCTCGAGAGAGTGCATCTGCATTGACATGCTTCTTTCCTAGTCTATCTATAATATCAAATTCAAATTCTTGTAGCAAAATTATCCATCTTGCTATCTTCCCTGATGGGTTAGGCTTATTTACAATATATTTTAGAGCCTGATGATCTGTTACAACTAGAAATTTTTTCCCTAGCAAGTAATTTCTAAACTTCTTTACAGTAAAAATGATAGCCAGAGCCTCTTTTTCAGTCACAGTATAATTTACCTCAGCACTGCTCATTTGTCTACTCCCAAAGTAAATTGGATGTTCATTCCCATTTTCATCCTTTAGGCTCAAAGTACTTCCTAGTGCTGCATCTGAGGCATCGGTGTACACAATGAATGGCTTGCTCCAATCTGGATTCTCCAAAATAGGTGAAGACACCAGGGCTTCCTTTAGTTGTCCAAAAGCTTCATGCGCCTTATTTCCTGGTTCATAAGTAACATCCTTATTCAAGAATTGGGTTAGTGGTTGTGCAATCTTTGAGAAATTCTTGATGAACCTTCTATAGTAACCCACATGGCCTAAAAATGATCTCAACTTACTTCTATTCATAGGAAATGGTAAATCTTTGATTTTTGAAACTTTATCAGGATCAGTACCAATACCATCTCTGGATACAACATGCCCTAACAAAACGTCTTTAGAACATCCAAAGACACACTTTGTAGGGTTTAGTGAGGCTTGTGCTTCATCTAACCTTTGAAATGCTGTCTCCATCTGGTGCAGGTGGTCCAACTTGCTCCCATAGATGCAAAAATCATCCAGAAATACTCTGATGAAGGTCCTAATGTAGGGTTCGAACACCCTATTCATCAAACGCTGGAATGTTGCTGGAGCATTACACAACCTAAAAGGCATAACTCTATAAGAAAACGTTCCCCAAGGAGTGGTGAACATGGTCTTCAGCTAATCTTTCTTTGCTATACGAACTTGGTTGTAGCCACTATATCCATCAGCAAAACTATAGCACTCCTGGCTAGCTACTTCGTCCAAGATTTGATCTGAAAATGGAAGAGGGTAATGATCCTTCTTTGTTGCCTTATTGAGCTTCCTGTAATCAACACAAATGCGTAGCTTCCCATTATTTTTTATCGAGATCACAATGGGAGAAACCCATTCTGAATTATCCACAGCAAATATGAATCTTGCATCAAGCAACTTATCTATTTCTTCTTTTACAGTCTTGGAAAAATTAGGATTCATTCTATATGGCATTTGCTTTTTGGGCTTAGCACCATCTACCAGCTCAATACAATGTTCTACCCAACTTACTTGATGGAGTTCCTTGTAATCAAAAGTGAATAGGTGTATGTACCTTCGAAAGAGCTGGAGGTAGGATTCCTTCTCAATCTCCATCACAGCATCACAAATCTTTATTTGTTGGAGACGATCATCAACTTCTTCTTCAGATAATTTTATGGGGTCATGAGTTGGTGTGACTAGAAGGATATCCATGACTGAAACATCCACCTCGCTTTCTTCATCTTCAGTGTCCACTTCACTGGTACTAGAGTAATCAGAGGATGTCCAATCATCAGTTTCATCGCTTGAATCCATAGGTTCGGCTTTATGATGTCAAGGGATCATGTTTATCTTCACCCTCTCTCTACCACATCTAAGTGTAATGAAACCTTCATTTCAGTAGTTTCTTGCATGAACTCTCCTTAGCCATGGTCTTCCCAGCAGCATTGGGTATGCAACAGTACCATTTTTCATCACCTAAAAGTCTACCACACATACAACACCCATAACAGATATTGCCACATTTGAAACTACACCTTCTGGTTTAGTTTTTCCCTTATTTAATGACCTTAACATAAGTGTTGAAGGGTGATCAATTTTTAAACCCAACATATTCATTACAGACTCGGTCATTACATTAATTGCAACACCTCCATCAACTAAGACATCATGAATTGAAATACCATTACATAATACCTCAGCTTGTGGAGCATAGGGATCCGCCTCTGCCTCCAAAACAGGGACCTCAACCTCCTTCCTTCGTCGAGCATTGAGTCCACTTCGCAACTCCTGCCTCTTTTGAGAAGACATAGCCAAGAGTTGACCATATGTAATATTTGCAGGCCTTTTGGACAGATCTTCCAAGATGGAGTATGGTCCTTGCCCCTGTGAAATCAGAAAATCCTGCACTTCCAACTTTCTTCTCCTATGTTTCTTACTAGTTTCTTCTTTCATCTTCTTAGGATCATTTCCATCTTGATTATCTTTTTCTTTCTTTCTTTTTATTACAAACACATCTACTTCATTATTTCTACTCTTATCTACTACATCAAAAGAATTCACAGGTGTTTTTCCTTTATCATTATCTCCTTTACCAGATGTAGAAGCTCTATCTAGACAATTATACTTATAATTACCCTTTTTATAACAACCATAACATACAACTTCAGAAATATTTCTTTTTGGACCTCTATCTCCTCCCTGAGAACTAAATTCTTTTCCTTGAAAAATATTAATAGTTAACTGGCCCATATTTTTGAGCAAATCTTCATACTCAGTAGATGTACTAGGAGAAATATTTGTGCTCACCGGAAGTGGTTGTGGATTCTGGACCAAAGGTGCTGGTGTAGGCTCTACTTTAGCAACAATTTCTTTGGGCTCCTCTTCCATGCTTTCTTCTTGCCTTCTTTCAATCTCCTTTGCTTGTTCAATGGTAGCTGGGCGGTCATACTTCACTCGTTTTCTAATCTATGGCTGCATCCCAAAAATGAAGTGCTTACATAGGAGATTATCCATGCCATTCATCAAACCATCCGCTAATCCTTCCTTCCGGATTTGGGCATCGAGCTTCCTCCTTAGATCTAGAACACGAGCATGATAATCCCTTATCTTCTCCTTCTCTCCTTGGGATAGCTTTGTGATCTCGATCATGAGATCTGCATATTTCTGTTGTTCACCAAATTCTTCAAGAAAACTTTCAGTTAATAAATCCCATGAATTTTTCACATTATCACCTAGTGTTTCAAACCACCTAAGTGCTGAACCATCCAAAAAGGTAGGAAAAAATTCAGTCCATTGTTCCCTTCTTATGAGACCATTACAAATACAAGATCGTTTAAACTCTTGAATGAAAGAAGAAGCATCTTCATTAGATTGAGCTGAAAAAACATGAATCTTTCCCATTTTCAAAAGTAACCACCGTGAAATACCAACCCACAAGTACAATCAATAAGACTTATGTGCACAAATAATTGGAATCACTATACTAGAAAGTGACTTTACACCTTTCTACAGTAAAATAGAAATGACCACGGTAAACTATGGTAAAACTTGACTTACTGCGGTAAAAACTGACTTTACTGTGGTAAACACTATTCATGGTAAAAAGTGAAGTTACTGCGGTAAATACTATTCACGGTAAAAAGTGACTTTACTGCGGTAAATACTATTCCCAACAAAAATGACTTTACCATGGTAACTACTATTCATGGCAAAAATGACTTTACCATGGTAACTACTATGCACAGTAAAAACAAGGTTACCCTCCAATTGATTTTTGACTAAGTGGGAATATCTCTCCAGAAAATCCACCAACGAGGAATGGTCCCGGCAACGGAACCAAAATCTCATCACCAATCCAGCACTATGATAATTCTTCACCGGGAACTCCTCATGCTATGATTATTTACTAATGCACAACCTTTAGTTTGGTGGATGTAATCTGGAAACAAAACAACAACATAACACAAGAATACCATTGACTATGATAAGACAGAATGATGACAAATCTGAAATATCAAAGTAAATTATAATATTAAGATGAAACTGTTACAATCTCACCCATGAGGTACTTCAAGTGTTATTGACTTCACTTGCCTTTCACCAAGACTATGGGAGAAACTTTACAATTACACCTCTTAATGGCTTCTTCAACACACCTTTAAACTGATGGCTTCCTTCGCACACTTCCTACAATATTTCTCACTACTTCCTTCTATGCTAAATGAGGGGGGTGGCCTATCTATTTATAGAACTTCCAGGCTTATCCATCTTATCTCTAAGATAGGATAAGAAATCCACTCTGACGAATCATATTCTATACCTTAACTCTTATCTATACATGTAAGCTTATCTTGTAAGATAAGATAACCCTTATTATTTTACATGGGTTCCACATTTTAGACTTTTTACAAATAAAATATACAAAATATTTATGACCTCACTCTTGTCCTTATTACCAATATAATATTTCTAATTCCTAATCACGTAGACCCTACTTCTCTAATTACCCAAACTTTGACATTTTAACATTACCGGACCACTTACGACAAATATTTACTTTTTACAACATTCTTATTGTACTTTGATTGTTACCGTACTCCACATTATTGGCGGCACCGTACTAATGGTGCCGTTATCTTCTATCAGATGCTACTACTAATTATACTTAACAACATCATATTCCTAATACATACATTAATGAAATAGAAATTACGGAGGAAAATTTTAGTGTCAACAATTCCAACCTCCTCTATGATTCATTTCCATGTTTTTTGTAGATGATTGTGGCTTTAGGACCAGCTACACTTGCATTAAAAATGAATTCCTATTCATTGTAATCTTCAATATTCTCCACTCTTATTACATCCTCAATTACCTATGTTTTGGTGAGAAACTTTATTTGCACGATGAAAAACTCAACCTTTCTTCTTAGTCCTTCTACAAACTAGATGGCCATAATAACATCATCAAAGTTAAAATTAGTCTTATTTATTACATATGAAAACTGAAGATCATGTTCCAAAATGATTCTTAAGGCTTTTCTTTCATCTCCTTTAAGTATAGGATAGTCTGACTCATGCACGTATTCCTTTCAAATTCTAGAATTAGTGCATCCTAAAGATTTTTTGATAAATTCAGGCTCAAATTCATGGTATAAACAAACTCTATGATAGTCGTACCTCATAGGGTCCCTATGAGTTCATACTTTCTCATGTTTTCATCACTAATACCCTTTATACCTCATTTCATATCATGTCACTCATGTTAGTAGACCCATCATATGGCTGTAAATTCACATAAAATATTTAACATATGTCATTATACCTCCTCCACTTGGTTGACTCATTACTTCTTGAGTGAGGTTGTTACCAAGATTCTAATAATATTTCATTGGATAGTAATTACTACTTACACATATACTCATACTTAAATTTAACTACATGCATATTTCAAGGTCTCATTATAGCAGGAACTAGTACTAGATTTTTCATAATTAAGGAAACTTTTTACTTTAGGCTAAATGAGTTATTATTACTAGTCTTTATTTCTCCCTTCACTAGCACTAGGGAAACAAATGTGAAATCCTTGTGTGTATTACCAAGGAAATATTAGTTCTTTGCAGATTTCTTCTATCTTTATGTATGCATTTGTTGAAGCCAATTTTTCTAGCATTAATTGGGTTATATTAAATTTATCACATATCTCTCTCAAGGGTAAGTACACCAAAATGGGGGGGCAAAAGTGGACAAAAATTGAAATTAGCTAAAACGTGTACGCGTTATTGTTTGTCAAGTTTGGTAATTTCAAGACCTAAAATACGTACTTATTTTTAGTGTTACGAAACGTGTATACATTATAAGACATACACATTTCTAGATTTATGAAACATGTATGCATTATACCACATACACGTTTCTAGTTTTATGAAATTTACATGCATTTTGAGTGTTATGAAACATGTATGTGTTTTAGTATTACGAATTTTGGAAGGGGAATATTTAATAAAATAAATGTTAAGTATACATCATGTCTCTTTTTTCCATTCTAGAAGATGTTATAGAAAGAATTGAAAGGATTCAAAATAAGTTTATTTGGTCAGGCATGAAAGAGAAGAATAGAATTCATTTGGTGGCTTGGGACAAAGTCTGCACTCATAAAAAATTAGGAGGTCTCGGTATCAAAAACATCAGTATCATGAATACTGCCCTCATCTCAAAAATGTGATGGTGCCTCATGACAGAAAACCATCCTTAGATTGATATCCTTAGGGCTAAATACCTCTCTCAAAAATCTACTTTAAGCCTCCTGAGTGAGGATTCTCTTCCTTCGGGCTCCCTTTTTTGGAATAATATCATCAAAATCAGAATGGGTCTGGAAAAGGGTGGAAAATGGCATATTATTAATGGAGAAGATACCCAATTTTGGAAAGATAATTGGGTGGATTTCCATGATTTAAGAGGCAACACATCCTAGGAATAGATGAAAGACAACCTCACTGTAGCTCATGGACACAGGGTCAATGATTACATGGAATATGTGGATGGATCCCTTAAATGGAAGACTCTCCATGTAGACCAAGCTAATCTTGGAAGCATTGTTGCTAAATTAAACAAAACCATATCTACCATTCAGATTAGTCAAACTCAAGTAAAGGATGAGTTTATATGGGTAAATTCTTTTTATGGGGCTTATATAGTAAAATATGGTTACCAGATCTTCTCAGGTGATGTGTAGGGGGAATTCAACTAGAGCAACATATGGCATAAAAAACTCACACCCAAAGTTAGCCAATTATTTTGCTAGGTACTAAACAAAAATATTCTCACTATTGAAAATATTATAAAGTGAGGTTCTACTCTTCCTAATAGATGTTACCTATGTAAGAATGAGGCTGAATCTATCCATCACTTAATGTTGCAAAGAACTTTTACCCAAAGTTTGTGGGAGCTAGTATTTTCAAAATTTGAAATTTCTTGGATGTTTTCGAATGATATAACCCAAGCTTGGGAACAAATGCACCCACCCTTCAAACACAACATGGTAAGGAAATTGTGGAGGCTTGCTTTCTCACACACCTACTGGAAAATATAGAAAGGTAGAAAATATGTCATCTTCAAAAACAACTCTAGCAATAGGAAAAGACTTTTGAAAGAAATCAAAGTTGAGCTGAAAGAGAATATTTTAAAATTCAAGCCTTCTAAGAATCAATCATTCCCAAATAATGAATATAGGTTTCTAAATGATTGGAATATTTATCTAGAAAGTATCCCTGCTAGGCACATCTATATTGACATATCCTTGGTCAAGTGGACACCTCCTCAAGAATACTGGTGCAAACTCAACTTTGACGGTGCCTCCAAAGGAAACCCTCGAGCTACGGGAAAGGGGTGTTATAAGAAATCATCAGGGGAAGATTATGGTGGCTTATGTTGGACCTAATGGGACCCAAAAAAATCACTATGTAGAAGCCCTTGTTGATCTTTGGGGTCTTTTTGAATCTAAAAATCTTAATATGAGTGAGCTCATTATGGAAGGGGATTCACTCAATGTTATCAACAATATTAAGGGTCTTGTTTCCCCCAATTGGAATATTAAAGACTTCATTCAAGAAGCTAAGGTTATATGTAATAATTTATTCAATGTTAACATACACCACACATATTGAGAAGGAAACAACTTGGTAGATCATTTTGCTAATATGGGTATGCCTTGCAATAATTATAAGTTTTGCAAGAGCTCATCGCCCAGATCACAGGCCTCAACCTGGAGGGCACCAAATTCTTCAATAAGAAGGTTGACAGGGAGGTGGAGACCAAGAAGTTCCTGGATGATGGAGAGAATCTTGAATTTGTGACTGCTGGCATTAAGGTGGCGTCGATTCCTGAGCCTTTTGCTGAGCTTGCCAGGATGGCTGTTAGGTATGTAACTCTTGAAGGAAGTTTTGTGACTATACCTCAAAAACATTTGATATTTCTTAATCACTTTCGTACAAATATTATCATCAGCTTCCCTCACTACTTGATAAACTCACTGGAGAAATCAATTAGGGAAGTTCAAAACCACTCTAGGGCTGTCCCTCTGCACCAAGGGATAATCCTCCTGATCCATCGCCGCTGTTCTAACTGCCCCCGCATGAATCCTACCCCACCCTCTTCCTCCATACTCCTCCTGATCACACCACCTCCACTCCCCCTGCTGAAAAGGAAGATTGAAGCTGCTACTTCTAGCAAGAAAAGAAAGAGCATAAAAAATAAAATCCCTTCTTCTCAACGGGTCCTAAGAAGTCACAAAGACCTAGAGCTGGCTGAGAACCTCCTGCATATCAGTAATCTGATGGAGGAACCCAAGGAGGAGGAATTGATGGACAGAGTGGACAGGATGGATAAGGAAATACAAGAGCTCAAAGGGACGATAAATAAATATGGAAAAAGCTAAGGGAAAAGGAATACTTCAAATTGATGATGAAGAGGGGGTTATTGCTGAAGTTTTCAAGAAGTTACAGTCTTTGGATGGTAGAATGGGGAACGCAAAAAGTCGCAATGACTACATACTATATGCCCTTAAAAGCATTTATAATTTCATTGAACAACATGTTCATAGTGTTTACAGTTTAAGTGGGATTAATGAAGACATTTGGGGCCCCAAAAAAAAAAGGGATATTGAAATTGCTCAGGATGATATGAAAGAATCCTCTTAGGCCACTGTCATTTCCTTCTTCATTTCACTATGCAGGCTATCAAAACCAAGATTGACAGGGCTATCAAGTAACGGGTTGCTGTGATGCTATTTTTTGGCTGTGAAGTTACTGTTATCTGGTGGTTCTGAAGCTGCTTTTTGGCAGAGTTTTATATGTTGAATATCTTTTGTTTGATTTTTGTTCTTTTCTGCTACTTTTTGGATCATTGTTTGTCTGGATCCTTTCTTCTCATGTATTGTCATATCTAGCTATTGAACCCTCTTAGGTTTGCCGTTTTGCCCTTCTCTAGGCTGTTTCTCTCACCTATGCTATCTAGCTTTTGAGCCCTTTTGTATACAGGGTATAGTCCCTTCAAAACTATTTTCCCTTAATAAAAAAATAATAATTATAAATTTTGGGAAAATCATGAAGACATCCCTAAGACTATGATGAAAATCATGTAAAAGGAAGCCTTGGATAATTGTATCTATGGATTGTACTAATATTTTTCTCGAGAAAATGGTTTGCCACTATCTCAACCAGACCACACGCATGAGCATCCAATGACCACTTCATAGATTTCCCATATCTTTAATTGGCTTGCTCACTTGTGTGGCCATTTGTGTGGTCATTTTATTAGAGGATTTTGTTTTCAAGTTGTTATCCCTCTATTAAATGATGTCTAAATCCATGTCAATGTGGGAGGTTCACCATGTAGGGTTGAACTTGTATTCGATTCCTCTTGGAAATCCAATGTTGATTTGTGGAAATCCATTAATGTCAATAGATTTACTACTTTTATCTAAATAATTAAGGGATTTGAACAACACATTTCGATTCTCTTTACAAAGAATTGGAAAATTAGGGTGTTCACTTACAAGGGAAAATATTTCCCCATAACTGAAACCTTGATTTCTTTTGTAATGGGTTTAGGATCTAAAGGCATAAAATTCTTCTGCAATAAGTTTGACAAGGATGCAGAGGAGAATAAGTTTCTCCAAGGGTCAAAGAAATTGGAAATCACAAATGCTAGAATCATTTATTCCTCCATCGCTTCCCCATATGATGAAGTGGCTCATTTGGTTGTTAGGTATGTGACTCTGGAAGGTCGTTTCTCTACCCTCCCCCTCTATCATTTGGTAATTCTGAATCACATTCGTAGGGATCCTAGGGTTAGTTTGGCATATTACATTCTTTAATCCCTTAAAAAGTATATCCTTAAAGTTCATTCTCATAGAAGGACTGTGTCACTCCATCATGGGGTCATTATGTTGATCCACCTCTACTGTCATGAAATGGTGGCCAATATCCCCTCTTCCTCCACCCTAGCCCCCTCCCTCCCACTCAAAAAAACCCAAAAGGCTTAGGAAACCCTCTCCACCCGCTAGGAGGGTCCTTAGAAGCTCTAAAAAAACAAATAACACGATGTATCCAATATCTTGCTTAATATAAGTCAGACTATGGATGCCCCCTTCCTCAGTTCAAACCCAAGGACACTCATCTTGATATGGAGAGTATTGAATCCAAATTGGAAGAATTCCTTAAGAAGCACCAAACTTGGGATGCCATTGTTGTAAAAATTGATACTAGGTAGCTGAATCACCTCACTATGCAGAAATCCCTTCTTGACTTTCTACATACTCAAGTCAAGAAAATATGCAAAGTGAGAGGCCACCAAGCTGATTTTTGGAAAGGGGAAAGTCTACGAAGAAGGCTCTCTCCTCTTGCATAAAAAACTTGGAGATGTTTCTTTCTCTAAACCTATGTAAGGCCTTGGAGGAAATGAGAAATGTTTTCTAGCAATGTCTTGGTTAGGAGGACTATGTATTCCTTACTCTTTCGGTCTTTTTGCTATCTATGTGCTAGTTGGGTAGCTACTCTAGAGATACTATTTTTTTACTTTTTTTCTTTGTTTTGGCAGTTTGTCTCTCTACCTTTTCTATTATGATATTTTTGGTTGTTTTGGCCTTGTTGTTGGGGTGTGGTCTCCACTAATCAAAAACCACCTATATATCTCTTGTTTTATCTAGTTGTTTGGCTTATTGTTGGGGTGCTGCCCCCACCCATCAAAAAACCAATTTTTTCTTCATGTTATTTCTGACCTTAGGGATTTTTTGTACTCCGGGGTATGGTCCCTTCCAAAAAAACCATTTACCAATAATAAAAAAGAAATAATAAATAAAATTAAACGTATAATTTTATACTTACAGTTTTATTTATTATTTCTTATAGTTTAAATTTATTTTAGTAAATATAAGAAATTAGGGTCACTCTACACCTGATGGAAGTGGTCTCGTAGCTCCAACAATTATAATCTAGAAGATAGCTTTTAAAAATCTAGTTTGGTCAGTACTTATTTTCAAGATTTTAGGAAGAACCTAAATCTTTCAAGGCATATATATTGTATTCGATCTTTGTTTTGGGAAAACATAAAGTCGTTTTGTAGGTTTTTTGACCTTTTGGATTGGATTTTGGCCCTACCACTGTTTGAATTGGTACCAAGTTTGAAATTCAATACAAAATTCACTTTAGTGACCATGAATCAACTCTATAAAGATTGTCTTCTTCTTACTAAAATGAGATCATCACTTTGTAGATAGAGGATTGCTCCATGAATGGGATTTTTGTCCTATAGCTAAAATGAGGTGACTGTACCATGCCTCCTCCTTAAGGTATGATCACACTATGAGGTGTTGAATGATTTTTTAAGAAGATTACTAAGTGAATTGCATAAAGTGAACTAAGATGATTGCTCATTCTTAGGAACAAGGTGTTCCATATGAAGATCATCCCCT
Source organism: Taxus chinensis (assembly GCA_019776745.2). NCBI lineage: Eukaryota > Viridiplantae > Streptophyta > Pinopsida > Cupressales > Taxaceae > Taxus > Taxus chinensis. The sequence goes on from CM034155.1 coordinate 522,724,606, forward strand.
CACCTTTTTTGGTTCTAAATTCATCTTTTCATGAAATCAACTTCATGATTCTCATACACATATTTTCTAATATGTCTCTCATGGAGATAAATGGTGCCTTAATACTTCACACATGATATTCCTAGATCAGTGACATGAATAGCTAATTTTATCTTGTTCTTTGGAGAGATTTGGGTACAATGACAAAGTCAAGATATGATGATCATTAAGTTACTCCTTGAGCTCCAAATTTCACCTTTGAAGATGAAGAATCCTTCAAAATTAAATTTCTTGACCAAGATGAAACCTGGGTTGAAGTATGCTTATGGTACCTGGACACATTTTTTGTCAAGTTGCTCCTCATGGAAATGGCTTTCCTCCTCTATATAAAGGATGCATGATTAAATGAAATTTGAGGATGAGTTACATTTTTTGACCTCCATAACAATTGAAACATCGCAAATCAAATTTTATGATCAATGAAACTATTCTAAAAATATAATTCTATCCACAACTCAAAATTTAGGTCTTATTTCATTTTAAACTAGGAGGGGAAAATGCAGAGTTTTAAAGTACCTCAAGAATTATTTGAGATTTGAATAAATTTTGATTATTACACATTTTAGATTATTCTAATCACTTTCAAATTCCTATATTTTCATCCTAACTCTTTCCAGAGCTCTTATAATCATCCAGAGAAGTCAACTTTCACCGTTTTAGCTTTCATTCCATGTACCTAAAAACCCAGTCTTAAATAAATTTCTCCTGAATGAGAGTTTATCTCCTAAAATTTCCTAAATTTACTTAGACATATTCAATTCTCTCTGAAATCACCCTTAAATTCTTTATATTTTCTCTAAAAATTTTAAGAGGGTGTTTAATTAGTTATAGAATGGCCAAAAATGGCCTTGTTAGGCCTTCAAAGGAAGTAGTCTCTCATCAAAACTAAATGAGTTGACCAATCACCTTAGTCACTATTCCTTGCACATTGAAACACACTTAATGATATTCTTAGGAATTTCCTTTAATCCATTATATGTTTTACATGTGGCATTATATTTGTCAGTGATGTCAAGTAACATTAATGTCAAAGGGTGTCTTGGTGTGCATATGTGAGTGCATGATGTTGTCATTTATGATCATTGATGTTAGGATGAGGTGTTAATCATGAAGAAGGTTGAAGGTTGATTAGTAGTGTCATTTTTTATTTTCATGAAGTGTTTTCTTGGTGAAGTGACATTGTGTCTTGGCGCATTTGCATGGTTTAGTGTATGGTTCTTGCAAGCAAGGTGTTGTGTATGAGATTTAGAGGTTGTATGAAGTTTCTATGGTGTCTAAAAAATGTAGAGTGAGGTGGTAAAGGTGTATGAGTGTCTAAAAGATGGAAACAGGTCAATTTCCATGAAACATGTGTTGAATCATGCCAATCTAGGCCTAGTCCTAGACCTAGTGTAAGCATGACATGAGGTATGAAGCAAAGTAGGCTAAGGCAAGTCAATGTAAGCATGTGAGGAGTATTGTGAGAGTTCATAACATGTGTGTAAGGTGTACAAGGTCATAATTCAAATGTATAATGCATTTTCAAGGTCCTATTGAAGCAAGTCATAGAAGTCAAAGTAAGAATGCATGGGAAAACTTGGTAGCAAGATGAGTTTCAGAGGTGAGCATGCATGAATAATCACTAGAAATCATGGAGGAGGTTAGTACATGTGTGTGAAAATTTTGAGCTCAGGGGTTTAAAAGAAAATCATGAAAATTTATTTTCATCTTTACCGATTGTAGACACTAAAATTAGGTCACACTCCCCTTTGGTCCCTCGTCAAATAAACACCATTGAACACATTCACCTAACAATGGCCCCCTTCACCCTACTATAATATTAATTTTATTATTTAAATTAAATTAATTCATTATCCTCACCGTATTTATTATTTAAATACCCTAATTGGGATAATGCCCACATATCCACCTCACCTAGACACCTCATCAAGCCACCTCACCCTAAGACCTATTCTTAGTAAGTTGCCATAACTAACTAAGACTTACCCAAACCCTAAAAATAATTGCCTACATTCCCTATAACCACATTCCCACATGTTAAAAGGAAGCTTCCAGTCTAATCCATGAGAAAATGAAATGAGATCCCAGAAAATAAAGGGGATCTGCCTAGTTTAGTAAACCTAGGAAATCCCACACTAACCAACGTCGGTTACCCTTAACCATTGCTGGTTAAGCTAGAACCACCATTGGTTACCATTTAACTCCCAAAACAACCTTATTTTGGGGTTGGCACATTATTTTGGAGGTTGGCACATTTATGAGAAAGAGAGACATCTTCTGAGAACAAGTAACGAAACCAGAGTTGCATGCAAGTAGAACCAGCATTTGTACAAGCATCAGAACACCCATACCCAATACCTGAAGCAATCACATAGCCACCTATCTTCATGGGAGCATCCAGAGAAGAGCCAACACTACACCAAGTTCATTTGAGCACCCACCATTACCAAATAGGCATCAAGTTCGTATAAACAATAAGTGTGTTAACCTGCATTGGTTTTTTGTCATTTGAGTAGATCCTCTTACATTTGTTATTAGTTTTTTATTGCATTTCCATTCTCTACCATTCTATCTCCATGAAAACTTAACCACCTCTTTACCCACACCATTGAACCATCCATACCAGGATTTTCATCATTCCTGTGCATCTCCAGGATCCATACAAACCTCGCCATTACCCCTCTACCTTCATCTAACCCTAGATCTATCACCTAGCCAAGTTTTATTGGGTTTCCTGCACCCCAACCATACCAACGTCAATCACCTATAACCATCGCCGGTTAACCTAAACCAACATTGGTCTCTGTGTCTTTTACCAGAAACCCGTATCAGATCCTGAAACCTCCACCAAATACCCTAAACTTCCCAGAATTATACTCTGACCAACAACAGTATCTTGACAGTGACCTTGACCTTCAGATTCAATCTTAGCCTAGCTTGTTGTGAACAAATTTGCTTATTGTAGATGAATGAGACACCTAAATCATTTTAACTATAGTAGGATTTACTTTATTACCAGTATTAAATTATTTTAAACAGTGGGTTGATAGCCATCTAGGAAATAGCAAACTTCCTGGATCTAGCAAACACTAGGCAGTCCACTACATATACTATTTGACTCTTTCTAGTGGTCTTTATTTCCATTTCAAGTAGTTACTCCCAGCCAAAAGGAAGCTCTCACAATCAGCTGTAGATTCAGAAGTCATATGTGCATAGCAACCTATCAACCAACATTTCAACAAGTATTCCTCCTATGACCGTTACCTTATCTATTTCGTCATTTTCAAAGAAAATTCTAAGAATCAGGTGAAACATTTTGGCACACCTGGTGGGACCCATTCGGGGTTCCTTGAATTCATTCATTTCTAGGTGAAAAATTGTATCTTTGTTTCATTTCTAAAAGGTTCTCACATTAAAATTTCTCCCTTAGAATCTTCTCTTCTTTCTATTATCTCAAAGCAATCGTGTTTTGGTGCTTAAAAGAACTCTTCTTCTATTTCATTTACATTACATTAGTGAAATATCATACTTTCTCCTATTCCTCTCATTGTGTCATAGAATTCCATTATTTCGATTTGGGCTTAAAAATCATTACATTTCATTCTGATTTTCTGCATTAGCTCACATTAATTGAGGGAAACCTATACGCTGGAAGTCATTCCTAGCTGATGGTTGACAAATGAATCATAGAAAAGCACTTCTTTCCTTTTCTCTTTTTCTTAGTCTTACCAAACACCACAAAAATTAAAAATACACACATTCTTAAACAACATCTTTCCTGGAAGAACCTGTAGGTGATCACACGATCACGGTACAATGGGCACCCAACTCACTACTCTATCAAGTCATACTTTAGAGTGAGGCCTACCCCCACCCTAACATACCTGAAACCTCACCTTTTAGATCTCCTTCTTCATAGGAAGCCATCCTCACCAAAAAACTCTATTCTACAGTTCATGAGTCAGTCCTTAAATAACATAAGCTAAACAAACATAATAGAAAAAGCACTCTTAGGATCGTATTTTTATTAGTGTTTCTGCTTGGCTTGTGTTTTGAGGTGAAAGGTCACGCTCTTCGTTTTTCATTTTTCTCCTTGCACGCTCCTCATTATAGTTGGTGTATTCCAGCTTCATCTGAGTGTGCCTGGATCATATTCTCATCATTCTCATAATTTTGGGTCTTATTCCACATCAAATTTTAACTCACAACCATATTTTATTCATCACTGTTTCAATTTCACAGTGGCCGGTGTCAGTCCAGCGACCATCTTCGGTTACCCCTTGACCATCATCGGTTATACCCAAATGGTATCAGTTCCTTGTTCTTTTGGTTAACCTACCCAAAAGGACACCTATTCACTTTCTTTGGTTATTCAGAGTCCATGTCACTCTTATCATTCCCACTGACCTAGTAAATCTCATCAATATTTGGCATACCTGGAAAATTTGGCCTTATACCTTGTTTTTGGACCAATTGTTCACTTTCCACAGTGACCAGCAGTGGTTACCTATGACCGGTGTCGGTTTACCCTAACCAGCATCAATTATCCTGTGTCATTTTCAAGCTGACATTTTAGCCCCAATTCACCCACCGCCGCTTATTTATCCTACCTATGTTGTATTTCTGTGGCACTTACAGAAAGCAGTCTTACCACGTTAGTACCTGTTCACATGGTACTGACACATTGACAAGCAAGTACCCTCATATTCCATGTCAGTTATCAACCAATCCCACATAGTCCATCACCACCTTCCATTTTATCACCAGCCATGGAACCTATCCAGCCTATCACTATCGCTACTGGAGATGAGGAGCTCGCACGACTCCTTGACCAAAACCCTACCTCCTTGCAGTTTTATCTTTCCCACTCATCCAGTCGAGATGCCTCGAGTCAATTGATATACGACATGCTCGTATTTGTCCCCTGACTCTTGTTCTAACTCCTGCATCAGCCCCATCTAGCTCCACGCTACCTACATCTACCTTACCCCCAATCATTTCAAAATTAGCATATACCCGCTATGAATGCATCATTTTCTACATCTATTGCACTCACAGCATCCATTATACCTTCGCTAACCACCCAACATGCAACCTCATCTGCCCTTATTGTCTTGCGTATACCTGTAGCTACACAACCACCTCCTGTATCAGTGACCCTTACCCATTTTCAAAATGTGGTCCTTTCTATTCCACAATCGTTGGCCCCCATTTCCACTAAGGTCATCACGACCCTTCCACCTCTATATAATTACTATCAGTAGCCTCATGTTTCATCCGTTATTCACTCTGGGTACATACCCCCTATTTCACTACCTTCTTCTTAATCTACCTACACGGCAACACCATATACTGGAATGCCACCCTTGTTACATGCGCAACACCAATCCTCTTATGCTAGAGGAGGCACCCAACCATCACAACCTACCAATGACCTAATCAAATTAATGATGGACAAGATGCAAACATTGGAGACATCGGTCTTTGGCTCTCGCAACACTCTCACCTATGATGATATTTGTAACGAGCCTATCCACACATCCATTCCTATCCGTCCATATCCCATGCATTGGGAAATTCCTAAATTCAATCGTTTCAATAGCAAAGAAGACCTGCAACAACATTTGCAATCCTTCAAACATGAGTGCTACCTAATTGCCCACGATGATGCTTTGCTCTTGAGGACCTTTCCCATGTCTCTGACTGGACCTACATTAGATTGGTATAGTGGGTTACCTAGACACTATATATTTTGATTTAATCAGGTAGCCCAAGCCTTCTTGGATCACTTCTTCATTAATATTGTTAATAAGGTTACCATGACTGACCTATACTCCACGCGTCAGTATGATGATGAATCTATCATAGATTTTGTTGCTCACTGGTGTAGCTTGATCAATCAACTCACATTCCAACTACCGCAAACCGAACTCATCGAGCTCTTCATGTGGGCTTGTGTTAGACACATCTCACCGACCCTACAGGTCCAAACTTTCTGAACCTTTGACAAAGCATTCACCATGGCATGAAAGTTAGAGATTCGGGCCATCGAAGAGAATAAAATCCAATTATGCAATAAGAACTCGACATTCAAGTCGAATGATACCTCTTCTTCTTCCAAACCATAGAAAAATTATTCAAAGGCCAAGGGGACCGCTAATACAGTGGTACTCAAAGCCATCCTGGCTCATCTGTCAAATCAGGCTAGCCCCTCATCTAATCTCTCACCCATTCAAACTTTTCAATTCAGATAGGAATGATAGAAATACACCCCAATTAGCCTTATTCTTCTATCTTAGAAAATCTCATTAAAGCTAGGGCCATCACCCTTCCTCCTATAAAACCACACACTGGTTTTGACCCTGCTCGCCCCACACCCATATGGTATAAAGAACATGACTTTTGTAACTATCATCGTGTAAAGGGTCATAGTGACGACAATTACATCACTTTCAAAAACATTGTCCAAGAGATGCTCGAGAAAGGTGAGTTAACTATGGATAATCCTAATGCACCTGCCAATAAAAACCTACACATCTTTAAGAAACCCTTTCCTAATCATGCCCCTTCTTCTGATCAAACCGGTGAGACCTCAACTCATGATAGCCATACCTACGAGGTCCACGCTATTTTCAACGATGCATCCATTGCTTCCCAATTACCTCCTATTCCTTCCATAGAGGAAATTCTAGCCCAAAGTCTTCCTTCCACATTAGAACCCACCTTACCTATTCCTCCACCCACAGAGGAACATCTTTCACCTCCTTCCTCACCCATGGAGGAGCCCTTTGCTAATGTCGAGACTATTTCACCTTTGGCTTCTTCAGTCTATGGAGGATACTTATTTATCTCCTCCACCCACAGAGGAGCACCCATCATCTCATCCACATACATAAGAGCACCCATCATCTCCTCCGTCTACAGAGGATCACCCATTTTCTCCTCCTCCTATCAAGGATCCAGTAGAGATACCTTTGCCTCTAGGTGACCATTCTCCAGCAGCTACCCAAGATCTTGCAGACCTACTTTCATCTCTCTTACCCATGGAAGCCGAAGCTAAGAAATTCCCCATCTCTAAGACACATTTTACAAGAATTACCATTAGGTCCTCATCAACCTCACCAACAGACATGTCATTCTCATGCTTAGCTGATCACTTAGATTATGTGGACAAATCCTTATTGTGGGGGCACCTTCTGCTTCCTATCTCAATGCAAATGCAAATGTCACTTGCTGACACTTCCACTATCTACCCAAAAATATTTTGACCACTCGAACTGAACACATCCACCTCTATCACAACTTCCACAAAACTCATCATAGCTCAACACACACCCTTACCCATAACCCAAGATGCATCTAAGTCCAACCCCACACCTACATCATCCTTCTCACCTAAACCTATTACTACCTTAGGGGTCACCCCAACCACCAGCCTTACTCATCCACCTATCAAACTAGATTTAGCTACATCCTCCAAAGTCAATGCCAAACCTACTTCGACACCCAAACAAAAGAACCAAACCCATAGAACTCATACCCCAGTTATGCCAATCATGCCTGCATCACCTTCATCCTTTCCATCTGTCTTAGGACCTAAACCTTCCAACATGGTTAAGAAACCTCCACCCGTCAATAAACCACAAATACAGCTACCCATTCCTTCCTCAAAAAACCTCTAACATACCCAAGTGCCCAACATGACTTACACCCACACCTGTAGCATCTTCACCACACATACCTCCAATACCTTGAGAAAATTCTTCTCTACCCACTACACTTCAGTCTCTATCCCTCACACCCCTTGTACGACCCACATCATCTACCTTCACAGCACCTCCATTATCCCCATGGGTAACTCGCCCTCTTCCCCCATCTACTTTTCCTTCTAGATCTTGTACACCCATATCATCTTTACCCAAGAAGGTGCAACCCAAGGAAAAAAATCTGCTACCCTCCAAAAAGGTAGTCAAAACAACCATACACCATCCTGCCTGCTCATCTACCATACCCCCACCCAAGTAAAAATGAGCAACACTTAAGACCACTCCAACATCCAAAATTGTAGCTCGACCTACTCCCCCTCCTACAAAGACCATTCCTCAACAATTAGCTACACCTACGCCCAAACCCACTTTCACTTCCCATTATGACCCACTAGTAGGGTCCTATGCCAAAATCTTAACCAACCTCCTTGAGAATTATATCATCACATTACCACCACTCAAACCTTATGACCCCCTCAAACCCAAGACAAAAGGGTTTGATGACACTAAAATTTGTGCCTACCATCGTGTGCCAGGGAACGATGTGGAGAAATGCAAGGCTTTGAAAACCGTCCTTATCTAATTGTGTCCTCCTGAAGCCAACTTTGACAATGATGACCTTCTTGATGAAGACCCTGCTTCACCGACACCCATTCCCATAGTCCTTCCCTCACTGCCTACTCAACAACCATGACCTCTGCCCCCTCAACACTTAGAGCTACCCCCAAGATTCAAAATTAACATGGTTCGCATCAGAGAACTTGCCACACCATCACCCAAATGTTGTTGTGCCCAACTCACCTCACAAGTTTTTTCTCCTCTAGTAGGTTTTTGCTCATCATGTCGTTACACCACTCATCCTACACCTTCTCCATTCACCAACTCCCCTCAACTCAACATGATTCATGTTGCTACCCATGCTCAAAAGGACAAAGGAAAGGAAAAGGAAACTAACTTGCCAACCAATTCTATACCCAACATACCATCTACACCCACACCTAAAATCACTATCCATGGCCCCACATATCCTATTTCTAATGGGGTCACACACCATGGTATGATCAAACAACTACACCAATCCCCCCTCAAATTGTCCCTATATGACCTCATCCAAACCTTAGAATCCCATCGTCAAGCTCTCATGGAAGTCCTACAATCTATTAAGGTTTTACCTAGTGACCCTACAACCGTAGCCTCCATTATCACACCCCATCATGTAGCCTCTCTCACTAAATTTCCACCTTTATCCACACCTCACCCTACTCACCAAGTAGCCTCCCTTAGCTTCTTAGAGGAAGAGATCACACCGCACTAAACCAATGACCCTGACCCAGCCCTCTTCATCTCTTTCCACATCGATGATATACATGTACAATGTGTAATGATTGATGGGGCTGCTATCATTAATATCATTTCATCCCATGCATTCGATCAAATGTGCATACCTGACAATTACATGCATAAACATCATGTTATGTTGCATTCATTTAATGACGCTATCACCTCTACACTAGGCACCATCATCCTCCACATTCGCGTGGGCCCCTGCATTGTTCCAGAGCTATTTTATGTCTTAGAGGGGTAATTTCAATATAACATATTGTTTGGAAGACCCTGGATTTGTGTCATGGGTTACGTTCCTTCCACTTTACATCATTGTGTAAAGTTTGAGCATGAAGGGCACACCTTTACTATTCCAAATGATCCATCACCTTTTAAAACATGCAACATGCTTTACCGACCCAATGACATGCTTATACCCATTAAGGAGTCTACCTCCATGACCACTATCACTTCACCTACACCTCCACTTACCGGTATAGCTACTACCTCCACCACACATACCTCCTCCACTCTTACCACTTCCACAACCTCCATAGCTGATCCATCAGCCTCCCAATCCGTTAGCTCCACCTCCATGTCGACCACCAACACATCATATATTCCAACTACCCACATACCAACAACCAATCCCTTGGAATTCATTTTTTAATGCCTCACTCTGGGGGAGTATCGCCTATATAGTGTTAACATATTCCTTACTCCACAAGAGTATGGAAGTCTTCACTAACACCCTCGCTATGACCACCACGTAAGATAACACCTCCTTTATGGTCCTCCTCACCTTCGTACCAGTCTCACCTATGGGGGACTTGACACTACCACTTACACACCCGAACCATTGTCACAAACTTGCCAATTTTCCCTTGACTTCCAGTCACTCACCAATCACCATTTTGCCCACACCTTCCTACACCGATGTGCGTGGAATGGTTTTGGTTTTGGATTTTATGAGAAAGGACACCATACTGTCATTCCATGTACCACCCACAAACATAACGATCATAGTGGTATCGGCTTTCCTGAACCACCTACCAAACAGGCCAGCATTGAACTCATCGAGGACATCAACCCTTCTCCACCCTCTTCACCCGCTCCACCTTCATTACCACCTTCACCGATGGATTCGATGGATCCCAAATCTATCCCTCCTAAAAAAATTCATAAACACCATTTCCTTGGGACCTTTGAATTATCAACATAAGGGCGAGGCTCCTTCCTCTCTTCCCTTCCTATATCTTGAAATGATCGATGATGATACACCTTCAATTAACATCATTCAATGTCAAGCTGATGAATCTATACTCACCTACCTTGGTGCAGAGGACTCATATGTTCATCAGTCATTACCCTCTGAGACGTAACCCATGTTGAATGAATTGACCATCAAGATCAACATTCATACTCAGGATGACCCGCACATCCTAAAGATTGTTCAATCTTTAGATGCCGCTAAACAGGAAGCCATCACTTATTTTCTTAAAGATCATAACCATGATTTTGCTTGGTCTTACGCAGACATGCCTGGTATTGACCGCACCATAGTGGTCCACAATATCATAACTGTTCCCGATGCCAAACCCATAAAAAAAACTAAGGAAAATGCACCCTCGCATTGCCCTTCTTGTCAAAGAAGAACTTCAACATCTTCTTTCCGTTTCATTCATCTTACCCATTGATTATGCTTGTTGGATTTATAACATTTTCCCTGTCACTAAGGCAATAGGGGGGCTCCGCATTTACACACATTTCCGTGACCTCAACCTATCCTACCCAAAAGACAACTTTCCCTTACTTGATATTGACCAATTAGCTAACCTTACCACTGGTCACGAGATGCTATCACTCATGGATGGCTTCTCGAGCTATAACCAAATCTTGCTTGCCCTGGAGGATCAACAAAAAACCACATTCATCACCCCTTGGGGGACCTTCTGCTATCGAGTCATGCCTTTTGGCCTTAAAAATGCTGGTGCCACATATCAGCGAGATATGAATTACATCTTCCATGACATCATACATTGTATATTGGAAGATTACCTGGATGATCTCCTGGCCAAATCTAAACACCACTCTGAGCACCTTGTCGTCCTAAAAGCCATTTTTGACCACCTCATTAAATATTGTGTTCACCTTCAGCCAAAGAAGTGTGTCTTCATGGTTCTTGTTTCCCTCGGAATGACTCGTTCCTATAGAAACAGATAAGAGTTAAGGGCTAGGAGGAATACCTGTAGAATGTCGAGATGGTGTGCGCGTACCGTAGAGAAAGATCAGGCTGATTGCGAAGAACTCCTTTTTTTCTTGGAAGGACTACCTACAAATAAGAACACAAGACCACAAGATTTGATGAAACAATAAATGAGGAAACTGCCTTGGGCCCAGGAAATATAAAACTTCCTTTCGAAGGTGGTCAGTTTCGCTGCTAATATGAATTAACACAAAAGACTATAAAGTATCAATTAAATTGTTTCGTTGAACTGGGTAGGGGAAAGGCTAGTTTTCTGGTTTTGATCAGAGGAATCGATGGCGGTTACTGATAACCGATGCCGGTTACTGATAACCGATACCGGTGGGGTTCTAGGATCTTCTTGGTAGCTATGGTGTTTTTTTAAGGCTGGTTTATGGATGTTATTAGGAAATGAGATGATTTAGAAGAAAAAAGAATAACAGTTAGATGCAATGACACATTGGGGTAGTAGCTTCAGAGACGGATTTAGGAGGATTAAGATTCACAGAGCATAAGAAATGTTATAACCGAGGACATGCAAGATGTGACTTACTGGTTTTGACAAAGATGCAAGTTGATCTCCTTGGTTGTAAACACTTCTGGTATTTCCACTCGTCTCTGCTCTGTCAAGTGAAGATCTGGGCTCTGTTCCTCACTCGCAATGCTCTCTGTTGATCCAAAAATCCTTTGACTGATCTCCAAAAATGAAATTCCCGATCCATTGTTTTGGTTTGGGGAGTCCATTTACAGGGAACCGATGGTGGTTGCGGTAACCGACAGCGGTCGAGTAGGAACCAGCATCGGTAAGGAAAAAGTAAGCTATTTTTAGTAAAATAGCCCACCTTCCCTGCTTTTCTCCTGAGAGATCAATTGCGGGCTTTGGTCAAGTGACTAGAAGGTTGGTTTTGGGTGCGAGAAAGGGGGTCATTAGCTATGGGTGTAGGTGTGGACCAAGTTTTAGGTTTTAATTAGGTTAGTTTAGGATCAGGGCTATGTCATGATGAGGTGGCAAAATGAGGTGGCAGGTGAGGTGATGTAGATTTATCACTTACAAGGTAATTAATGAATAATTGTGCAAGGTTTAGGTAATGAGGTTAGATTACGAAATGGGATACGGGTCACAAGGGGTCGTAAGACACGAATTTGGTGTCTACATTAGCCCCTTATTATCATGTAGCTTGTTCTGTAAAGCTGCGCGGACAATAATATGAAGTGGTTTCTCATGTTAAGGATATAGGTAATCCCCCTCAAATCTATCACAGATTGAGTGAACGGGAAATCAGGGATAGGGTTGATAAAGGGTACATGTTGTAGAGAGGATGGTAAGGTGGTGGGGTAGGTCCAAGGAAGCAGACGCATGTTGAAATGCAATAGTACGACGAGGGTACATGATTTGACAAGCAAACCAGCAATGTGTAGGCAAAGGTCGATAGTTTATCCAAACAAGGGTGATATAATCCTGGTATCCAAGGCATAGGAAGTAGCTCCAGGGTATATAACAGGTGAGGTACAGGAACGCTTAGGCATGTTCGGCAGTACCAAATGGTTGGTTTGGTTGAGATAAACGTCACGGTCTAGGTCTAGGCAAAGTTGGTCGACAGATCAAGTCAAGGACCCTAATCATGCTAAAACATAAACAGGTGAGCTCGATTGAACAAAAGGTACAGGATGGATGGATAAAATAAAACGTTGATTGTGGGTATGGTATTGAAGTGATACGGCCTTGGGTCGGGCCAAGTGGTTGGGTTGTGGCCCTGGGTCAGGTCATAAGGGTAGAGTGAGGCCTTGGGTCCAGCCAAATTGTTAGGGCGAGGCCTTGGGTGGGACCTGGATAGGTAGGTTGAGGCCTTGGGTCAGGCCGGATAAGTAGGTTAAGGCCTTGGGTCGGGCCTAATGGTGAGGGCGAGGGCTGAATAGGTAGGTTGAGGCCTTGGGGTTGGGCCAAATAGTTAGGGCGAGGCTTTGGGTCGGGCCGGATGGGTAGGTTGAGGCCTTGGGTCGGGGCCGGATAGGTAGGTTGAGGCCTTGGGTCGGGCCGGATAGGTAGGTTGAGGCCTTGGGTCGGGCCTAATGGTAGGAAGGCGAGGCCTTGGGTCGGGCCGAATGGGTAGGTTGAGGCCTTGGGTCGGGCCGAATGGTTAGGGCGAGGCCTTGGGTCGGGCCTAATGGTTAATGGAATAGGTTGAGGCCTTGGGTCGGGCCGTTTAGGGCGAGGCCCTTGGGTAGGTTGAGGCCTTGGAGGCCTTGGGTCGGGGCCCGAGGGCCTTGGGTTGGGGCCGAATGGTTAGGGTGAGGCCTTGGGTCGGGCCGAATGGTTTGAGGGCTTAGGGTGAGGCCTTGGGTCGGGCCGAAATGGGTAGGTTGAGGCCTTGGGTCGGGCCAAATGGTTAGGGGATAGGTAGGTTGAGGCCTTGGGTCGGGCCAAATGGTTAGGGCGAGGCCTTGGGTCAGGCTGGATGGGTAGGTTGAGGCCTTGGGTCGGGCCGGATAGGTAGGTTGAGGCCTTAGGTCAGGCCAAATGGGTAGGGCAAGGCCGTGGGTCGGGCCGAATGGGTAGGTTGAGGCCTTGGGTCAGGCCGGATGGGTAGGTTGAGGCCTTAGGTCAGGTCCGGAAAGAGTGAACAAATGGAGTGCAACAAAGGTGGATAGAGGCGAATTGGTGAAAAAGAGGCAAGGAGTAAATAAGGGCAAATAAAAATTAAAATGGGGGAACGTTGGGTAGAGAACCGATGTCGATTCTGCAGATGACCGATATCGGTTAAGGGACTGATACCGGTTCCTTAGGGCAAAATGAAACCGATATCGGTGAAAGGCGAAAAACCTATAAAAAGAAAAATACGGCTTGTCATTGTCACTTTTGTTATTTGCAAACCAAATTGACTTGTGTGACGTGGAGAGTTGAGATTGGAGGTTTGATTGAGTGAGGTGGAGTTATTTTATTGGCGGAGAGAGTTGATAGTGGGTCCGAGTGAGGAGGAGGCAGCAGTTGATTGGCCGGGGACCCAGCAGAGTAGAGTTGGAGCCATGGAACAGGCAGGAGGAGCTGGAGGGGCTGGACCAGCTGGACCGCCACCACCCATCCCACCACGACGATGTGTCGTCGTTTCGGGTAGATTCGAAACTCTTTAATTTGGTGATTTGGTTGTATTATGCTAAATTGGGGGTTTGGGTAGGAATTAACCTTTTTTTAGGAAATAATGAGAAAATGGAAATGATTTGAAAAAGGGAGAGGGTAGATAGGCTAGATAGGCTAAGGTGGGTAGGTGGGTAAGTTTTTAGGGTATTTGGGTGGGTAGATGGGTAGAAATAGGTAAAAAATGGGTTTTGGGGGCCGCGCGGGGGTTCGGCTCTGGGAGAAGACAGTGACCGATGTCGGTCACTAAGCGACCGGCATCGATCGCAAAATTTTAGGGAAAGGGAGTGTTGTTGGTGACCGGCGTCGGTCATGTATCGGCCGGCTTCGGTGGCTTGTGTGTTTTGGGTTTGTGGGTTGTGTGGGTGGGTTGGTTGTTTTGGGTTTTTTTGGGTTGGGTTGTGGGTGGGTGTGGGTTTGTGTGGGGGTTGGGTTGGGTTGTGGGTGGGTGTTGGGTTGGTTGTGGAGAAGGGTGTGTGGGGGTTGGTGTTAGGGGTGGAGAAGGGTTTGGTGTAGGGTTGGGTTGGGTTTGAGTTGTGAGGTGGAAGAAGGGTTTGGTTGTAGGGTTGGGTTTTGGGTTTTTGGGTTGGGTTGTGGGTCGGTGTGGGTGTTGGGTTAGGGGTTTTTGTGTGGGAGTTGGTTTTGTGTTGGGGTTGGGTTGCATGTGTTGGGGTTGGTTTGCATGTGTTTTGTTTGGGTTTTGTTTTTGTTGGTTTTGGGTGGGATGGTTTTGGGTTTTTAGGGTGGTAGGTTGCTAGAGGGGGGTGGTAGAGAGTCAGGGTATGGTCGGGGGGATAAAAAAGGGTGTTTAGATGATAAAGTAGATGTTGTAATAAAGAGTAGGTCTAAGGATGTGGGTTGGTTTTGCAGGCACGTCAGCAGTTGACGATGCGGGATAGGATGCCCCCGCTGTTGGTGCGGATGAGGCCACACGTATCTGCGGCTCATTGGGCCATCATGCGCGAGGTGGGACTCGGTGGAGTCCAGAGGTACAGAGCGATAGAGAGAGATCACAGCCTGATGGTCGCCCTCATCGAGAGATGGGATCCGGCGACCAATGTGTTCCATCTCCCGACTGGGGAGATGACCGTCACATTGGAGGATGTGTATCGCATCCTTTGGTTACCTATCGAGGGAGAGGCAGTCTTCCAGGTAGATTCAGAGACTGCCATGGACAGCATACTGCAGGTTTTTGGGGATGCAGCCGCGCTACTGACCTACCATAGCGCGAGTATCGGGTACGGTGACATGTACCGTGCGCATCGACACGAGACACGACTGGCTGTGTTGATGATGGTTGGGATCACCTGCTTCGCCCTCCCGGACTCAGAGGGAGGCCGCTTCCCACGAGCATTGATGGGGGTGCTGCTTGAGATGGTGGAGGAGCACACCTGTTACGCCTGGGCACCAGTATATCTGGTGCAATTGTACAGGGAGCTATGGGGCTATCGCCGGAGGAGGTGATTTGGTATTTTCTCTACATTTTTGTTGCATTGTTGGGCATACGAGCACATCGTATGTATCAGGCCAGTAGGGTTACCCCAGCAGCCAGGGCCACAGGTCATATACCGATATGGCTTTCAGAGGTGGTTGGGGGTCGTGGGCCAGCCACGAGCAGTTGTTGCAGGTCGGGATGTGGCATACTATAGACATTTGCTAGAGGGCCTTACAGCAGTAGACATTGTATGGAGACCCTACAGAGGTCACCACCCTGGCAGAGGAGCCCGCTTACAGTTGCGCCTAATCCAGTACACATTCTGGATAGCAGGACGGAGGCCAGGAGAGTACGAGAGGATACCCCTGGAGAGGGTACGCAGGCAGATGGGGCTGCGACAGGATGAGCCACCTCCCTTCCCTCAGTACAGGAGGGATGATGTAGAGGCCCCACTGCCTGCACCACAGCCTTTGGATCCAGATTGGGTAGCGGAGAGGTCAGCAGGTGAGGGTGTAGATGATGCTGGGTGCACGGGAGCATACAGGGTGTGGTGGGCTGGGCAGAGAGCAGCCAGGATAGTACCGCCTACACAGCCAGACTTGGCTGCAGTTATAGGAGAGAGAGATCAGCTCAGGGGTCAGGTGCAGCTCTTACAGGGGCAGCTAGCTGCGGCACAGGCACAGATAGGTGTCTTACAGGGGCAGCTAGCCCAGGCTCAGGCACAGGCACAGGTAGCACCACCACCAGCACCACAGCCACAGGTGCAGGTACAGGCAGCAGCACAGGTACCAGCACCACCGCGGCCACAGGCACCACCAGCAGCACCAGCACAGGCTCAGGGGGCATTGGTTGTAGGTGCCAGGGGACCAGCCCCAGCTCCGTCAGTGGCTCGAGAGCGCTATATGGAGGTTAGAGCAGAAGCCCGATATTATCAGGATATTCTTGATGGTACCGGAGTCGAGTATCAGGCTTATGTAGTGTATAGGGCAGAGACCTCTCACAGCCAGAGATCTCAGGGAGGTGCAGCCACAGCTGGCGTGTCCGTGACGGGCAGGAGGCGAGAGGCACCACAGAGACCAACGGGGAGAGGTGCCGAGGGGTGGTGGGGAGAGCTGAGAGATCCCAAACATGGTTGTTGTATTTTAGAGATGGGCACCGGTCTGCGAACCGGGTGTATTGATAGAGGCCTGCGTGCCTATGTATTATTCATGTATTCATTCATTCATTTATTGTATACCAGCCTGCGAGCCGAGTAGGGGTTGTATAGTGGATACCGGTCTGCGAGCCGAGTATATAAGCTATTTTTGATATGAGGGACCCGGCCTGCGAGCCGAGTCGAGATTTTTTGACAGTTATTGCGGCCGGTGTGCCGGCTTTGTTGTATGATGAGATCACAGAGGCCCCGATGTAGGGCACATTGTATTTTTGAAAACTTGTATATATATATATATAGAGAGAGAGAGAGAGAGAGAGAGAGAGAGAGAGAGAGAGAGAGAGAGAGAGAGAGAGATGATGTTTTGATCCACATGCAGGGTTCAAAATGTGTTTTCCACATTTGGTTAATGGCTGGTAATATATAGAATGTGTGATGAGTTTAATTGACATGTTGATAGATGGATGATGGTGATGTTTTTGTTTTTTTGTACATATATATGAATGTCATGTTATGTGATGAATTGGTGGTTTTGTGACATTGTGATATATGTAACTGATGAGTTGGATCCAAAATGATGTATAGATCGATAGTTTCTTGGTATCCGTAGTTGATGGTTTGTGTATTTGTATAAAATAAATGATGTTAATGAGATTGTAATGTTATGTGTGGTGGATGAACAAATGTGGTAAATGGTGTTGTTATGCAGGAAAAGAGGTGGGCGCGACAAAAATTTAGGTGATAAATGAAGAAAAGAACGCTGTTGAGAAAAGATAGGTGTGTAACCGATATCGGTTAAGGGAACCGATATCAGTAGCCGATAGACCGATATCGGTTAAGTAACCGATACCGGTTACTTAGGTATGAGCTTTTCTAAAAATAGAAAATCTAGGGTGGCAACTTAAGTTCTGAAATTTAGAGCCATGCAAGAGGTTAAATACGCGAACGCGACGCTTTTTGACAACTGAGACAGGTTTTTGCATGAGAGATTTGAGTGATAAGGAAAAGAGAGACAAGGAAAGTGAATGTGATCCGAGATTCATAAGGCAGAAAGATAAAGTTGAAAAGGGTGGTGATCATGGTAGAACGAGGAGAAGCATCCAGCAGGCAGGGACAAGAGGGAAGACAAGGGCCACCTCAAGCTGCTGCAACCCAAGAGGTATCAGCTTGTTTGTGGATTTAACTACTGCATGTTTTGGGAATGAGCTAGAGGAGTAATAGGGTAAGTAGATATGAGAAAGACAACATGATAGCCAGGGGTATAGATGAGGTGAGTGTTATGGGGTAGGTAATTCAGGGTTTTGGGTATGTCGGTGTATATAGAAAGGAATAAACGATCAATTTATTGTCGTAGGTGGTTGTTTTGGGCAAGATGTATATTATTTACAGTGACCGATACCGGTTAGGAAAAACCGATATCGGTTACTAAAACCGATAGCGTGACTTATAACCGGTACCGGTTACTGGAGAAACTTCCAGAATGTGAGAAAAAACCCGGGGTGATTTGATGTATTGAACGGTTATTTGTTTTTGTAACGTATGCAGGTAGAGGCAGGGATAAGGATGAATGATAGTGTACCAGCGCTGCTGTCACGAATCCGAGCAGATGTAACACCAGCTGAATGGACATTGATAAATCGTTTGGGTTAAGTGGAATCCGCTATTATTCACAATTGCATGGACCATGCTTATTTGCAGGCATTGATTGAAAGATGGAAATCCTGAATAAATACCTTCTAGCTCCAATAGGTGAATGACAGTAACATCATTGGAAGATGTGTTTCGTATTTTGAGACTCCCCATTACAGGAAAACTAGTATATCAGGCGTTACCTAGCGCGGGGTAGGCAGCGATAACAGAAGTGTTTGGTCCATATGCACGAGACTTAACACAGCGAGGTTTGTCATTCACATATGGGGTAATGTATGCCACACCCTGAGGAGACAAGGTTAGCAGTGATATTAATGATAGCGGTAGGGTATTATGCGTTACCGAGGGGCGGAAGGGGAAGATTTTCTAAAGGCATTGATGTGTGTTATTTTGGGAGATGATAGAAAGGAACGTGACTTTTGCATGGGCACCTGCATATTTGGCGGAGCTATACAGGGGTTTATGGGCTTGTAGGTGAAATCACAGGATGACACTGGATAGTTCATACTTATTACACTGTTGGGCCTATGAGCACATTGTTTGTGTGCGACCAATGGGCCGACCCATCCAGTCGGGAGAGAAACCGGAGTGCAGAGGTTGGGATTCAGACGATGGGTCCAGACAGAACAAGAGGCCAGATCCCAGGCCGTGACGGGTGATATTGTGTATTACAGGTAGGTATGGGAGAGGGTGACGGTTGCGGATATCTGTTGGAGGCCTTACGGTAACTATATGGTAACAGAGAGCATAGCTGAGGAGTTAAGGGGTTAGAGCGAATGAGGTGGATCGCGGGGCACAGGCCAGGTGAATATGAGAGGATTCCTATAGATTGCGTGCGGTGACAATTTGGATTTGCGCAGGATATACCCCTGGCTTATAGACCATATATGAGGATCGACGCAGAGGCAGCATTCTCACCTCCCCGGCCAACACCTCCAGAAGGGCCCTGAAGGAGGTAGCAGCCGATCGCAGGGTAATGGATGCAGGAACGACAGAGGCCTATAGATTATGGTGGGCAGTGGAGCTGCGAGGTATACGTGATTGTCCTGACATAGTTGTGATTACAGCAGAGAGGGATCGTCTGCAGCGTTTAGTTCAGCAGCTCCAAACGCAGGTGAATGAGACAAGAGGATTGTTAGCGGTTGCGGAGTCACGGGTGGGGAGACTAGAGGCTGGAGTCCTCCATGCGAGAGGGCGTATTCATATGTTACAGGAGAGATTGGCAGATCAGTGGGCGGTACCAATAGCCGTGGTACCTTTGAGGACAGAGAGGCCCGGTGAGAGGGGTCGACGATCACGATCATCACCTAGTTCGGGATGAGGCATGAGGGTCTGAGTAAATGTTAGCAAGGTATAAGAATAAATAAGGATGCCGACCTGCGTGTCGATGATAGAGAAGATGTATTTGTTTAACCTCTAAATAAAAAGCTGAATATGTATGTTGATTTGAGTTACGATAAAATAAAGAATGTTTGTGTTTTGATTTTCGGTGTTTTGAAAAAGGATAAAAGGAAGGAATGTGATTAAATAGAAATACACAGAAATATTTATATTTTTACCACACATGATAGATTATGGTAGGGGATGGTCGAGCTAACCTTGGGAGACCCCATGTCTCCGAAGTGCTGCCTACATAGCCCATTGCACAAAGCAAGGAAGGGGCCTCAGACCGATGTAGTTCTCCCTTAGGATCAGGGAGAGGCGAATTCAGGCAATTTGGTTGGTTTAGGCAATTGGTTGGTTGGTAAAAATATTAAGATTGGTAAGGTAAGGTTCATGGTGTGGTAATGAATTGGTGATGTTGTGTAAAAGGTATAAGGGAAGCGAAAGTTAGCCTACCCCAAAGTAGAAGGGAACCATGTCCTGATTAAGGTCAACACACAATCCTAGATGCGAGGCAAAGCAGGAAAGAGTGCTCCGTAGGTGAAAGAGCTAAACAAAAACCACACAACATAGAACGAGCTTAGAGCCCTAGGTACCGTGCATAGACGAGAAGTCATAGGTGAAAAGAGTTGTGTGATCACATATATCGAGTGTACATTACGTCCCTTGAGTTGAACAAATGGTGAGGTGAGGTGGATGGTATATAGCTGAGGGGTAGAGCGAACTTATTACAAAGTGAGTGTTCTGACGAAAGAGAACCTACCCTAAATAGACAAGTCCATGACTCAAAATTTCCTTTGAATGAGGCTTTTATTTTATTGAATATAGACTGATCGATGCGGGAAGTCTACAAGGGATATTGATTGTTTTATTCTTGAGGTCTTCACGAAGATGATCGAATGCGAGAAGCTTCTGACTAGAGGCTGATTGTGTATAGCTGTCCTTCGAGGGAGCAGTCTATTTATAGTAGCAGATATGATTTTAGTGCATAGCTGTCCTTTGGGGGGGGAGCAGTCTATAGAACTAGCAGCAATATTTGGCATATAGCTGTCCTTCGAGGGAGCAGTCTATATTTAATTTAGATGACTAGATGTTCTTTTTTAGCGTGAAGCATCTAGTTTAGTAGGAAGTTTGACTCAAGAAAATCCCATAAGAATACGGCTTATTTTAATTCTTTGAAGTCATGGACTAGACTAAAAGGGGAAGGCAGGCGTCGTCAGGGGAGGTGAGAATCAACTATGTGAGCTTGATTGTTCTTATGAGGTGTAGGAAACAAGTTGTATGTAGTGGTAAGGTGAGCTCAAGGGACGAGCGTGTAGGTAGATAGGAAGTGATATAACACTAATTTCAACAGTAGAAATGGTCGAAGATGCAAGGCATTAAGGGGTTCAGGCTCAGGTTTACCATTAAGCGAAGCTAAACGATAAGTGCCTGATCCATAGGTGTGAGTGATTATATAAGGCCCAATCCAATTGGGAGCAAATTTTCCACGTTTGCTCTTTTCTAGTTTGGTGACATGTTGATTCTCTTTGAGGACAAGATCACCAACCTTAAAGGTACGCTCATGAAGTCGCTTATCATAAGCACGTTTGATGTGTTTTTGATAGATTTGAAGGTGATCAAGAGCTGTAAGATGACGTTCGTCAAGAAGCTCCAATTGGGCTAACCGCTCTTGACGGAAATCATCGTTGGTGAGAATATCCTGAAGAGATATTCTAAGGGAGGGTATTTGTATTTCGAGAGGCAAAATAGCCTTGGTACCGTATACCAAAGAAAAATGTGTGGCATTAGTAGAGGTACAAATGCTAGTACGATAAGCCCAAAGGGCAAAGGGAATGTGATCGTGCCAATTTTTGCCGGAGTGAGGCATGGAAAAACTTTCATGAGAATTTGGTAGGGTTTTATTAGAAGATTCCGCCTGACCATTGGCCTGGGATAGTAAAGGTGATGAGGAAAATAAGTTTGATACCACAGTTGTGCACAAAGGTCTTGTAACAACTTGTTTTTAAAAGATTACCATTATCTGTTATAGGCGATGAGGAATACCAAAAAGACAGATAATGTGATGGTTAATGGAATTCGACGAATTTGTTCTTTTATTGATTGAAAATGAGTGGAATAAGCCTCCACCCATTTTGTGTAATATCGACTGTGATGTATCCCAAACGGTGACATTGTGAAGAGGTCGGGTGAATCTCACCAATAAGGTCTAAAACCCATTGTGAGAAGGGCCAAAAGATCTCGAGCGACCTGGAGCGGGTGGCTAGTAGTATGTTGAAGGTTGGCCATGTTGCTGACAAATAAACAACGCTAACATAGTGTAGCAGTCGTTATTGAGAGTATTGCCAATAATAACAAGGTGAAGGATTCATTTGGCCACGGCAGCCGCTAAAATGTCCACCAACAATACCGTCATGGACTGTTGGATGGTATGAGTGGCATCCGCGCCAGTTAGACAGCGAAGGAGGATGCCATCAAAGCCACGTTTATAGAGGGAGTCCCCCCATGACAACATAACGCGAAAACTCTTTAAGAAAAGCACGTTTGCCGTTACTAGTAATGGTCGGTGGGAGGACAGCGATTGTAAGGTAGTCGTGAAAATTGGTGGTACCAGGTATCCTGTGAACTAGTAAACACAGTATTTAATCGTACAACTACCGGGGTTGAATAGGATGGGACAAAATTTGTTGGACCACGACGAATAATTCAGAGTCAGTTTGGTTGTGGCGGGAATTTGCGAGGCTAAGCAAGGCCATAGTGTCCGGTGAATTGTTAGTGGAGCGTGGAATGGTTTGTATAGAATAGTGAGTAAATAAAGCTAGAAGTGAATCCACGGAGTGTTTGTATTTTTGAGTTCCTCATTTTTGCATTGGTAGACGCCCATACATCTTGATTGACTACCAATTGAGAGTCACCAAAAATGTTGATAGATTTGATGCCTAAGTGTAACGAAACTTGGAGACCCAGAACAAGGGCCTCGTATTCCACTGTATTATTAGTGCAAGGGAAATCAAGCCAGAATGAAAGAGGCATAGGTTCAGCGTCAAGAGGAATGAGAACAACGCCGGCTCCTCTGCCGCGCTGGCATTTAGATCCATCGAAGAAGAGGGTCATTTGATACAACTCTTCCCGGAGTGAAAGAGTGGCGATGAGTTCGTCGGGGAAGGTAAAATTGGTAAATTGTTCCCCAGGTAAAGGGACCTCCGCAAGTTGGTCTGCAAGAGTTTGTCCTTTGATTGACTTCTGTTGTAGAAATTCAAGGTCAAGGTCGGCGAGGAACATAAGCCATCGAGCGATACGTTGGTTTAGATGCAGTTTGGCGTACATATAATGAATGGGGTCTGTGTTGGTGATGACAAAAGTTTTGTGATTCAGGAGGTAATGTCGGAGTTTGGTGGCTACAAATGATAGGGCAAGGAACAATTTTTCTACATGTGTATACCTAGTCTCATAATCCATGAGGGTACGACTTATATAATAAACGGCCTGTTCTCGTCGTGCCGAATCCCGATGTGCGAGCATAGCACCTATAGCATGGTCAGTGGCGGAAAGATAAAGGTAGAAAGGGCGGTCGTCCTCGGGTGGGATAAGCACGGGTGGCTGCAAGAGATAGGATTTGAGAGCTTCGAAGGCTTGGTGACACTCCTCACTCCATTGAAAGGCAATGTCCTTTTTAAGAAGGTGATGAAAAGGTTGACACCTATCCGAGAGTTGGGAGATGAAACGTCGGATAGATTGGAGCTTACATTGTAAACTACACAATTGTTTGAGATTTTTGGGTGGGGGCATTTCTAGGATAGCTTTGACTTTAGATGGATCGACCTCAATGCCACGCAAGGAGACGATAAAGCCAAGAATTTTTCCCGAAAGAACACCAAAGACACATTTCTTTGGTTGAAGGCGGAAAAAATATTGTAACAAGCGATCAAAAATAATGGTTAAAACATTGAGATGTTCACTACGATGTTTAGACTTGCCAAGAAGATCGTCGACATAATCTTCAAGGATAGTGTGCATAATGTCATGAAAAATGTAGGTCATAGCCCGCTGATAGGTAGCACCAGCATTCTTAAGGCCAAATGGCATGACACGATAACAGAAGGTTCCCCAAGGAGTTATGAAGGCAGTTTTGTGTTGATCAGCAGGGGGCAACCAAAATTTGGTTGTATCCTGAAAAGCCATCCATGAGAGAGAGCATCTCATGACCTGCAGTTAGATCAACAAGTTGGTCAATGCTAGGTAAGGGGAAGTCATCCTTAGGGCAAGCGAGGTTAAGATCCCGGAAATCTATGCATATCCGAAGTCCCCCTGTCGCTTTAGTGACAGGTACGATGTTAGAAATCCATTGAGGATAGTCAATAGGCAAGATGAAGGAAACAGAAAGGAGTCGTTGGAGCTCCTCTTTGACCAAGAGGGAAATGCGTGGATGCATTTTTCTCAATTTCTGCTTGACTAGTTTGGAATCGGGGTTTAGGGTGATGTTATGGACGGCAATGGTAGGATCAATTCCTAGCATGTCAGCGTAAGACCATGCGAAAGCTTGGTTGCGAGCATGGAGAAAGGTAGTAAAGGCGGCTTGTTCTGATGTGTTAAGGGATTGTCCAATCTTCACAATGTGAGGATCCTCCTCCGTGTGGATGTTGATTTCTATAGTAGATTCGTTCAGCATGGTTTTTGTTTCAGATGGTAAGGCTCGTTGAATATAAGAATCATCCGCACCAAGGTAAGTGAGGATGGAGTCGTCATCCTGGCATTCAACAACATTAATCAAAGGCGAATCCTTTTCGATCATGTCTGGATACAGAAGGGGAAGAGAAGATGGGTCCTCATTATCGCGTTGATAAGTGAGAGGACCTACGAAGATAGCATTTATGAATAAAAAAAAAGTTAGGAGGGATGGATTCAGGGTCTATAGATTCTGTGGGTGATGATGGAAAAATGGGTGATGATGGTTTGGTAGGGGCGACGTCTTCTTCTTCCAGGATACAGTTGACAGGAGGTGTCTCCTGTGTAGGTGTTTCGGGAAAACTGAGACCACTGCGATCATTTTTCTTACGGGTAGTCACGGGAATGAGTGTATGTCGGCCTTGTTTGTAAAGGCCAAAACCAAAGCCTTTCCACGCACAGCGAGTCAAGAAGGTGAGGGTGAAACGACGATTTGTCAAGTATTGAAAATCGGATTGGAAGGGAACCACACCAAGAGGAGGTTCAGGGGTAATGGAGGATGCGTCAACACCCCCATACGTTAGGTTAGTGCGGCAATGGGGTGGTCCGTAAGAGATTACCTCCCCCACGCGACGGTCGTAGGTGGGATGTGCATGTAATTGTCCGTACTCCTGCGGGGTAGGGAAAGAACTAACGTTATATAGGCGGTACTCCCCCAGTGTAAGGTGCTGAAAAACATCTACTAAGGGGTCGAAGGTTGGAATGTTAGCTGCGGGAAGGGAAGTGGTTTTTGCGATGGTGGTTTCATCAGTTGAAGGTGTAGGCGCGGTTGAGGTGGATGGTTGAGGTATATTTGAAGAGGATGGTTGGGTTGAATGTATGGGTGTCTTGATTGGTATAAGCACATTGTTAGGGCGGTATAACATATTGCAGGTTTTAAAGGGGGGAGGGTCAGCTTTTACGGTGTAGGACTTCCCCTTGTACTCAAATTTTATGCATCTATGTAATGTTGAGGGAACGCATCCCATGGCTCGGATCCAAGGACGACCCAGCAACATATTATATTGGAACTCTCCTTCCAAGACATAGAAGAGTTTGGGTAAAGTACGTGGTCTTACCCGAATGTTGAGGATCACGGTGCCTAAGGTAGAAGTAATAGCGTCATTGAATGACCGCAACATGATGGGGTTGGCACACATGCAACTAGAAGGGATATTCATTTGTTGGAAGGCTTTTGAAGAGATGATGTTTAGGCTGGCGCCCCCGTCAATCATAACACGACGTACCCGAATGTCCCGGACGTAAGCTGAGATGAAAAGGGCAGGGTCAGGGTCTTCTGTACCAAAGTCAACAATTTTATCTTCCGAGAAACTGACTGCAGCAGCTTTTTGTATAGAGACAGAAGTGGTGGGGGAGATGGATTGTTTGGTGAGAGAGGCAACGTGATTGGGTGTTAGAATGGAGGCAACGGGCAGGGTTTCATTAGGTAAGACCTCGATCCCCTGAAGGATCTCAATGAGAGCTTGTCGATGAGATTTAGAAGTCTGAATGAGATCATACAGTGTCATTTTTACGGGCGATTGGTGAAGCTGTTTAATCATATTTCAATGGGCAATGCCATTAGAGACGGGATAGGTGGGTCCGTGAATGACCACTTTAGGTGTTGGTGCAATCGGGATGTTTGACGGAGAAAGAGATGCCGCAGGTGTGTTTTCTTTTTCTTTCCCTTTGTTTTTCTGCCCTCGAGTAGCGACACTAATCATATTAATCTCGTAGACCTGAGATGAGGAAGATGGTTGGGATAACTCATGGTCTTCAAGAGGTGGGGTTGTAATAATGATAGATCTTGGTGAGGCGGGGATAGATGGTATAGGAGAGGGAATGGAAACTAAAGGTCTCTCCCTTCGTAAGTTGTCTTTCTTAATCTTTCTATCCGGGAGAGGTGACTGACGAAGGATGGTTTTTAGAGCTTTGCATCCCTCCACATCATGTCCTGGTGTGCGGTGATAAGCGCAGATTTTAGACTCATCGTAACCCATAGGTCAGGGCTTAGACGGGTCATAAGGTCTAAGTGGAGGTAGGGAAATGGTCGTATTCTCCACCAACATAGTAAGGATTTTGGTGTAAGATCCTTTGAGTGGGTCAAAATTGGAAGAGGATGAGGGTATTGATTGTGCAGGTTTTGGTAATGTTTGGGCATGATTGGTTTGCATGGGTGGTGGTATAGCTGAGGGGTGTTGATACATGGTTTTTAATAAACGTGATTTCTTTGGCGCAGAAGCTATGTTGGATGTTGAGGCCACAGATGATGTGGTATCAGAAAACAACCACAGGGAAATAGGACTGACTGAAAACAAATCTTTTGATGATGGAATTTGTTTAGGGTTGATAGGTGGACAGGATACGCGGAGTGACGGTGTTGCTATACCCTGGAATTTCTGTATAGGTGCTGAAGGCATAGGTTGTTTTGAAGAAAACGTAGGAGGTATGATATATTGATGTAAGGTAGAGGGATGGGGTCCCAATATGGAAGGTAGGTATGATGATGATGGTTTTGATTGTGATAGGGGCACGGATTGAGTTTGTCTCCTAGGTCGCTGAGACGGATTTATTTTTGGATAGATCGAGTCACTTAGGCGGGTGCGTTAGAATGGGCATTGGTGAGGTCCCAAGCATATGGGAAGATCTGGTTAAGTTGATAGAAGTGGACGGGGCATTTTGGTAGAGGTGAGGGGGGGTGAAGGTGAGAACAGGGGTATTTTAAGATTCTGTAAGCACTTCGGGTATATGGTGGAGACATCAGGATCAGTCATTTGCATTTGAGTATAAAAAGGGGTACTCAAACGTTCCCATAGGGCCTATCTATCTTTTGTGGAATGACAGTCTCTCAGGTGTGAATTTGTAATTTTTGTACGGAAGAAAGGTGGGTTGTAATTCCAGTCCACTGCGGGTGTGACACAGGAGGTAGATGAGGCACTGGATCAATAGATGTTAAGAGGTCAACCGGTCGTTGAAAATATTTAGGCGATGAAGAACTAATAGGTAAGAGGGCATGTTCGAGAGGGATCCGTTACGGTTAAAGAAGTGTGGTGATGTTAGTGTAAGAAGATTTCTCGTCTAAAGGATGACAAATGGAGTGGCGAGCTCTTCCTCTTGTGTAGTAAGAGTTGTAGAAGGGGATCGTTTGGGAAATAGATAGGTTAGCTAGCAAGTCCTCTCGCAGTCTTGCAGGGATGTGGTGTAAGAAGACTCGTCGGTGAGAACGAGAAGTCCTGGGTGGTTGATTCCTGTATGGGTAAAGGAATGATTTCGCCTTGTGCTTGATGGTGGTGAAGGAGGTTCGGGACTCCTGTGTCAATGAAGAGGCTTGATTTATAATTTTTTCAATAGAAGCTTTTGGTTGGGAATCGAAGACGGCATAGATCTCATGAACACTCTCCTCGGCTAAGATATCTTGGTTCATATTACTATTAGAAGAGTGATTCAGGAATGGTTTGTTGAAAGATTTTCAAATTTTGGTTAGCAGGGGCATTAGGATTATCGAGGGTTATATCCCCTGCGTCAACCATTTCCTGTACTATGTTTTTCAACATCTTGCAGTTTTCATGACTATGTCCTTTTAGGCGGTGAACGTTACAAAAGTCATTTTCTTTGTACCAGGAAGGTATTGCGCGGGTGGAGTCAAAACCCAGAGTGAGGTTTAATAGGGGGCAAGGTGATAGCTCCCAGCTTTGAGCAATTTCTCCAGGATCCACGCCATAAGTTTCTCCCAAGGGAGTGTAATTGGTGGGTTCGGCTTTGTACTTATAAGTGGTTTTCGGTGGAGTATTGGACGGTGTTTTGAGACTTGACCATTACCGCGTGGACAACTCCTTTTGATTTAGAAGAAGTGGACGCGTGAGGAGTGGTGGTGTTTGGCTTGTTGATAGAATCAGGAGTTCGGAAATTGGGGTTTTTGTTACGTAACCACAATTTCTCCTCTTCTAAGGCTCGAATTTCTAAGTTTCCGGGCCATGGTAAAGGCCTCGTCGAATGTGCAGAAAGTTTGAATTTGGAGGGTGGGGGAGATGTGCTTAGCGCAGGCCCACGTAAATAGTTCAATGAGTTCGGTTTGAGGTAAGGCATATGTAAGTTGGTTGATAAGGCCCCGCCATCGTCCAACGAAATCTGCGATAGATTCATCTTCAAATTGTCGGATGGCATAGAGGTCGGTGATAGATACTTTCTTGGCAATGTTAATGGAGAAATTATCCAAGAAAGATTGGGCTAGTTGGTTAAAAGAGAAGATTGAGTGCTGGGTTAAAGCACTGTACCACTCCAAGGCAGGTCCTGATAAGGACATGGGAAAGGTGCGGAGTAACAAGGCATCATCATGGGCAATCAAATAACAAGCATGTCTAAATGATCGCAAGTGTTGTTGAGGATCCTCTTTACTGTTAAAACGAGTAAACTTTGGCAACTCCCATTGAGGAGGATATGAATGAAGGGGGACAGAAGGGTGAATGGGCTCCCGACAAACTTGCTCGTATGTCAAGGCGCTACGACTTCCTGAAACGGAAGCCTCCAGGTTTTGCATTTTGTCCATCATTTGTTTGATGAAATCTGGATGAGATGATGGTGGATTGTGAGATGAAAGTTGGACCAAGGGCTTCCGCTGGACAATGGTGGGGCTAATAAGGTATGGAGGATGAGTATGTTGGAGGCAACAGAATAGGGATGTCCCATAAGGTGTTGAGGTTACTGGATACGTGTATGGGAATGAAAAGGTAGGCGGAGCTTGAGAAGGAAAGCTCGTGTGAATAGGTGGCAGAGAGTAAGTCATGAATGGAGTGGTCTGAAAGAGAGATGAGATAGGGGCAGTTGGTGGTAACGATACGTGGGGTCCAAGGTTAACCAAAGGAAAGCTAATCGGGGTCGTATGAACCTCTGAAGCTGTCGGATTGGGAGACGGGGCTAGAGATGCAGGAAGTAAGGCAGTGTTATCAGGAGGAGTGGGAGCTAAATGAGCAGCTATACTAATAGGCATGCCAATAAGGAGCTGACCATCAGGCGTACGGTCAGGGGCATGAGACAAATAGTATTGTACAGCGCTGGGATTAGCATCCAGAAATTTGGCAAAGTCCTTGTCTCCTACAGGAATTTGGGGGATCTCACTGGTGTCCGTAGGGTTCCCTATAGAATGTGAAGGGGGTGATTCAGGCAAAGACACAGAGCAGGCATGTGAAACCATGGCGGCGGCTTGCTTCCGAGTGATGACAACCATGGACAAGAACACACAGGAAAGTTTCAATCTATCAAGAACAAAAACAACCTCAGAATGATGAATTTGGCAAGTTGCTGGTTTGTCAGGGGCTGATGAAGACAGTAACCGATATCGGTTTAGTAACCGGTGTCGGTCATAGAGCAAACGACGTCGGTCCCTTAACCGATGCCGGTGTCAAAAGTCTAGGATAAGAAGATATAAAAGGCTGCTAATTTGATTTTTAGCAACGTTGAGTATATTTATCAACTTATTGATCACAGAAGACAAAGTATGACAGAGAAAACAGAATTTGAAAACAAGCAAGAGGCACACGCAAATCTAGAGACTAATCCTAGGGTTAATTTTAGTTATCGTGGGCTTATGCCTTTAGACGTAAGATGATGTCAGAATCCTAAACAACAAGACCTAGGGGAAATGTCAAGTTTGTTTTGGCTTATAAGGTTACCTCAATCGGGCGGAGGAATACCGCGGAAAAGGGGGGATGTTTGAGCTGTTGTGTTAATTGTGAAGTGATTCGGTATGTGTTGTGCAGTGAAACTAAGGTTAATTTCCTGTCAATACCGTGGATATCACCCCCACGTGTACGACCTGTTACTTAATCTATGTTCACTAGAATTGAAGAACAACAAGCAGGAATGCAATGCACGTGTTTTAAACCCAAATCGAAAATTATATTCGATGAAGCAAGAGAGATGACTTTCACTAATGCGAAACTAGGAAAGCAAGAAAAATTCTTTACTAAATATATAACAAAAGCAGCAACAGCAAATATGCTTCCTAAAATGAAAATAAGCAAGAGAAAGAAACCCAAAATGGGTCCCACCGGGCGTGCCAAAATGTTTCGCTCGGAATGTTTCGGCTTCTGGGAATAGAGTTGCTTCTATCCTTTCATTCCTTTTAGAAAAAGATGAGGTTAGGGTTAGGAGGAATACCTGTTGAATGTCGAGATGGTGTGCGCGTACCGTAGAGAAAGATCAGGATGACTGCGGAGAACTCCTTTTTGTCTTGGAAGGACTACCTGCAAATAAGAACACAAGACCACAAGATTTTGATTAAACAATAAATGAGGAAACTGCCTTGGGCCCAGGAAATATAAAACTTCCTTTCAAAGGTGGTCAGTTCCCCTGCTAATATGAATTAACACAAAAGACTGCAAAATATCAATTAAATTATTTTGTTAAACTGGGTAGGGGGAAAGGATGGTTTTCTGGTTTTGATCAGAGGAACCGATGCCGGTTACTGATAACCGATGCCGGTTACTGATAACTGATACCGGTGGGTTCTAGGATCTTCTTGGTAGCTATGGTGTTTGTAATGGCTGGTTTTTGGATGGTATTAGGAAATGGGATGATTAGAAGCAAAAGAATGACAGTTAGATGCAATGGCACGTTGGGTAGTGGATTCAGAAACGGATTTAGGAGGACTGAGATTCAAGAAGCATAAGAAATGTTATAACAAAGGACATGCAAGATGTGACTTACTAGTTTTGACCAAGATGCAAGTTGATCTCCTTGGTTGTAAACACTTCTGGTTTCTTTACTCGTCTCTGCTCTGTCAAGTGAAGATCTGGACTCTGTTCCTCGCTCGCAATGCTCTCTGTTGATCCAGAAATCCTTTGACTGATCTCCAAAATGAAATTCCGATCCGTTGTTTTGGTTTGGGGAGCCCATTTACAGGGAACCGATGGCGGTTGCGTAACCGACGGCGGTCGAGTAGGAACCGGCATCGGTAAGGAAAAAGTAGGCTATTTTTAGTAAAATAGCCCACCTTCCCTGCTTTTCTCCCGAGAGATCAGTTGCGGGCTTGGTCAAGTGGCTAGAAGGTCGGCTTTGGGTGCGAGTAAGGAGGCATTAGTTATGGATGTGAGTCTAGACCAAGTCATGGGTCTTAATTAGGTTAGTTTAGGGTTAGGGCTAGGTCATGATGAGGTGGCAAAGTGAGGTGGCGGGTAAGGTGATGTGGATTTATCAATTACAAGGTAATTAATAAATAATTGTGTAAAGTTTAGGTAATGAGGTTAGGTTGCGAAATGGGATGCGGGTCACAAGGGGTCGTAAGACACGAATTTGGTGTCTACAATTTTGAGCACCTCACCATCCTTAAAAAACAAATTTTACCACCTGCATTAAATATTACATCTACCTTAAATGTATAAAAGTGAGTCTTCTTGCTTCTCTCAGGAAAGCTCTTGGGATTTATCGTTTCCCTACATGGTATAAAAGTTGACCCTGCTAAAGTCAAGGCCATTCTCGAAATGCCTCGGCCCACTAACCTTAGGCAACTTCATAGCCTACAAGGTAAGTTGCAGTCTATTCACTGTTTCATTTCACAATTATCTAATCAGTGTCAACCATTTCATCATCTGATCAAGAAGGATATCTCCTTTAAATGGGATGATGACTACCAAAAAGATTTTGAGGCCTTAAAACAATACCTTCTCCAACCACCCGTACTCATTCCACCTAAATATGATCAACCTTTCTACTATACATCTTGGTTACCGATCATTCCTTGGGGGCCATGCTCACTCATCATGATGAACAACATAGGGAGCAGGTGGTTTATTACATAAGCCATACTCTTTTGGACTATGAAACCTGATACACCCATCCTGAAAAAACTATGCTTAGCCTTAGTTTTTTTTGCCACAAAACTCTGCCATTACCTACTCAACCACAAAACCTATGTTGTGACCAACACCAACCCTTTACACTTCATGTATGCCAATACTTATCAAAATCAGCATGCCGCACATTGGCTTATGCTTTTAGCTAACCTTGACCTCGAATTCATTCATCAAAAATCCATCAAGGGCCAAGCTGTTGCCAACCAATTGGCTGACGCACCTATTTCCGGGGATGAACCCTCTAATTTTGACTTTCCAGATGAGTCAATTGCTACCCGTTCCTTAGACAAACCCCTTATCAAATGA
This sequence comes from Taxus chinensis, assembly GCA_019776745.2. Lineage (NCBI taxonomy): Eukaryota > Viridiplantae > Streptophyta > Pinopsida > Cupressales > Taxaceae > Taxus > Taxus chinensis. The sequence continues at coordinate 522,757,593 of CM034155.1, forward strand.
CACTCTTCTTCAATGGTTCCAAGTGTTAGCATGGGGGTGGGGCTATTATTATCCCCATTCCACTTGATGGTGAACCCATGCCTTTTTCTTTCAAACTAGATTTTGATTGTACAAACAATATTGCCGAATACGAAGCGCTCGTATTAGGTATCCAAGCCACCTACGCCCTAGATGTCAAATCAATCAACATCTTTGGTGATTCCCAATTGGTCATAAACTAAGTCAATGGCATATACCAATGTCATAATGAGATACTTTAAAATTATAAACATCATGTAGACATAATTTTGACCACCTTTGACCATTACGCCCTTCAAACCGTCCCCCGTTCAACCAACAAATTTACAGATACCATGGCTTGCTTGGCTTCTCAAATACCTGATTCGCCTGCTGATTCTAAAATCTTTGTCACCATATAATGACTCCAATAACCTTCTTATCTACCTCACAATGTTTACTCCATTAGAACCGTCGACCTGAACCCAAGTGACCTTTGGTATAAAAAATATTTCGACTAACTTTCTCTCTCTATCTTCCCTCCTAATTTTACCCGTAAAGGACAACACGCCTTCCTTAAAAAGGTCTCTCGTTACGTCATCATGGGGGGCCTCCTCTATAAGCGTAGCTTTGATGGTGTTCTCTTACAATGCCTCACGAGTTTTGAAATTCCTTATACCATTAAGGAAGTTCATGATGGCATATGTGGAGGTCACTTCAGTGGCCTTGCTGTTGCTAAGCGTATTCTCTACCTAGGCTATTACTGGCCGACCCTTAACCATGATTGTTATGACTATGTAAAACATTGTATAAAATGCCAACAATATGCCAACCTTCATCATACACCCAATCACGCCTTACAGGTCACCTGTGACCTTTGGCCCTTCTCTCAATGGGGTTTCGATCTTGTTGGAGAGATCAACCCCCATTCTTCCCAATGCCATCAATGGATCATCACCGCTACCAAATACTACACAAAATGGGTTGAGGCCATACCACTCATCTCCATGAAAGCTAAGAAAATATGTGAGTTCATCAATCATCACATCATTTGTCACTTTGGTGTTCCTCATCGCCTCATCACTGAAATTGGAAAACAATTCAGAAACAAAACAATGCAAAAAATTTGTGACACCTTCAGCATTCAGCTAAGCTTCTTGTTACCTTATTACCCATAGACTAATGGCCAAGCTGAATCCACTAACAAAACCTTCAAAAAAATTCTCATGAAAGTGGTTAACGATATTGGGAAGGAATGGCATACACACATTCCTTTTTCCCTATTAGTATACCACACTCGTATCCATACTTCCACTACAGCCACACCATTTTCTTTGGTCTACAGTACCAAGGCTGTTCTACCTCTCGAAGTCCAGATTCCCTCACTCTACATTTCTCTCCATGACATGCTCAATGATGATGAATTTTTTCAAGACCGTTTAGCACAACTTGAGTTATTAGATGAATGCCATCTTAATGCTCTTGATCACCTTCAAGTTCACCAAAAATGTATAAAACGTGCCTATGACAAACGTGTCCATGAATAAACCTTCCAAGTCGGTGACCTTGTCCTCAAATAAAATCAACATGTAACCGAAGTAGAAAAAATTAAACGAGGAAAATTTGCTCGTAACTGGCTTGGACCATACATCTTGACCCATACTTATGGATTAGGTGCTTATCATTTATCTTCACTCGATGGTAAACCTGAACTAGAGCCCCTTAATTCCTTGTATCTTCAACCGTTCTACTATTGACTTTTAGTCCTACATCACTTTTTGCCTCTTTCCATGCTCGTCCCTTGAGCACTCTCCACTTCTTCCACCTCACCGATGACTAAACAAGAATCATGTGGTTACCCCTCACTTGCTATCTTCTCTTGAATATGTGTACCACAGCGTTGCACATAGCATGATTCTCATGAATACTTTTCATCTTCTTTTATATGAGATCCCATGGTCATTTCACCCTACTTTCTGAAAAAGAATCATATTCTTCACCGTGGCCTTGTCCACGACTTTAAATCCTTCACATGGGACCCACATCCTTGAGTCAAACTTCTACTAAAAAGATGACTCCCTCAAAAGGACATCTTCCTCTCTGCAATCACTGTTATAAATAGACTACTCCCTCGAAGGACAGCTATGTCAAAGCATTTTTAAAAAAAATCAAGAGAATTAGAAGCTTCCCACATTGATCAGCTTCACGAAGAGCTCAAGGAGTTAATTTCCTCATCCCATATAGACTTCCCACATCGATCAGTCTATCTCAAATATAAGTCAAAAATAGACATCTTTTTAGTCATGAACTTGCCCATTGTGACCTTGGATTTCTTGCCCAAAGAGCATGCTACCTCATACCATATAAAAATTAATCACCTCTTTATACCTCTCACCATTCGCACTCCCATTTCCTACTACCTCAAGGGACCTCTTGGAACTATAACATTTGGTGATCATGTGACTATCACTCATCTTTAGAACAATTAATCATGCAATGTCTTTAGGGTATTATGTTCATCACCTCCTCTAAGGGATGACCTACTCAGTATGATCCTAACCAATCAGGTGGCTTTTTTACCCCCTCTTATCTTTTAACCTTCTTTATCTACGTATTGATTACCTTATACAGGACTTGGTCCTCGACGCTTACCTTTGGGGTAATCTTCTTCTTTTGCCACAATCAACATTGCCTATACCATTTTGCATATAACCCACCCACACTTAACAGACCTAAACCCAAATCATGCCTCAAACCTACTAACTCATTTTCATACCTCCTCATATTCTTTCGTAGCTTATGGGAGAACTACATTGGCCTGACGTCCCTTTTCACTAGGAATATGTAGGCAGCGCTCTGAGGGCATTGGGACCTTGGAGGTTAGCTTGAGCACTCTCTACCCTAACCAATTCATCCTTCATCTTCCTAAATCACATTACACCCCACTTCATTTCCTTTTATATCAACAATTGGACATCAAACCAAATAGACAACAAGTTGCTTCACATTTTTATCATCATCACAACATACATTTATTACGACTACCATTTCTTTACCATCATCATATATGTATTATAAAGAATCTTACACATGACCCATATCATCATTCATTGCACAAGTTAATGAATCATAAATTCAAAAAATTTAAAACAAAATCCACGCCTAGACCAGAACCTAACTCAACCATGTCTAAGACCAGACTCAATCCATACCTAAACAAACCTGACTTGATCCATGCCTAACCAAACCTGACTCAATCCATGCCTAAACCAACCTAACTTGATCCATGCCTAAGACCTGACTCGATCCATGCCTAAGACCTGACTCAATCCATGCCTATGACCTGATTTGATCCATGCCTAAACCAACCTGACTCCATCATGCCTCATTCACCTAGTTTCCATCCATATCACAATTTTTTTTTTTAAATTCTCATAAAACAACAACAAATCAAGAATCTCATCCATCTCATCATATAAACAAATATGTGTGTCTCAATATAATATACATGGATATCCAATCATGTCCATCTCTCAAAATGGTCAGCATGCAGGCCGATACTCAATTCAAAATGTCATCAACACGCAGGCCAGTATCATATACAATGGAACAATAAAACAATACAAAATCTCTTCAGCACGTAGGCCGGTATATGCACAATACTACAAAACTCTCATACATCCTCACTATCTTTGGCACACATGCCAGTATATATATAAAAAAATGACTACAATAAATCAAAAATACAGGGCTAGGCTTTAGGCCTCACCCTGCTAGACATCCTCCATGTTGGTCTCTCTAGTCTCCTTCTCGGCTCTTGTCCACTGGCCTGGTATCATCTCACTGCCCCCTGCTGGCACATCACCTGGAGCTAGTCTCCGTGAGCTGGTGGTGTCTCCCTGATCTTGTCTCAGAGCTTGATGGCCCCCTGTGCTCTCTACATTATGAGTCTGGGATCTAATCCTCTCACTCTAGGCCTGTTGTGCCATGAACTCTCCATAGGATAGAAAGTCTATCCTGGATGCCATCAACTAATATTGGTAGTATCTGGCCTCACCTAGGGCATCCCATAACCTAGATATGGGCATGGTCTGTGGTGGCCCCATAGGCCTCAGCCCCTGTACCTATCCTGTGGGACCTTGTCCCGCCCCTACCTATGAACTGGGACCCTGTCCCGGTGCCTGTGGTGGTGCCATCGGCCCCTGCCCCTGTGCATGTATCTAGGCCTGTAAATCCCAATTTGTGCCTGTGTTGTGGCCAACTGGCCCTGTAACCCTGTCACCTATGCCTATAGGGAAGCCACCTGACCATCATCTCCATCTCCATCCCCACCCTAGGCCATCTAGGCCTGAAGACTGGCCACTTATACATGTAACTCGGCCATCTCTACCTCTGAGTTATCAAGTTGTGTCTGCACCATACCCAACTAGGTAATCAGAGTCACCACCTGCCCCTATAGGGCGTCTCTCTGTACCGTGATGGTGGCTAGATCCAACTACCCTGGCCTGGGTGGTATGACTCGTAAATGAGCCGCCCACCACTATCTGTATATATCTATAATCCCAACATCATCAATCTATCGGTCTACCACCTGCTCCTCCTGCCATGTGGGCACTGTCAGTTGTGGTATAGGAAATGGCCTCTCCATGTCATCTCTCCTATATTGTGGGAAGGATGGAGGTATGTCCTAGGGCAGTCCAAATTTTCATCTCACCCTGTCCATTGGGATCATCTCGTGCTCCCCAGCATGACACCTCTCTATCCATATCAATAATTATAGACCATCTAACTCCTCATGCATCCTCCTGAATGAGGGATAACCCACATACAGCCTCCATATGATTTCCACTCCAGATAACCCCTCCAATAACCACCTATAATAGGCTACATCATGTGTAGCCCTATCTGATATCCTCTCCCCAATAAAAATCACCCATCACCTATACCCCATCTACACCAATCTCGGTGGAAATGCATCTACTTGATGCATCCCTATCGGCCACACACAAACTATGTGCTCATAAGCCCAACAGTGTAGTAAAAATGTGCAGCACAGGTTGAACCTGCACAAACACCCATACGTCCACAATTCTCTATATAGCTACACCAGGAATGCTGGTGCCCAGACAAAGAAGGTCTGATCTATCATCATGTCATGTAATACCCCCATCAACGAGCGGGGAAATCTACCTCCCTCTACATTTGGCAGTGTGAAACAACACACTACCTCCATCAATAAAACAACGAACCTCATCTCCTCTAGGTGGGCTATGTACATCCCTTTGTAGCTCAGACTAGCACTATGGAATGTCATGTTTGTCAATCCCTCTCCAAATACTGTCAGCATCAACTCCTCCAAGGCCTTGGAGGAGATCAAGTACACCTGCGTACCCAATATCAGTAGCTGCAAGAATCCTGAACACATCCTCCAGGGTGACTTTCATCTCACCTGTTGGTAGGTGGAATGTGTTGGTCACTGAGAGTCCCATCTATCGATGAGTGTGACCATCAGACTCGGCTTCCAAACTACATTCTGATAGCACCGGACCCCACTTAGGCCCACCTCCTCCATGTGCTACCACTCCTCAGCGGTCGTCATGAGCCATCACACTGTCAAGAGTAGGGGTGGCACCTTGTCTCTCATATGTAAGTTGATCTCTCCCCTGTATCCAATACAAACACCAACATTAATCTACATTTATCATACCCATATTCACCCATTATCATTTTCCCGCACCCTATTTTACCCCTACCCATCTCAACTACCTACCCAACCTGTGGCACTTTCGGCACTTGGTTCTCCAAAACCTGATTGGTACCAATTATCTCTAACCGACCCCGGTCACCCCTAAACTGACATCAGTCACCTGTTTCATGACCAATCCTAGTTTGACCTTACCAACACTGGCTAAACCTAATTGATTCCAGTCATTATCGCGGTGAAAACTCGTGACCCCCAAACCCTCCCTTCTCAAAAAATTACCTCTCTTGACACTTCTACCCACCCAAAATCACCTATAACTCCCCCTACACCTCATCCCCTTCCGTATTCTCCCACTTATCTCTCTCCCTGCTCCTATTCTACCCAATTTACCCTCCCATCTTCCAAATTTCATTTTCCCCCACCCAAAACAAAAACCAAAAACCCATTTTTTCAAATCCTGACTTATCACCTAATCTATCTAAAAAAACACAACAAAATTTGGATGCTTACCTCATCATGCTACCATCACCGTGGTGGCATGTCTAGCCATTGCACTGGTGGCCTGCCCAATCCCTCTCCGGCCTCTGCCATCACCAAATCACTACCCACGCCTCCACCCAACCAAATTACACAATCTGATCTCATAAACCCACCTCTCCACTACCAATCACCCATCGTTTGGCTCACCAACTCAACTCTCCATTCCATCTGAACACGTTTCCCTTTTCTCTCTCTCTCTCTCTTATGTCATTTTCCCAATTCACAAGAAGACAAATGAATAACAAAAAATGCAGATTTTTTTTTTATAATAAACCCGACCTAACCGATGCCAGTTTTACATTAACCGGCATTGGTCATGTGCCCTACCTTACCATGGTCAGTTACCCTATGCCGGCATTGGTTACCCTTGACCGGAAATTGTCACCCTCTCTTGCACATTGCCCTAAATGTTACCCTATTACCCTTCCTATCACTCTTTGTTCCACACCCAACCTTTACCCTGACCATTCCCCTTACCCTCTTTCCCTCATCATTTATTACCTACCCCTGTCCTCAATTGTGGACTCATGATTTTACACATACCTCATCCCTACCCATGTCATGACCTAGATTCTTGGACCTGGACCATCGCTAGTGACCTTTGACCTCATGTGTTCGCTATACCTTGCGGCACTGTTACCTGTGTTGATTGACCTGATGAACTTACCTTACCTCTTGCCATGACCATTTATCCTAACCCTACCTTTGGTGTACTGAAACACACCTAAACATTCTTGCACCTGACCTACATCGTGTTTCCTGACCATATCCTATACCTTGGATACCAGAATCACCTCCACCTTGTTTGGATAAACCTATTGACCTTAGACAATGTAGCGTTTTCCTGCTCTTCAACCTGGTACTGTGCTGTAGTTTATACGTGTCCGTGCATTTGATTGTTGCTACCTTTGACCCTGACCCATTACCTAGATTACCCAAGTAGACCTTGCTCCTTTTCCCCATATTACCCACCTTCATTTTCATCCCATTTACATTTTATCAAACAACTCACCGATTCTACCTTCTACCTCGTCAGTTCTTGGTTTGAGGGGGATCACCTCCACCCACACATGGGGTAACGACATCTTATTTTTTTCAGCGATGCTTACCAATACAAGCTATGCAAAAAAAGGGGAAAAATGTAGACACTAAAATTAGGTCACACTCCCCTTTGGCCCCTCATCAAATAAACACCATTAAACACATTCACCTAACCATGGCCCCCTTCAACCTACTATAATATTAATTTTATTATTTAAATTAAATTAATTCAATATCCTCACCATATTTATTATTTAAATATCCTACTTGGGATAATGCCCACATATCCACCTCACCTAGACACCTCATCAAGCCACCTCACCCTAAGACCTATTCTTATTAAGTTGCCATAACTAACTAAGACTTACCCAAACCCTAAAAATCAATGCCTACATTCCCTCTAACCACATTCCCACACGTTAGAAGGAAGCTTCCAGTCTAATTAGTGAGAAAACAAAACGAGATCCAAGAAAATCAAGGGGATCTGCCCAATTTAGTAAACCGAGGAAATCCTGCCCTAACCAACGCCGGTTACCCTTAACCGCCACCGGTTACCTTAACCGCCACCGGTTAAGCCAGAACCTCTGTTGGTTACCATTTAACTCCCAAAAAAACCTTATTTCGAGGTTGGCACATTTTTGAGAAAGAGATACATCTTCTGAGAACAAGTGACGAAATCAGAGCTGCATGCAAGCAAAACCAACATCTGTACAAGCATCAGAACACCCATAGCCAATACCTGAAGTAATCACATAGCCACCTGTCTTCATGGGAGCATCCAGAGAAGAGCCAAGACTACACCAAGTCCATTTGAGCACCCACCATTACCAACCAAGAATTAATCTCGTGACAACAGTAAGTGTGTTAACCTTCATTCGTTTCTTGTCATTTGAGTAGATCCTCTTACATTTGTTATTAGTTTCTGCTTTCATTTCCATTCTCTACCATTTTATCTCCATGTAAACTTAACCACCTCTTTACCCACACCATTGAACTATCCATACCTATATTTTCATCATTCCTGTACATCTCCAGGATCCATACAAACCTCTCCATTACCCCTCCACCTTAATCTAACCCCGGATCTATCACCCAACCAAGTTCTATTGGGTTTCCTGTACCCTGACAATACTGATGCCGGTCAACTATAACCATCGCTGATTAACCTAAACCGATGTCGGTCTTTGTGTCTTTTACTAGAAACCCAGATTAGATCCTGAAACCTCCACCAAATACCCTAAACTGCCCAAAATTATACTCTGACCAACAATAGTATCTTGACAGTGACCTTGACCTTCAAATTCAATCATAGCCTAGCCTATTGTGAATGAATTTTCTTATTGTAGATGAATGAGACACCTAAATCATTTTAACTATAGTAGGATATACTTTATTACCAGCATTAAATTGTCTTAAACAATGGGTTGACAACCGTCTAGGAAGTATCACAGTTCTTGGATCTAGCACACACTAAGCAGTCCATTGCATATACTATTTAACTCTTTCTAGTGGTCTTTCTTTCCATTTAAGGTAGTTCCTCCCATCCAAAAGGAAGCTCTCACAATCATCTATGGATTCATAAGTCATACGCACGCAATAACCCATCAACTAGCATTTCAACAGGTATTCCTCCTAAGCTCGTTACCTTATCTGTTTCGTCATTTTCGAAGAAATGTCTAAGAATCAAGTGAAACACTAATCTCTTAGAACCGTCATTCCCAGCTTGATGGTGAATTTGAAATGCTCATTCACATGTTTAAACACTACATGGGGACCCGAGTCATTCATAAATGTTGAGGCATGGAGTCAAGTGTCTTTTGTAGTTGGAATGAGGTAAAATGATGCCATGTCCTCTATGAATGACTGTTAAGAAGCCAAGAGTGTTTAAACCCTCCTTAAACCCTAGTTTCAGAGAGATAGCAAATATATGAAGAGTTTGGATATGAAATGACTTGGGAAGGATGGTAAGAAGGTTTGGGGTTGTAGATAATTATACAGAGCTCATTTGGTGGCATTTGCATGATCCAGATGTGATGGTAAGCTACAAAAAAAATTGTTTTGTAAATATTTATAGGTATAGGTATGAGTTGTAGATTTCATGAAGTGATTTTTTTTCCCTCAAGCTTGGGATGTGTTATAAGTGCTCAAGAAAATATTGGGGCTGATTTAGTGTAATAAATAGGTGAAATCTCTCTTCCAAGTGTATCTACCGCTAATGACCTAATGAGGTAAAAACCAGTCATGGAGGTCTGACAAAGTTTGTGATTATTTGCATGATGGGGCATTATTATATGGACATGTATAAATTCTAAATTTATAATATGATGTGATTGAGCTCTTGGTTTGATCAAATGAGGTTTTGGAATGTTTTAACCCTAATGGCCTAATCAACCCAATTAGGATTGCTAAGAAGGTATGTGGAATAGATATGCAAGTGTGTATTTATTCATGTGATTGTTTGAGGAGGTGTTCAAGTCATTGGTGAAGTGCTCCAAATAGTGAAAGTTCATGGATGTTTCCATGGAGGTGTTAGTTCTTGACAAACTTAAGACTGGTTCTTTAGCTCTTATAGTAGGTTTGAGTTGTTTCAAAGAAGGAAGTGTTTTGGGGTCTTGTGCCCTGAATTGGTGGTGTATATGAGTTATGTGAGTTGCATGAGGTCAAGAAATTTCCATTGATGTGACATATGAGACTTGAAAACATGATTTGATGTGTGAAATTGTTTTCTTTTGGAGAGTGATAATTAGGTTTTTGAGACCTAATTGATAATGCTTGCATATTGGAGTGTTCCATGTTGATAATGGATGGTGTAGAGTTACTTGAGATTGTAGATGGACTCTAGAGGATGTTTCTAGAGCATCCATATCTAATGGAGTCATGATGGTGCTTCCTTATTCCTTTGAGATTCAAATTTCGACCATCGGAAGAGAAGGCTTGTTTTTAGGCCTAATTGAGAAGCATTGTATTGTTTATGCCTATGCTGACCTAATGGGTCTTTGAAATGTAATTTGTAAATTCATGTAGAGTTTATTCATGTAGTATATGACTGACCTTGCATGGTAATATGACATTTTTTGACCTATATGGTTTTTTGGAATGAGTCATGTATATAAGGTCAAGTGTAAAGCTCATTTGAGCTAGGTTAGAGGAGATGGAGTTTTAAGCATGCAAGAGGAAGTGTTTGAGAGTGTTGTAAGGTCTCTAGAGTAGAACAAAGAAGAGGGTGAGAAGGTGTAATTCCAATAGGGTAAAGATTGAAATAATGGTAGGTTGGATAGAGGAAGGATGCACAATGACTGAGAAGCCTTATTTTTAATTATGGGCTTAGTTGTCATGCTTCAAAATTTTAAATTTTCATGTTAGTTATTTTGGTCATTCTAGAGCTAATCAAACACCCTCAGGGAGAGATTATGAAATATATTAATCATCAAGAGGTGATTTCAAGTAATATTTGAAGTGTTGGAGGTAATTTGGGAAGATTTAGGAAAAAAATTTCTCATTCAAGGATTATCTACTCAACAACAGGTTTTCTAGGTGCAAGGAACAAACACTCTAATGGTAAAACCTAACTTCTTCAGAAGATTCTAAGATCTATGTAAAGATTTAGGAGGAAAAAAAATAGGCATTGGAAATATATTTGAATCCTATAAATTTTGGAGACATCCTTTTTTATCTAAGGTTTTAAGGTTTCATGAATAATTTAAAAACAATGCAGCTACCTCTTTTGGTTCCAAAAATAAATAGGCCTAAATTTTTAGGTTCATGTAGAATCAAGTCTTGAAATTTGTTCCATGTATTTTAGAATGTTTTGTTCCATTTATATTATGATGTTTCCACTCTTGGTTAGGAAAGTGAGTGAAATTTGAGACTCAAGGAGTGAGTTGATGATCTCCATATCCCAACTCAGCCATTATATTCAAACCTTCTTCAAAGAACAAGCCAAGATGAGCTAATCCAAGCTACCAAGGCATCCGAGGCCATCATATATGATGGAATGAGAAATCATATAGGGATAATTTTATACACATATTAAAACTTTAGTTTCTTTGTTCCTCTCTACTAAAGGTTTAAAAACCATTTTCGTCATAAAAAATCCCATTCTACATGGGAACACTAAAGATTCTCACAATACATTTCTAGGACTAAGCATTATGGTAGAAAAGAGATTAAAAACAGCTTTTTATCAAAAATTTAAAGTCTTGGAGTATTCTAAATTAATATATACATGCTTCAAACCTTCCTAAACATCATCCACACATTGGCTCAAGGAGAGAGGTAGTTTACTCTATTTTAGTCAAATGCACTTAATTACGATGATGTGATGAGATTGAGGGATTAGTTTGTCTTAACAACATCATACACAATAAATGAATTGTGACTCTATGATGTGTTTTTTAATTTTATAGACTGTAACTACATCATTATCTAAATTAATTAGTTATATGAGTGAAGACGTCTCCTAGAATGATGGATTTTTGTAGCCTTATAAGGTACAATAAGAAAAGAAGTGAGAAGAACTTGATGAATGGACCACTGAGGTCAATGAAGAATTCCCTCTTTCACTTGAACCAGTCCATGAAAGATTGCATGTATTTCTAACCCTCTTGCACTTGATGAGAACTTGAAGAAACAATATTGTAATAGCTTTCATATTTTTGTTGGTTTTTGTAACATCCCCAATAATGGGAGTAGTATTTGTAGATGTCATCAAGGATTTTCAAATTAATAAAAACATGTATATGTGCTTTGATTTGTTATGTATTATAAGGAATTTCATGAGTGCATATATTCAAACAGTTGTAATTTCCTTTGAGAGTTGTGAGGTTTGTAAAATCTAATTTTGAAACCCCTAGAGTATATCCTACAAATGTCATGTAAACTTTCCAACGAGGACCAAGAACTTTTGAATCTAAGATCTATTTCCAGAAGAATTTATAAATCGATTGTAGCACATTTAAACGGGAAAAGCTAGAAGTTGAGATGCTGAAGATCCTAAAAAAATACCTAGGGAATAAGTGACGCAGATTAGGATTATAAAAAACTATCTCCTACAATCGTGACTCATGGAGCTAGTGGGACTAGTTCCATAAAGGCTTGTAAGAGTAACCTGGGATTGCTATTATATTTAGGGTTATGATCAATTTCATGTTTATATCATTCATTAAAGTATAAATAATAATAATAAATGAACACGTATTACTCTAAGAAATGTGTATGTGTTTTAACATGTATGCATTCCCTTAATTATACACCCAAAACAAGATTTTACAGGTTTGGAATTGCTTTGATTTCCCAAACCCTTGATCTTGGACCTGTAACATATAGTACAAATTGCATGTTTTTGACAACATATACAAAACAAATCACAGTGGAGTATGATATATCATAGGTTTTATCAAATCCACAATAAGTTATCATGGGTATAAGTTAAGGTACAATGTCAGTGGAAACTATGAGGTTTTTAATGAGAGATAAGGAAACAACATAATATTCTTCTAACTATTCATCCACTATGAATCTTATAACTTACGCATCAATGAATGACGAAACTACCTAAGAATTGGAAGATGGATTGTACAAGGAAAAAGACTTTTTTCATTCTTTTTTTCACATCATCCAAATTAGTGAACTCATTGTAGAGACACTCGAACTTTGACTAAATTTATACCTTTTAACACATTTATGATTATCGACTACACTTCTTGAGTATAGTTTGGGGGGACCCAACGGTCGGCTATCCCCACTCGCTACATATTGTTATCTCCTAAATTGATTATTCCTACACACTAATGTGTCACTTCAATTTTAAATCATAAATACATAAAATTAGTACATAACCTCTACTTAACATGACATCTAACTTCAAAATTTCAAACTCAGATGCTCCCTGTCAAAAATTGCTACCAATAGAGTTTTTAAGGATAGTAATTTTTGGTCTTGTCTAACCTATATGGTCTTGGACACAACTGACTGTCTTCCATACTCTTATTTACAAAAATATGAGCACCTATCTGAAATTTTTTTGTCCTTTAATCCTCTTTGGGTTATCCATTTACATAAAAATATAGTACCTTTGTAGCCCTCTACTAAGAAATGTTTACAATCACCTCATTTATTAACCTGGAATCATCTTGGCAAACTCTCATGAGTGTATCTATATGCAAATAACTAATTATAAATCCACCCAAGACTCCCTAAATATTTCATAGAATTTGATGCACATCCACTTAGGGAAACAACTACTATAGTCTTGAAGCACTCAACTAGGTCAAGGACCCTCAACCTTCCTTTTTTTCCTCCAATTTCTTGTAAATTCCCAATAAACTACAACTCGTTAAAAAATTCCCAAGTAATCAATTCTCTACCTATCTCTATGGACATATATCTTAGAGGATGGGTACTCACGTATTTGTTGGGCGTATATGAATCTTGCATTCAATTCTTGTTATTACATCTCCTCCCCAACTTTTGCAATATAAGGGTATTCAAGTGGTAGTTTCTAGGTTTATTTTTGATTAGTTTCTAAATATACTACTAACTACTTCAAGTTTCTACCATTCTTTTCCCCTTCCTTTTCCTTGGAAACTTCTATCATTTCCTATATCCTCTTATCAAGGTCCATGTCTCCTTATATTACCACTTGATCACTTCTATTATCCTCATCCTTTTCCTCCCCCATAATTCAAGGTGAACTCATATAAATGTAATTCCCTAATCGCTCCACCTATCATAATCATAATTGCATATTTCATAACAAAGTGGATGATTAAAAAAACCTAATACATCCTCATGTATGGACCATATCTTGCATCTCATGTATACTCCAAACCCTAGCTTATACCCATCATTACAACATTACATCACACTCTTTCTCTCTTGCCATCCTTTAACTACAAATGCATTATCTATGATATATAGGGGTGGAGACTTACCCTTCACTGTTTCATGCACACATTCCTAATAATATAAGCACTTACAAAATCCCTCTGCATGCTTTCCCTACTAATAGATCAGACAAAATATAACAATGAATTTAATCATATTATTAGACATCTCCATGCATGCTGAATTATCTACGTTATGCATGTGAGTTTCTTAACCTCTTGTTTCCGGCCATCTAAGTATTTGTACTTTTTCTATCCCTAGATATTTACTTGGACAAGACACTTGCAACTCTACTTTCAACTATTTTTATGCCACTATGGAAAATTGGCTAATTCCTTTATTTCATACAATTCTGGTGCACATAGCTTTACCGTGATTGACCTAGTTTTATCTACACACGTAACCCTTCTTGCAATTGTAATCCTACCCTTTTGCACACACGTCCTCCTACATCGTAAGCCTTTATTATTGTCTAAATAGCCCTGGAGTCTAATTTTCACTTGACCATACATTACCCCACTTTAGACACGTGTAGTATTGATCAAAGCACCTATTATATCCTAATACCTGTGCAATTATCCTCCAATTCCTTGCAAATTGACGAAACATCATTAATTCTCTAGGCTTCACTCTATTCTTGGATCCCCATTTACAGACATTCTTATTGGTCGTATTTCTCCTATAATACCAGCTAATGGGGTTAATATAGTCCCTTATTATCTAAAAAATCTTCTCATCATCTTCTATACCATTTTTACTAACCTTCCTAGTTCTATCTAGATCATTTCTATTGGATTGATAAGACCTCTCTATAAGTCACAATCTGATCAATCAGACCCCTCCCAATTTCTCTCTAAATAAGTCTCTAATAACTAGCCTAACCTAGTTTAACTATTCCTAAACCTATGATTAACTAAGCTTCTAAACCTATGTCAAATCTTACTATGAATCCCTAATTAAATGCTTTTGACTCCTTTTGTCCCACATGCACCAAAAGTCTCCCACTCTTCTGAAATTTAGAAAACTATAAATACCCAGGCTACCCCTAGACCATTTCTAAGACACTATCCTTCTATCCTAACATAATATTATAGCACTTTGAAAAGGCATTAGAAATCATTTGTGATAGCTTTAAGCTATAAAACATTTGTTTATTGGCCATACTCCATTGCTTAAGAGCTCCTCCAATCTTGCACCATTCACACTCCAAGCATATATTTAGTAAATGGGAAGAACTAAAGCTTAGCCTTGAAGCCAACTTGGAGATGGTGAGCTTCTCTATGTCTGGGAGTAAACAAAACATAATTTGATTGCTTAGAATCTACCTAGGTTCACTTTCATAAAGCTTTCATGGAGTACATGAGATATTTAAATATGTTAGGGTTTTCTTGTTTGTTCTCAAGATTTATATATGTATGAAAAGTAGATGAGTTCCTTGTTTATCTCTAGTCTGATGGTCCATTGATTTGAGTTTGTTAAAAGCCTTTGGGGGGTTTCTTTAGATATTCTTACTCCATGTCCATAGGCTTTTGCAAATTTTCCATTGACACACATTTGGCATGACCTGGTGGGATGCCTGAAGTCCATCCTTAATGAATGGAGGCATTTTGAAGCTTTTATTTCAGTTTTTAACTTTTTACATGCTTTTTGTACGGTTAAATATTTTGCCTTGGGATTTTTGGCTAGGTTTTATGTAGTTAACCTTCATTTTCATGCTTCTTTGTTAAGTTTATGTTAGAAATTACATTTAATGGGTAAGTTCTAACATGTTGACACTTTTAGAATTTCATTTTCCATGTTTTTTGGTGGTACTTTTTAGGCAAGCGCATGCATACACATTTTTGTCAGTGTAGGTACCTGTTGAGCTGTCATTTTTTGGCAGAGGTGCATAGCAGACAACCAAATTCATGCACGTAGGTACATAATAGTAGGCACACACACCCAAATCATGGCGCACATGCCCTTCTGCCAGTTCAAAGACACCATGCTAACCTATCATTTTTACTACGTGTGCATAAACACCCAAATCCACGCACAAGGAACATGTGTGTTCTCAGCCCTCTGTCAAACATATTACTAGGCGTGCACACACCCAAACCATGGCACATACACCCTTTTGATGGTGCAAGCATGCCTCTGCCAATGCACACACATTGTCATATTTTTTACCATTTCTTGCTTTGCTAGCGCAAACACCCATAAGATCCGCTAGGTTTACACAAAGGGGCACAGGAACCCAAACCCACTTTTACACGCCTAAAACAAAGTGCATACACCTTGATGGTGGCGTAGGTATCTCAATTTTCACAAAGTCTTATTTTAGTATGGTTTTCACGTTGTGTATGCTCTTCCTTCACACCTTTTTGGTGATCTTAGGAATAAAAAACAACATGCAAACTCTCATTCCTATTTGATGGAAAATTACTAACTCCTTGCTTGTAGGGCCAAATGCTTATTGTTGGTGCCCATTTAGTCCCTCCATTGTTTTTCAATGTTTTTCCTTTTGCTCTGCATGCCCTAAAATGTTTTTCCCTTTTGAGATGGATGATATAATGTTGTCTCCATTTTTATGCCTTGAATTGTTCACAAACTCATTTTCCTTGCCCCTTTCTGAGAGAAATCCTGAGTTTTCTTGTTTTTTCCCTAAATGTTTCAAGTTTGCAGGCTCTACCATTTTTCTCGACCATGGAGGCTCGAAATTAATCAATTTTTACTTGTATGCATTCGAAAATCCTTTTCCATGGTTGTAAAATGTTTGAAAACATGTTTCATCTATCTTTTGTTCCAAAAAATCTTCATTAAAAAAAAATTGATTTCTGGACATCCCTAGCATTTTTCTGTGTTTTGACGGTCAGATGGGCATCATTTTCCTATCAAATTCATCTTTAGCGTCCTAGGGAATCGTTAACAAATTTTGCATCTTTTGATGGTCATACGTGCATCCTTTTCCCCATTAAATTATAGCTCACATACTTTTGCATACGTGGCTTGTTCTAATTGGCATAGGGGATGCAGATCAACGGTGGACTTAGAGAATTTTTTGCCTTATTTGACAAAATGTACTAAAATGCAAAACAAATCCATGGGCACACTAAGTTGAATTAATGTCTTGTTTGCATTTTTTCTCATAATGGAAAAGTGGAGGTTCAGTATTTTAGGGGCAATTAGGAAATTTTTCCTTTTTCAGAAAAATGGACTTAAAATCTTAAAAGAAGGCGTGGCCCCGAAAAAGAAGGAATTTGAATCCTGCGCAGATCGGCGGGCTGACGGAAGAAAAGTGGGAAAATTTCCTTTGGTGAAAAAAGGAGTTAAAATATGAAATGAGCCCGTAGATCCTCAGCAAATTAGAAGGTGACACGTGGCAGGGAAATCGGAAAATGCGGGACTGTGGAGGATATGTTAAAAAAATTCCTTTGGCAAAATAAGGTTAAAATATGAAATCAGAGCACTTCACCTTAGCGAATTAGTGATTGCCACGTGTCAGGGACAGAAGCAGAGGTACGGGTCCACGGGAAAAATTGAGAAATTTTACAAATTTCCAAAAAGAGGAAAAATGCGCAGAATCAAGTCGTGATTCCAATGGGACGCACATTGTGCCACGTGTCAGCGCAAAATCTCAAGGGCGGAGGGGTGGATAAAAATGTCACCCTTTTATAGTTTTCCAAAAGTGTTGAAAAGTCAAAAAATGATCCCAAACCCATTTCCAATCGCATTTTGACACGTGGAGGGATTAGATTGAAGGGAGAAAGGAAGATCAATGGTAACTATGCATTTTTTAGTTTGGCCACCATTTTCTGCTCTAGGAAGTGTGGAAATGTGATTTTTGCATCAATTTTCACCAAATTTTTGGTGAATTCATGTCTCTTTTGCCTTCAAGAATCAATGGAATCAATTTGAGAATTCAATTTGTAGATCTAAGGTAATTTTGAGAAATTTTGTTTGGGCTCGAGAAAAAACGTGAAATATCAAATCCAAAAGTTGCAGAGTCAAATTTTGGAGGGATAAGGATGAAATAATGAAAGGAAGGGGGTCTGCATGCTTTGAAGATGAAAAACGTGCCTCCACAATGGATAATGATGTGAATTTTTCAATGATTCACCTTTTTTGAGGCACCTGGAAACTTTTTGAATGTTTTTCTAATAGATGTCCTTTTTGTGAGTCATTAGTGAACTTGTAACAAACTAAGATGCCATAGGATATT